>CM062818.1:1213449020-1213947285 GCA_031772625.1 Pinus tabuliformis | reverse complement strand
TGATAGCCCCAAGGAAAATGATCACAAGAACACATTCACATATGGGGAACTATGTTGATGTTGATCAATGATTCTTTCTTAATATTGGTGATCCTATGTCATCTCTAATCCTACATCTATAATTGACATTGATCTGGAAAGTATATCAGTGGAAAACTTAAGAATGTCTGGTTGTAATGTATGCTAAAAGATTGCAACTGAGAAATCCACATTATTGCTTCCTTGTAAAGCGGTTTTAAATTCTATTTTCGAACTTCATAGATGTCGTCCATTTGATTGTATATGAGCTATGAATTTATGAAACTGTAGTATCATTGACAACATATTTTTCGCCTCCTTTAACCCCCCAACAAGGGAAATATAGTAGCCTTCCTTATTCACTGTTCTCTCCGTGCACTTCTATATTTCTATGCAGCACATGATTTCTTGCTGCATTATGGAGCACATATTTCACAGTTTCTTGACCGACATTTCGAGGACAAGACGCTTCGATGCACATCTTCAAATTTTGCACCAATTTCTACGCTTAGAAGAACTAAAATATAAAATAATGATAAATTCATATTAGACAAGTAGGAATTTATCTAGTACTTATACATTCAAACAAAAGAAAGGGGTTGGTGAAGTCATTACAAAATAAATAATGAACCAAAATAGAATAAACACATAATTTATATGGGCCATAAAGGATCATTACTGCAGTTTCTGACTTCGTGGGCGATATTTTTCTACCCCAAACCCATCCCTAGAAGAGTTGTTCCACTTCTACCAGCTAACATTGATACTATCTACTAAAATAATTCAGAAGAAAAAAAAAAAATTCCTCTAATATGGAACTACAAACCCACCTTTCCTTTCCTCTTTCCTGTACAGGGTGCAAAAGTTGTGGCAATGGATTCAAAAACTATGCTCGTTACTACTCTTCTATTTGCAAAAGAAAAAAAGATACTAGGGTATGACCTTCTAGATTTGTGTCTGAATGAACCTAGGGAAAACCTATACTCAACAGTTATAATCCAACCATTCTACTAATGAGTTGATGCCAAAACGTGGGTAAACATGAAAAACACCTTGAATGCCACACAAAAATAGATTATGTAATGAAGAGAAAGGGACCTCAAGGTTGTCATTATTTTATGAAGCTAACAAAAATAAATGTCATTTATTCACAAATGAGCTAAGCCAAAAGTATAAAAGAATGTGCATTTTTTTTTTGTCTTAGTTACCCCTCATTTTCTAATAAGTGGATATGGTGGTAGGATAAGGGTTTATGCCAAAATTTAAATGTACTTGACAAAAAAAATAGTTTCATCTAAACTAATGGGGCTTTATTAAAATCGTGATTAATGGGAAGCTTGATGCCTGTAAATAGATAACCTATAACATATCTCCTTTATCCCATTTCCAACAATCTCCTCACAATGAGATGATGCGATGATCTGTGTTGGTCTGTTGGGGATTGGGTGTGATACTGTATTAAGTTGGAAAAACACAATACTGCAAATTATGTGTTGATGTCAAACATCTATGCTTCATCTAGAAAATGGGATGATATTGCTAGAGTCAGGAAAATGATGAAAGACAGGGAATAAGAAAAATTCCAGGTTTCAACTGGATTGAAGCAAAGAATAGGGTGCATGCATTTGTTGTAGGAGATAGATCTCATCCACAAGTAGAAGAGATTTATGCAATGCTGGAAACACTATATGAGTCAATTAAGAAGGTAAGGTATGTGCCTGACACAAATTTTTTTTTGCATGATGTGGAGGATGAATATAATGATGATTATCTGAGCTATCACACTGAAAATCTAGCAATAACTTTTGGTCTTATCAACACACTCGATGGAATTCCAATTAGAATTGTCAAGAATCTCTGTGTCTGTGGTGACTGCCACACTGCCATTAAGTTCATTTCAAGAATTGTAGAACACGAAATTATTGTTAGGGATGCCAACCGTTTCCATCATTTTAAGGATGGAGTGTTCGAAGTTTTGTTATGAAAATTATTATGGTATTATCATTTCTATGTCATGCAGAAAGCAGGAAACATAGTTTTCATACAATGCCATGAATGGATTTTCATGGAATGGTTTTGGATAAAAATTAAACAATGATAGGAATTCTTTGATACCCCACTCACATAGACTGAGAAGATTGGTGCATGTGCTATGTCATGTGCTACAACTCTTGGAACATAAACTAGCAAGAATTTTTCCATTATATGGATCTAGGAAATGGTGTATTATCTTTCAAAACATAGGAATTCAAAGATGTTGAAAAGGAAATCAAAGAAGAATTGAGACTCCTTCAAAAAGAGATTTCAAATCAGTATGAATTTATCCTTAAAGATTTGTTACCTAAAGTCAGTAGGAACAACTTGAGAACAACAATAAGTGAATGCCCAAGATATGTGTTGTAGCAACAAGAGCACTTAAATCGTCAGGTACAAGGTTATTTTTCGAAGTAAAGCATAAGGAGAATGAGGTTATCAACTTTGTGGGACCTTTACTTTATAGCTCAATTAGGGAAAGTGAGAGATGGTAGCATAGGATACTAAAACCGTCATTTGATTAATTAGAAACCTGTGATTTTTGGATTAATGATCGCAATTCAAAATGATCAACATTGGATTATTGGATTAACATTGGATTATCTATGATCAACCTATAAATAGATAACCTGTAGGTGTACATAATGTTGTCTTTGTAATATATGAAGCATTTTTGCAAAAAAAACTATCATTTTATGTAAAATTTTCATCCAAAGTTTACTTCAGATTCTTCACAAGCGTTAACAAGCATATGAACACGAGAATGTGTTGCTGGTATCAAATTCTTTCATATAAACCATGAATAGCTTGGCTTGAGACATGATGATGTAAAATCAAGATAGTTGACATCTACAATCGGGAATGCAGAGGACAGGAAATTACATGATGCCTGGAGCTCAGCACCAACTTTTTTTGTAGAACGCTGGCCTACTGGATAGTAATCTTTGTGGAACTCCATCATCTGTTTCCCAAGTGTAAGACATTTTGGTCTACAACACAATTTCTTTGCATTGGAATCGATACTAAGGCCCCTGTCTGTTTCCAAAGAATCATTCATATTAACGGAGCTATTGATTTCATCCATACCATTTGGGTGAAAGTAATAGAGGGAATTGCCCTATCTTTCACTAGAGGGAGAAATAAATAATAAAGGAAACCAACAACACACTTTTCCTGTAAGTCGATTTTGCAGTGCCTTCAATAGGAATAATAGACACATTAAGAATTTGAATTTCTTCCAAAAGAACAGCTGAAGTTATAACTTTACCAACCAATAATTCCTCCACATTCTTAGCCCTTATGGCATGTCTCACACCAAAAGCAAGTCAAACAATCTCTGTCATCCATTTACCCTAAGATTTATTGGGTGAAATTTGAGCCAATATAATAATTAATGTTGTTTGAAGACCATAGATATTACCTTTGTCTGTCTCAGAAAAATCATTAGTTAATTCTAACAGATGGATTCCCACACTGAATATACCTTCTTTACAACTGTTGTTCCACAAAATATGTTTTTTTTCCATGAACTTCTGGGCACACTACATGTGCTTTGCTGGGGGGAACAAATTCTTTCCAACCACTAGATTGGCAAGTGGAGTCAAGGAATTATGAATCTAAAGTTACTGGTACAAGCAATAGGATATTATTATAAGATAGTTAATTATAACGCTGACGACAATTTTATTTTCTATGGACACTGCATACAAAGAAAACTAGTTTGGGAATTTTAAAGGAGCCATGCTTAGTCTATCTAAGTAGCAAGCAACCATCACTTAAATTGAATTATGAGGACAATACTTAAGGAATGTTTCTGGCAGGTTAAATTTCATTATGAAGTTAACACTTTTCTCTGTCACATTCTGTAGCCCTACTAGCTCGACAATAATAGAGCAGGGGTGTGGCTTTCTGTATAATAGTAATACATGCCCACCCTTCTCAAGGGAGAAACATGAGTGATAACTACAACCTTATTATTCCATTTATAAATCTATGCATAAACATCCCTTATAGCCAAAATGGTGTATGTTGAGGGCCATTTATTTCTTTTAAGGTGAGGCCTACTTATCAATTCATAAATTCACCCCTACTATCTGTAATTGAAGGAATGAATTGGATAAAGAGTGAAGTAAATAAGAAAATTTCTAGAGAAAATCTTGAAGTAGGGATCAGAGTTGGAGAAGAACTTTAGAGGAAATCAAGATAACCTTGTGACTGCTGTTGGTACTTCAACAATGTGTCAAGCAGAATTGCTCACATGTCACTTCCCTGGCTTCGAGATCATTCTATATGCAAAAGGCACAAATTTTTTCTCTACAAAAGGGAAGATACATTCCTAGTGGATCTCTGGGGGATTTAATGGCCAAGAATAGAGCCTTTCATGACATTGGTTCAATAACATTTTTTGTTGGCTATATTTTTCCAACTATTTTGAGACAATTGGGTGCAATGACATATAGACCATCACTAATTATTATTATGTGATAATATATTTTCTCTTTCATGTTGTTTACTAGAAGAGTTGTATCATACCTAAATAACCCTTTGTTTTAGTTGGGGTTGAGCATTGAGGCTTGTCTCTCCTTTACACACAAATTCCACAAATCTATGTTCGTAATAGTCAACATTAACCATTAAATTGATTTCCCATATCTCTTTGATTGATTCCAGGAGGTCCATAGTAGTTCTGAGAGGGTAATACCTTTTTGGGCAAGCCAAAACAGTGAAATTTAGAGGAATGTTGATTGATATTGATCATCTCAACTTCTCTTCTCATTTACCCTATATAGCTACCTAAACATACCTATCTTGGTATATGTGTTACCTTACTTGTGACATGAGAGTTGCTTACTTCTTACATATTAAACCAATTGACCTAGCTACGGAGGCTGCAAAACCTAGGCTGGCTTGTATTTGTGCATATACTGATGCTTATGGTGTTGGTTCTAGTGCTTAAACAACTAGAATTAGCTCTTCTAATGAATCTATGACTAGATAACCAACAAATATGATTGTGATTTACTTAAGGAGCGTTTCTATGGGATAGACATAAGGTGGGATAACTATTGGTGAAATCACTTACCAAATTCTTTGTGTTACCCAATCAGGGAAAAAAAATAATAAGTCTTGTGAGTGGCTTCAATTCAAATTAAAGGACTATAAGGTCTCTCGGTCTTTCTCTAGAAGAAGACCAAATTTTGTAGCATTCATATCCTTGGACCAACGAAGTGTTTTCTAGAGCTTGGTATGACAATTTGAATTTAACTTATATTGGAACAATGAAGGTTTAATTGAAGTTTTGGAATTTATAAATTATGATCTATAGTAGCCTCGTCATCCTCTTTGCCATCTTTAGATGGACTGAGGACTCCTATTTCTTTATTAAGAATCCTTATAATTAAGGACAAAGGAACTTCAGAAAGTTCTTTCACCTAAGTTAAAATACCTCTGCGACTTGAAGGGACAAGAACTGTAGTCCGGATCAAATTTTCAAAGTCTTAGCCATTCCAGATTAGCAATGATGTTCTGAGCAAGAAGGTCATGTTCAAAGAAGACATATCTCTGTGGCTTTTGTAATTGTATGGCATCTTAGGATCGAACTTAGTAAGTGTTGTAGACTTGTGCTCAAGGCTTAAAAAAGTTTGACATGTTATTTGTATATGAGTTCTTAAGCCTGCCAACATTATAAGAAGATTAATGGAAGGACTAGATCTAAACACATACAACACTTACATGCTAAAAGGTATGGTTACTCTTGCAACCATTGTTCAGTGCTTTTTTTCCGAAGGAAACAATTTTGTTCTCCTTATTTGGTGGCCAACCAATGATGCATAAACAAGCAGGGCTCCTTGAATAAAGTAAAAAGTGTAGTATACATACTTGCCATATTTTTACTGTCATCAACATTCTTGAATAAGTCTACTCTCTCCATTCCCAACTTGGGAAATTTTTGGATGGAAGAGATCATGAGTAAAACTCCAAGATTGTGGATTAAAGTTTATTTTTTTGCATAAGTTGTGCTTTTATATCTTGTACAGTTTTCATATGTATAGATATATGTTCTAGGAACACACATTGGACATTTTATTAGCAATATTGAAGATGACAAAGACAATAAGAACCATATAAATTTATAACTACCTTATTGAAAATGCCTATGTTTGTAGGTTCCTTCCTTACTACCAATATCGTTTTTCTTTGTAGGTAGAGAACAAGCTGAGTTTAACAATAACTGTATATGTATGTATAGTATATACATATATATATATATATATATATATATATATATATATATATATATATATATATATATGCATATATAGTTTTACTGCACTGGTTCCTTATATAACATATCGTGGGCAGTATTTTTGAGCCTAGTTTTTCTAAATGGGTTCTTAAAGAGATAGTCAGATGGAGGTAAGCGTGCATGAATTGAACCTGGGCGATTTGAATTCCGTGAAGCCCGGGCATGTGAAACCGGACCAGGTTGCATCCAGAATTAATCAACATCCTACCAGGACAATATCATATGAAATTGAGGCTAAAAATCTCAAGCGAATAGATATGCAATGAGAAGGTATGATTTGTGATTTTGCCCTGATTTGTGATAGACATAAGGTGGGATAGCTATTTGTGATTTCGCCATGCTCGACTCTGATTATGTTTTCATGAATGTTGTTACAGAAAAGCATCGAACTATAAATACCTACATATGTGAGTGTAAATACCTGGTTTGAAGATGTGGAGTTTGCTATGTCGATGCTTGGTGTTGGACAAGCTACTCGACCACAGTTGAGGATGATCACTGGAAATGCTCAGTGCTCGTGAAATGGGGATTTATGTGGTTCTTGTGTGAGTGGAAGTAGAGGATGTTGAGATGTAGATTGCTCGATGTTGTAGGGGAGGGAGGGTATGGCGTGTACTTCAAATTGAAATTGATCGCGATAGAATTAATGCAGGCAGCAGGTGAGATGACAAATAGTAACGAATGCAAGATTAACTGACTGACTAGCAGAGGAAGGTAATGGAGAGGGGTTCCGGTGATTTCAGCGGAAAGACCCACAATGTGAACTCATTGTGAAAAAGCGCGCTCCGATGATCGAAATCTTGAAAAGTTACACTATATTCTATATATCAAAAACATGGAAATATTTGTTGATGAGTTATAATTACTTTTCTACAAATCGCATTAAAATACGTTTGACCGACAACTGTATATATTATCTCTATAACTACAAATATATATATATATATATATACATTGCATATATATTTTACTGCACTGGTTCCTTATATAGCATATCGTGGGCAGTCTTTTTGAGCCTGGTTTTTCTAAATGGGTTCTCAAAGGAATAGTCAGATGGAGGTAAGCGTGCATGAATTGAACCCGGGCGGTTTGAATTTCGTGAAGCCCGGGCATGTGAAACCGGCCCAGGTTGCAGCCAGAATTAATCAACATCCTACCAGGACAATATCATATGAAATTGAGGCTAAAAATCTCAAGCGAATAGATATGCAAGGAGAAGGTATGATTTGTGATTTTGCCCTGATTTGTGATAGACATAAGGTGGGATAGCTATTTGTGATTTCGCCATGCTCGACTCTGATTATGTTTTCATGAATGTTGTTACAGAAAAGCACCGAACTATAAATACCTACATATGTGAGTGTAAATACCTGGTTTGAAGATGTGGAGTTTGCTATGTCGATGCTTGGTGTTGGACAAGCTACTCGACCACAGTTGAGGATGATCACTGGAAATGCTCAGTGCTCGGTGAATTGGGGATTTATGTGGTTCTATGTGTGAGTGGAAGTAGAGGATGTTGAGATGTAGATTGCTCGATGTTGTAGGGGAGGGAGGGTATGGCGTGTACTTCAAAATTGAAATTGATCGCGATAGAATTAATGCAGGCAGCAGGTGAGATGACAAATAGTAACGAATGCAAGATTAACTGACTGACTAGCGGAGGAAGGTAATGGAGAGGGGTTCCGGTGATTTCAGCGGAAAGACCCACAATGTGAACTCATTGTTGAAAAAGCGCGCTTCTCGAATGATCGAAATCTTTGAAAAGTTACACTATATTCTACTCCAAAAACATATATCAAAAACATGGAAATATATTTGTTGATGAGTTATAATTACTTTTCTACAAATCGCATTAAAATTACGTTTGATTTATTTCCGACAACTCCTTTAGTTTTTAAAATTCTTATAAATCATTACCTATTTGTCCTGATTTTTGGCAAGGTGCAAAATTTGATTTAATTTCTATCACATTACTTTTTATTGTGATGATACAAGGATGTGCACATAGTATTTTGCAATATAGAATAATATCAAGATTAATATTTCATTAAAAATTAATCAGAAAAATATTGTGCTTGAGAAAATAAGAAGGAAAAAAAAAATTGAAATATTATAAAAAGGTTATTAAGCATATTCTATATGATAAAAAATCTCTTTGTTTAGAGAAGTGTAACACCTCAACGTATTGTAAATATTCGAATTTACTTTTACTATGTGGAATCAGTACATAATGGTTTAGGGAAAATTTGATGAAAACAAGAAGTTATTTTTATTATTCTATTTTGTTTTTAAAAAAATCAATTTACAAGTCATGGAAATTCCTAGAAAGATACCCAAAATGAATGAGATTTTCATATACCAAATATTTATAAATAGTTAGTGACTCTCTCTCCCCCTAGAGATAAAACATCTCAGAGGGGAAAATGATGCCAAGGATAGCAAGGGAAAAAGTGCTAGAGATATCCGGAGAAAGGGAGAGAAACATAAGATCAGGCAAGATGGTGCTAAGAGAAATATTGAGCTAGGTTGTGAACCAGTGGAGGCCTCAAAGTGATTGAAAATTCTTGGCTGGACAGGAGGTATGTGCCAAAGAACTGGTCCTAGGGGGAGGCACCATCCATCTATTGTACTGGATTTTGAAATCTCGGGGGGTATCAGATGTAATTTTCATTCTCATGGTTGGGAAGAGAGGTCTCTTAGTGGGATTTCTTGACTTTCTAAGTAAACAGATAAATCTTTAAATCTCTGTGTTCTGGATTATTTAGTCAGTAACATTGATTGACAAAGTGAATAGCTAAGTCTTTAAATCTCTGTGATTTGGAATATTAGACAATAGAATTAAGTGATTAAATGATTAATAAATACTGGAAATTATGCATTTTGGAACCTTATTCTGTGAAAGTGACTGTCTAAGTAAACATATAAGAACCTAGGCCTATGAGTTCTTAAGGGTAATTGTTGTGTAAATGAAACTAGGGTTCAAATGAATGTATAATAATAATAATACCTGTGGGTAAGGTCTGGGGAGGCTAAAAGTACAAGTGTTAGGGAAAATAAGAAAGTGAACATTTTGCGTTATTCTCTTGAATGAAAAAGTATAGAAACTGACAATCTAAACAAAACAACTGTAGAGACCAGTTGGAAGATGAGTAAGTTTTTAAACCAATAGGGCGAAGTCTGTTATGAGTCGAAAGACCAAGGCTGGTGTTCCTGTGGTTCTATCAGTGGGAAGGGGCATACATCAAGTATGCAGTATCAGATGTAACCATGGATAAGGGCTTGTCTACCTGTATCGACAAGGAAGGTGTGTTGTTAACTAGGTTGTTACTCACACAGGGAAATGAAATGTAAGTTAATTTTAAAAAAAAAGATAAATATAAAAACATGAGTGTTAACAGTTATAATGTTACATAATAAGTGTACTTAACATAATAAAAAAATAAAGATAATGCCAAAAAGGTTACCATTTGTAGGGAACCATTTTAGTTCCAAGTCGAGTTAGATCAAGCTAGCATCCTGGGACCATTCCAATCCTAAACCCTCAGAAAGAATCATACAATATCTTTTCATATATGGATACATCTGAGAACATTAAAATTAAACTTTGGAAAATACCATTTAATATAATCCTTGAAAATGAAATTTCGCAGAAACACAAGAATAGAATAAAATCTTTGTAGCCTCATATGTATGCCAGTAAAAATTAGTTCAAATTAACCCATAACAAGAGATAATTGTTGGTGTTTTACAATAACATATATTCTTAGATATATATATATATATATATATATATATATATATACAACCATACCGTTAATTAGGGTTTTAGAGAAAAACATGTCTTAAGATTATATGCCCTTAATGGGTCTTTAACAAATTTAGAAGACAAGCTCTGCTTAGGGTAGTTTCAATACTCGACTATACCATCAAGAATGAAAGAGAATGAAACATTGCAAGAAAAACCTAAGGGAGTTGAGGTTGCGGTGGGAAGAAACCTTGAAGTGAACCCCACATCGTTAAGAATCGTCGGTGGGAAACCCTGTAAAGTAATTACTGACTTCCAACTTGGAAACGAGATGAGAATTACTCACCTGTTGCAACCATAGCCATAACATAAGTCACCAAAGGAAAGAAGAAAAACAAAATATATACATGTATCTTTCTGTAGTGAATGTTAAGAGGAACTATAGTAGCAACAATGGGCCTAGAATAGTGAGAGAGCTACCTGGAATAGAGATATCAAAGCCGCAACCTCTAGTTCGAATCAACCTTAGTAGTAGAAACAAAAAAAACGAATGAGATTAAGCCTAGTGCATCAACTAAGTAATGGTTCAATAGGTAATAGGGCTTATCATAAATATACCTAGAACTGTGTGTTGAAGGCAAGGCGAAGTACCATTCGGAAACCCCCTCAACCATTGTACCTGTAGTCATAAATAAAAGGTTTACGTAAGCTATGAGTGATATAGAAAAACCTTTGAGATCGAGTTTCCTGCAAGATATAGAGATTACTTGTGAGGAATTCGGCAAAAACCCTCCAACATGCAAAGTCGGTCTAGAGCTTCCACAAAAAATGACGAAAAAACAATAACAAGCTGGATGAATGATAAAATTGGGTGGTTACCATCAAGCTTGTGAGAAAAGGCTGGGTCATTAGATCAAAACCCTAAACAGATCTAGGACTTAGAGAAGTTCGACAATCAATCAAGGTTCGAGAGGGTTCGATGGACAGGTGGATCTTTGACATCACACGGAGGTGAATGGTATTGATCATCATCCCATACTATACATTGCCTTATTAAAATCATAGAGATTACAATTAATTTGTAATGTCATAAAAGAAAGATAAGAAAACAAATATGAGAGTGAACCCCTCTTGTAATATTAATATCTCTATATTAAATTCCCAATGCAACCAAATCAAACTTAGGGGTTGTAGAAGTCGAGTATGTGATGCGACATGTGCTAAACATCTAATTCATTCCTTGTATTATAGTTTGTCTAGTACATACACATTGTGAATTCACCATAAGCACTTGAGTAGTGGAAAAAAAATGTGTAGATGTACTTCAGAGATTTTTTTGTTGTATTTGGTAATTTTTGTTTTATGAATGCATGTTACAAGGAGTGTAAATATGAAAATAAAATTTATTAAAATATAATTAATTCTCATAATTTCCATTTTGAAACTATGCATTGGTCAATTCTTAAAACACAATAATAAGGTTGAAAATGAAGAAATGAAAGACAATACTTTCTCTTAAATTCCAAGATTTCTCACACAATAAACCTTCATACCTTTTAACTTAATAAAATAATAATAGTCTTGCACCACTTCTCTTAATGCTCCTTTCTTTTTTAACTTAACAAAACAATAATAGTCTTTCACCACTTCTCTCAATGCTCTTTTATCACAAAAATAAAATTGTAAAAAAATTGATGTGATCATGGAGACCAATTCATCTATTTTATTCTTCTCTCCTCTCTCTATATAAATGATAGTGTAACACCGTTAGCCATTGAAATAATTTTCACAATTACTCTCATTTACTTTTACTGTTGGATCGGAGGAAACAACCTTGTAAAACTTTTAATGATAAAGGTTTATATCATTTTGTTAACTTTAATTAAAAAATGTTGAGGGATGTGGAATTCAGATGAAAAGACCCAATAATGAATTTCAACTTCCAGATAGTTGGGGTAGTTATCTCCTCTCATATTCCTTGAGATAAAAGATGTTAGAAGGGACAAGGAAGGGTTAACAACCAAGAGGAATCAGTATCACCTTGGAGAGCAAAAGAGTGAAAGTTTGTGTAGGAAGTTGCCTGGGGAGAATTGTCTTGAGTTGGTCTAAGGCCAGTGGAAACCTCCCTGTCAAATGGAAAAATATAAAGGTTCTAGGTTGGCCAAGGGTGTCTTGAGGCCTGAGAACTAGCCTTTGAATGTTGTAATAAAGAACTTTGCTGGAAAGTGAGAGCTCAGGGGGGAATTTGGATGTAATTTCCAGTTCCATTGGAAGGGAGGTGTAGTCTCATCCAAAATTCACTTTCCCTGCTAATTGTGGATCCACCACATAAGTAGAAACAATATGTTTGAGTTATGAGTTTTGTTTAACTAATTTAGTCAAAACTAAGTAGTATGTTTGATTCATAGAAATGTGGGACGATTATCGAATTCAGTTCTTACAAATAATTCTAGCATTGCTAAGTTATGTACACCATTTCTTGTTAATTACTCTGATTTTAGTAGTACCTAAATTGTTCTTGGAACTCAGTACTACTAAAGAAAATTGTAGCATGAGAATAAGGGGTAATGAGTACAATTGGAAGAGAGAGTAAAAAGAAGAAAACAATGTCAGTCAAGTTCTGTCACCATAGGAAGAAATACCCATGTAATGGTCATTGAATATGCTTAACTGTAAGTTAGACCTAGTATATAGAAAATCTGTAATTACTGCCAGAAACAGGGTATAGTGGAAGAAGTTACAACTTTCTCAACCGGGAATGGTTAGCTCTAGGGAACCAATAGTAGTGTTAGTAGAACGGTCCCTGGTCGTGGTCTGTTAACTTAATAAACCATCATACCCATGGGTAACTGGGTCTGGGCTAGCCAGACCTCGTTTGCTTGGGGAAAACCATATAGATAATGGGATAATTTCAAAAAAATGTATGAGAATCTCTTCGGTAGAGACAATGCTATTAGAGGAACAAATTCAGAAAGGCCTACAAATTAAACTCAAGCACTATGATTATCAACAAGGTAAATTCTCTTTCTTACATCCAAAAGCAAATAAAATGAAATTAAACAGGAAGGGTAACTTTGAGCTATAATGTCAAGAACCTAGAGATAGTACGAAAATTGTATTTCATTGCTTCAACCAAAAACAATAAACTTGATGTTCTAGCTTAGCACCTTAGAATTTACAACATAAATATATATGTCAAGGAAGCCCGAGACGAGGGATTCAAAACCCAATTCAATATTGACGAGTATCAGTAGTATACAACAATTTAAAACTCATTTAACCGCCAAACTTTGGTTATAACAACCCTAATCAATTAAGAAAACCTCCATCTCAGAAATATCAGGAGGATGAGTTATGAACTAAATTTATTTACATTCAATGGTAGTAGAGACAAAAGAAAAAGGACATAGGATGAGCCATATGCCAGTGTGCATTTTACCAACCTGTATGAGAGGGAGCACCAGGGCACCTCTGGTTTCCAAGAATAGGTCACCCTCGAACTTGGACTGGAATATTGCTCGTCGATCTAGAGAAAATGGGAAAACGAATGGATCATAAGAGTAAGTTCACTGCAAAAAAAATAAAGGGATAAACCGTAGAAAAGTATTGGAATCCTAGCATAGTATTACCTAGGTTGGCCTAGAAATAATAGTCTCCATATGATGAATTTAGATTCTCTGGTAAGGTGCTTCAACCGTTGCTAAAATGCTGCAATTTTTCGTAGCCTTGGAACCCTTAGTATAGAATCTCCTGAAAGATGGATCTAGGGTTAGATGGTGACTCAATAAGCAGAAGAATGGAAAAATATACTTTATAAGCCTTAGTACCCTCAAAACTCAAGAGGGATCGAATTTCAAAGAGAAGAATAATGCTAAGAATCTACATGTCTATTTACCAGTTACAAATGTTGAGTTGCAAAGATATCTCTCCTACCATAAACACTAGAAAAGAATGGGGTTGCAGAGTTCCTACTCCGAATGAATTACAGAGAAAATGACCGACGATGATGGAAATCCGAGAAGCCCTTACCCTAACCCTACCTGAAATGATCTGAACCGTTGGATTTTTGTGCCAAATATCAATTGTGAGAGAGATGTCGTGTGGCTGGTTCAGCCACAAACACCTGGAGAGTGGGTACAATGGATGGGTTTGAGAACCATCCACTATTAGTTCTATGTAAATGAACTATAAACCTCTGAGGTAAGGATCAGGATTATAATGTTAACTAATAGATCGCTTAATGGTTGCTATAGGAGTTTGAACTTGTTAATAGAAAACATTTAACCCAAGTGTATTCATATCTACTATTTCTTCAATTCTATTGTGAATGGGACTCATAATATGATGTAGGTAATAAACCTGTGCCACAAAGTTGTTAATGGATTATCTTACAAGCAATTTTTTTATTTTATTTTACCTTTGCAAATTTTGGAGTTCACCTTTGTGTATGTGTTATGTGTTACAAGTGGTATCAGAGCTTCAAGTTGAATATATATATATATATATATATATATATATATATATAGATGAATATATATATATATATATATATATATATATATGAGAATGATCTACATGGAAAGAACTAAGTTTTTCATAATTTTTTTTAATGAAAAAATAAATTTTTTATTATTTTTCGAAGTTGGCAAAGTAATATTTCAATTTCATTTCGCAGACACATGTGTTCATGTAATTTTTTTTTAACTATTTAAATAAATTAAAAAACCAAAAGTACCCTTTTGAAGAGGACTAATAAATGAAGATACTAGTGTTTTTTGAATTTTTTCATTGTGTATATTTTATGTTATTGGTTTTTTATTCAACCCCTTTCAAACTGTCCAAAAACATTTCAAAAATTATGTTTAAAAGAAATTAGATGGAAAATATCATTTAAATTCGAAAATGTCAAATTCGTATGCCATTGGATATTGGATTACTTGATGAATCCAACGCAATCAAAGCCACCACATATGGATAAATTACTCCCTAAGTCCACTAGGGTAGGAAATTGGTGTTGCATACAAATGTGTAGAAGGGGTGCTAAAACTGTGATTTTTAGGACATAGGGAGATCCATTGAGCACTTGAATTATAAAATTAAAATAGCTCAATCAAAGGTTTAAGAAACCATTGATTGAGCGCTTAATGTGGTTAAAAAGAGGCTTGATATATCTTTAAGGCTCTATCGAGATTATAACTCTATCTAGCTTTAAGGCTCGATCAAGTGCATAGCTCAATCAAGCTTGAAGGCTTGATCAAGCCACTCTATAAATTCCATGCCTAAGATGTATTGGTGGGAAATTTCAAAACATGGATCATAACATGGCTTGATCGAGCTATATTTAGTCCCTCAAATAAATTGATCAAAGGTTGAAAGATTGCTCGATCAAGCACTTAAAATGGCCCGATTGAGCTATTTTTTTTCAACCAAAACACCCCCTTTCTTGCCAAAATTTGTAACCCAAATTCATGCATAGACCCAATAATTCCACTATATTAGGGCTAAAATAGCTTAAAATTTCCCACGGTATATTAAAATTGACACAAAAAGATTACATGTTTTTACCTTTAAATTCGATCATTATGGATTGATGCTCGACCTGTCAGTCCTCCAAGGCAACATTGATCCTGAGGAAACTTCTCACCACCTCTTCTACAGTAGATGCCTACTGAATATTTGTTGCTTATTCTGTTATTGCATAGTAAGGGAAGTCTCTGAGGTCTTCTCTACTCGCACAACCCTAACATTGTATTGACGGTTTCTGTGCCTTGCCAAAATCAATTTTAGTAGAAAATTCTAATTGTTCCAATCCATTCTAAGGTTGGGGATTTTGTTGACCTTTTCTAATAAATTTACATCGCTAACCTCTATTAAAATTCTTAGGAACTATTGTTTTTGTACTCTCACTGGTTTTTTGTATTCTTAGGAAGGGTATTTTTTTCCTTTCATACCTGACCATAGTTTGCTATTCTCTCCTTTTTGTTTCAGCTATTGATACCAAATTCGTGCTTTATGGACAACTTCATCCATGGTCTTGGGGTTATCAAACTCCAAGCATGCTTTCATGGTTATTGGAAAACTACTTATGAAGCATTGTACTTTGGTATTTTCTTCCCATATATAGGGAACATACATCATCAAGGAAGTAAAATTTGTAACATATTTTTCCATAGACAGCGGACCCAATCTAAGGTCATGAAATTCCTTGGATTTCTCATCATAAAATTGCTTAGTATGATATTTATTCCTGAAATGTTGCTGAAAATTTTCCCACATTACCCCTTGTTCAGCAATTCCATGAACTGCGTTGATTTATTATTACCATAAATTTGTTTTTCCCAGGAGTTGATAGAGTGCTAGGCAAGCCTTCAAGTTACTTCCATATTCATAAATCTGAAAATACCTGTTAATATTTACTAACCATGCTTTTTCTACTTCCTCAGATTCACCATCAAATGTTAGGGTTTTAATTTTCTTAAATTCCCCCTTAGCTTCGTTCTTTGTCTTTTCACCCATTTACACATTTTCCCTTGAGAAATATTTTCAGATTCATCTTTCTATATTTTTTTACCACCTTCAGATTCTTGTGTAATACTTTTCTCAAGGATATTATCCTCTCCCCGCCTATATGATTTTGCTTAGTTTCCATTATCAGGAGTTGGTTCTGAAGTTCTTTGATTCTTTCTATTAGTTAGGCTTTTAATTATTCTTTTATGGTCCCTCACCAATCATTCATTGTCAACCCTTATATTGTTTCAAGTAGTATTATAGATATGGACCAAAGTTCTTCCCCTAACTGCACCCACATTATTTATAATTTAGAAATTTGTTTTTTAATTATATATATATATATATATATTTGCTTTTGACTTTAAAAAAATTCAAATCTATGTTTTAAATAAATTATGAAATGGTTATAAAATAAAAATTACACAATATAAAAGCTAAGAAGCTTTCTAAAATGGTTCTAATTTTTTCAAATTACTTTTGACTATGATAATATAAGGATGATCATTCTTAAGATATTATTTTACAAAATAAGAATAATATTAAAAATAATATCTCATTAGAATTTAATGAGAAAATTGTGGCATTAGAGAGAGTTACAGGGAGAAAGAAAATTAAGATATTATAAAGAGGTTATCAACCATATTCTATATGGTCAAAGATATATCTCTATTTAGAGGGGTGTAAAGATGAAAATAAACTTTTCTAAAACAATAATTAATTCTCATATGAAATTAGGCATTGGTAAATTCTCAAAACACAATAATAAGGTTGAAAATTCTTAAAATGTCAAGATTTGTTACACAAACAATGTTCATAACCTCTTAACTTAACAAAACAATAATATCTAAATTTAAAATTGTTAGCCTCACTCTCATGTGATGAAAACAATTATAAGTCCAAAACAATTAAATTAATTAAAATCAAGAAAGTTGGATTTAATCCTACCTTTATAGATTGAGTTTGTTCCTCATGGTTAGGAGTCAGTTTGGGCTTAGTTGGTTAAGCGATTCTCTCCAACTAGTTAGGCTCCTAGATTAGTGTTCGGTTGAGATATTTTCTCAACCATAGTGTCCAAGATAGACACATTATCTTGAGACATACTTCCTCATGTATTTATTTGTAAAATTATCATTATTTGTAGACGGCATTACATTATGAGAGAAATACAGAAAGGCTGAGGCCTTTTCCGCCATTTCTGTCTTTTCTATGTTTCTAGTATTTTTTATGTGTGTTAATTTTATTGAATATCCTACATATGGTATCAGAGCCAAATAGCCCTAGGCGAGAGGGAATGTGATATTGTGAAATCTGTGTTTTTCGTGATGTCTGAGCATTGTAGCTAAGTGGTGACCTGCACTAGACATTAAAGAGAGAGATTGTGAAATCAACTAGTATAATTTAAAGAGAATGATTCACTGACTGGTAGAAAATTGTGCCCAATTTTGTGGTCATGAATTGCAGTTACTGCATGGAAAAAGAAATGCACATATCTGTTGAGGATAAGAAGATAATATCGATCCTTTTTTTGTTATATCTGCCATGAAATTTGTAAGGAGCCAAGCCAAGTTGAGCGAATTTGTAATAAAAGGATTGTGTTTAGCATTATGGAAGAGCTATGTATACCTTGCAGTGAAGAGCACGCAACAAAAAGCTGTGTGTGTTGTTGAGACTGTGTTGCAAGATTGAGAAGGATCCAACACTTAGGTGAAGAAGTGTGGAGCTGCACAAAGCTAAGGGCCACCATGTCTGAGTAAAGACTTGCAACAAGTCCACAACCTGTGGGTGTTGAAACCTATGTATTAAAGGTGTAGAATAAGCGGAAAACATTTCTTGGTGGAGATTTGGTAAAAAGGATAACATTTGGTATGTTTTTTCTTATGGTTATTTTTTAACTTTAGGTGGATCCAATTTTTGAGCAACGTGGATCTACATTTTACTGGGTAATTATCAGTCTCTATTTCCCATCCTGCACCAGTTCCTTTTTTTGATTTATCATGCAGAAGCCAAATCTCATTTTGAGGACAATCTCTCTCAAATCCATGAGGTCTAAAATTAGATTTTTTAAGGGAGTGTTTGTTATTTTTGTTGTGTTATATACATTTCATTATTGGTTATAATAAGGAGGCACTCTAGCATGAACAACAATTCATTGAATTTGTGTTTAATTACTGGATGGAGTAATTGAATTTTGGATGTGTTTTGAATTAACTCACATTCAACAGTTGATTTGAATGAAGTAATTGAATTTTTGTTAACTTATTGGCGGAACAAAAGCATGGATTTTGGTTATAAGTTGTTTCATATTGCTATAAGTGAGACAAAAAATTCATCTTATGATGAGTATGGTGTGCACACTTTTATGAAATTATTCAGTTGTTGAAGCTCTGCTTTTAGTCGGTGTGAACTGTGAGGGAAAGATCTTCATTGGCATGGAGCAACTAGTGCTTGGAGGAACTTTCATTGAGTGATCCATCTGTGTGAAAAGGAGACTGACCTGTGCATAAAATAAAGGACCAACCTGCGTGTGCTAAAGCAAGGAGCCGATGAAAGTCAAGATAGTGACCTATGCAGCATGCAATGATTCCAGTGTAAGGAAGAAGCCAAATGAGGTCTGGAGAAATTTGAAACAAGTGCAGAGGATGTGGATCTGGCTGATAAAAGACTGTAGGAAACCTGAAACTTTTGAGATGGTTGGTTTTGGGCTTGGATTCAATCCAAATGTTGAGCCAGCTTGGAGGTTTTCAGTGCGTTGAGCCAGCTTAAAAGGCAGTCTTCACCTGCAATTTCAAATTGGTAATTTTTCTCTACGCCAAAGGAAAAATGAACAAAATGATTTGTGTTCAAATCTTTTATGTTGCTCTATGTAACTTCTCCAAATGAATTTTTTTAAAAGTGTGATTTGACTTTGTTAAAGGAGATCTTTCATTTTTAAAGTGAATCCATAAAGTTCACTTTTTAATTCACTTCTTTAAAAGGGACTTCATGAAACTATTTTAAATGGGAGTTTAAAAATATTGAAAGATAAAGCTCATTATTGGAATGTGAAATTTTATTTAGGAGAGATAAGGTGTGATGTTGTGGAGTAATAAGGTGACATTATTTTTTTTAATTTTGGAGTTATAAGTGTTTTGTATTTGGAGTGATATGTTGAATGCTGTGATTTTTGTAATTTTTTGTAGTGATAAAGTTAGATTTTGGAGTGAGAAGTAAGAAATGACTTTGTACATTTTGGAGAGATAAGGACTATTTGTAATTCTGTATGTAATGGAGTAATAAGTGATTTTGTGGAGTCATAAGGTGCATATTTTGTAAATTTGGAGTGATAAGGGAATATTTTTTAAAAACAAAAAGTCATTGTTGTAATTCAAAGTAATTTTTTACTTTGAGAAAGATTGAGTCAGTGAACATCCAGTTTTTTGAAGAAAAATTGCCTCCAAGGAGTTCTCAAACTTTGTGCTTGAGAAGTTTCAATGTAGATGTTGTAAATATGAAAGGTTGATGTACTCAATACTTAATAAATACATAATTTTGTGGTGTTGAAGTGTCCTAGATTCGCCCGAAATCGAATAAGGGGATCTTAGGTACACATTGTGTAGTGATTGATTTTGCATGTTTTGTGTCTAGTTTTGACACTACAATTATCTTATATAACACACACAAGGAGTCTAAAGAAATTGAATGAAACAAGCACATTCATCAAAGCACAAGAAATTAAGAAGCTGCAACTAGCATTCAATCAAGCTACAAACAATCACATGCATTTGCACAACTATAACACATAATCAAAGTTGGCAACATTAGCATTCTACATCAACAAGCAAATTCACTTAAGGAAAATCAAGTTAATAAAGTTGAAAACTCAAGCATTCCAAGGAAAATTCTACATCAACATTCAACAACAATTATTCATTGTATAACTTGCAAATAATTTTTTTGTAAGTCAACCTGTAATCAAAGACAAATTGAGTTGAATTGTAAGGGTGCATTCTCGGTTGAACACAACACCCAAGCTTTGAATTGATAGGGAATCAATTAAATCAAGTGAATCCATTAATTTTTTAACTGAGTCATTCAAATCATTGTAAGAATTTCTCTTGGTGGCATTTTCGATAGTATTCGACACCATTCTTTTGATCAATCAAGAGTGTGAGTTCAAGAAAGTGAAAAGTTCACAACATTAAAGCGACCCTGCAACTGGTTGAAGAAAGCATCAAGCGAGCGAGTTCTAAAAATCTAGCAAGTATTAAAAGCAAGCAAGTGTGAGTTCCAACAAGTACACATGGCGAAAAGCATTCGGTTGTTAAAGATTCTTAACAATTTGATCCTCTCAACTGCTGAAGACATGGTGCAAATCAACAAAGCAACTCTTGCTGATATTTCAATTAATCTACAACAGGCACATGAAACAATTGAGTTCCTTCAACTGGAGTCGCAACTACAAAGAGATGAGTTGCAACAGAAGAGTGATGCTTCCAAGTCTTTCAACCACACAGATGAAGATAAAGCATTGATCCAAACAACTTCAAGTGTAAAAGTTGTCCATGATCAACTTGAACTTGCTTCTTCCAAACCAATCATTAAGCCATGGGAAGAACTCCAAAGTAACAAAAATCGATGAGGATTAGGATATGACAAAGATGAAAACAACTTGCATATCCCTGATTATTCTAAGCTGATCAAGTTCATCAGTGCAGGATTTCTTGATCAAATAACATCAACAAGCCATGATAAAGTTGAAGACAAACCCACATGCAAACATTGTCAAAGAAAAGGTCACATGGAAGATCATTATTTTGTTCTCCATCCTTATCACCATTGTGGCAAGCAGAATCACTCATAAGAGAAATGCTACAAACAATACCAACCTACCAGATTAAAGATCAATTATGCATGGATTGGTCCTTGGGAATGGTCGCCAATAGTAAAATGATTGTATAAGTTTTACAACAGAATTCAATCTCACCTATTGCATCCAACAGGCAAATGAAGATGGTACTCTCATGCGCTTGAAAGTGGGAGTACAACAGTGAAACTCTCCTACACCTGAAGGGGAGTTCAAAATTCAGAAATCAAATGCAGATGATTGTCTCTCCTTTCAGCTGACGAAGAGGGGAATTAAGGGTGGTTGTCAAACTAAAAGTCTTGACAACATCATCAAAAGCAGCCAATGGGCATCTTCAAATTGGCCAATAGGCATCTACAAATCAACCAATGGGCATCATCAACAAATCAGCTAGTGGGCATCGTCAGATCAGCTAGTGGGCATTCATCAACATCAAAGCAGCGAGTGGGTGGTCAACATCAAAGTAGCCAGTGGAAGTTCTCAATATTTTGTTAGTGGACAAAGGATGCTGATTGCAAGAAAAGGACAGATGGATCCTTTTGCAGCTTGTCATGTGATGGAGTCCTCAAGCAAAATTCAGAGATGAGTTAAACTTGCAGCTGATTCATGTTCTCTTCTAATTGGAGTTTTTTCAGCATCCAACTTTGGAGGTTTTTCAGTCAGTGTTTTTGAGGATCAACGGTTTCAGCATGAGAACTTGGAAGATGGTTCCTGGTTCTTATTTTGGACTTATCATTGAGGGGGGAAATGTTAGCCTCACTCTCATGTGATGAAAACAATTATATGTTCAAAACAATTAAATTAATTAAAATCAAGAAAGTTGGATTTAATCCTACCTTTATAGATTGAATTTGTTCCTCATGGTTAGGAGTCAGTTTAGGCCTAGTTGGTTGAGAGATTCTCTCCAACTAGTTAGGCTCCTAGATTAGTGTTTGGTTGAGATATTTGCTCAACCATTGTGTCCAAGATAGACATACTATCTTGAGACAAACTTCCTCATGTATTTATTTGTACTATTATCATTATTTGTAGAGGGCATTGCATTATGAGAGGAATACAGTAAGGCTGATATTTCAATTAATATACAAAAATGATCCATATTGTATTTAGTAAAGTCTTTTGGTAAAAATCACATTCAAATTGTTGGGTCGATGCTTTTCGAACCACCCGTGTACTTCATCATCAGGACCAGTAAATCTTGGACCACTTCTCTTAATGCTCTTTTATCACAAAAATAAAATTATAAAATACTCTATGTGATCCTAGAAACCAATTTCATCTCAGTGTAAATAAGAGCTTTTTCTATTTTCATTATTTTTTATATTTTATAAAAAAACACATGTCAATTGAAAATTGTCTTTAGTTAAGAGCATATGTTTCCTCCTAAAAAGTCAAAACCAGAGGGGGTAAAGCATGTATGCCTTCGTATTTCAGGTAACAAAATTGGATTCGTATCGGTATTTCAGGGAACAAAATTGGATTTGTGGGGAGTAAGAGGCATTTAGTTAGGTTGTGCCCACTAAGCTTTACTCAATGAACCTCTGACATAGCACGTGGGTCCCTAGCATACTAAACAATACCCTTAATTTAACTACATATTGGAAATGTCTTTAAAAATAACTTTATTTTACCCCCTACCAATACATTTTAACATTAACATTTTTTTTACCCCTTTATATATATATATATATATATATATATATATATATATATATATATATATATATATCCCTTTATTTTCATCAACAATGATAAGCAGGTTTTGCACTCAAAAAGAATAACCTAAATACTAAGTAGCTGAAAACTTGAAAGTTTCAATAAAAAAGGCAGATATAACTTTGTTGACTTACAAATACATAATGTGGAAAATTTAAATGGAAAATACTCAGATCCGAACTCTCAATTACATGTATCTTCTATTGAACACTAAAAAAGATACACTATGATCATAAAGAAAAATACCTTGTAAACCATTTTATGTCTCACTTAACTGTAACTTTAAAATTAAAATTATATATATATATATATATATATATATATATATATAATTCATAATAATAAAAATAATAATAATTTTTTTATTATTATATTAAATGTTTAAAAAATACATTAATATTAACTTATATACGTCACAATTTTATCATATTTCAGGGCTAAGGCGAAAGTGAGAAAATATTGCGCATAATATCTTTAAAATTAAAAATAATTATATATATATATATATATATATATATATATATATATATATATATATTATTCGTAATAATAAAAATAATAGTATTTTTTTCTTATTCTATTAAATGTTTAAAAAATACATTAATATTAACTTATATACATCACAATTTTTATCATATTTCAGGGCTAAGGCGAAAGTGAGAGAAAATATTGCGCACAATACAAAACATATTGTATTTTGCCTAATAAATTTTGAGTGAAGGTGTAGGTGACATTTTGGAAATTCAACGTCATATATATAATATATACATCACAATTTTTATCATATCTCAGGGCTAAGGCGAAAGTGAGAGAAAATATTGCGCACAATATAAAACATATTGTATTTTGCCTAATAAATTTTGAGTGAAGGTGTAGGTGACATTTTGGAAATTCAACGTCATATATATAAAAGTTGAGGTGATTGGAAATATTGTGCCAAACTTAAAACATATATTGTGCAAAATAAAATATGTTTTGTGTTTTATATGGATTTATTTTATTGTTAAAAATGTTATTTTGAAAAATTGTTTGAGTGCAATTATTTTATATATATATATATATATAAGAAAAAGAAAAAGAGTAAAAAAATAAATATAATGGTTAGGGAGACTGGATATGGTAAAAAACTTAACCTGTTTTATGTTTCGTATAATATTTCATCTCATCTCATTTTTACGCCGTAAGGCGTTTCCTTTTGAGATAAATTATCCAGCTGCCTCCGTGTCTTATTGTTCACCCTAGATTTATGATGTTAGACGATTGAAGAAATTTTGATCGTTGATCTAAAACTAAAATAAAACTGAAATAAGTTATTCTGTAAGGTTTTCTGCCGTCCATTCTGTATGTTACACGATGGAAATATATTCTGCCGTCAAATTGACATCTGGGTATATTATTTATGTTACCGATTCATTATCCTTCGCTGCGCATCGCATCTGGCAAGAAGGAGTATCTCAGCAGGTTTCTTGTTGTGGCGACGGGCGAAAACGGTGAAAAATGCGTGCCAGACGTTTCCGGGCTGGAAGGCTTTGCAGGAACTGTTATCCATTCGATTGATTACAAAAGCAGAAAAGAATTCGAAGGCAAGAAAGTTCTCGTCGTCGGATGCGGTAACTCTGCCATGGAAATAGCGCTGGATCTTGTGAATAACAACGCAAGGCCCTCTGTTGTAGTTAGTAGTCCGGTAACCTTTAAATCTTTACAGCCCCAAATTTCCGCCTCGCAACCGATTTATTCGATTTGTTTTAGAGAATAGACGGTCGAGATTATCATCACTGTGACGCTGGGTGGCAGAAATTGCCAGTTCTTAATGGTAGTCATGGGCGTGGTGGCCTTCATGGCAGCAGCAGGAAGCAGCGTCGGCGAACCCGCTTCACAGCCGCCCTGTTCCTCTCCCGACTGCACAACCCCCCTCATAAGTATATTACCATGTGTAGACTACATTACTGGAAATAATAACACCAGCGCACAGCCAACCAATGACTGATGTTTATCGATCGCTGCCATCCTCGCCAGGTCCGACTGCCTTTGCCAGCTTTTCCGTAGCAGCGATTACCTCGGCTTTCAAATAAATCAAACCCTCGCCTTCTCGCTCCCTGCGGCCTGTAATATCAACGCTTCCGCACCAGATTGCACAGGTACAGGGCGTCTAAGTTCTTTCTTTTGCAGATCCTTGCAATCTTTATCGCAAGATTCGAAATCTTGATCGACATGAAGATTAGAACGATTTTTAGTTAAATTTAATGTGCTCGTGCTCCTCAAAGCCCAGATATTTTCTTTTATGACCGCGGTCGCCCGTGCTCCTCAAAGCCCAGATATCGCAATTTTAATTGAAATTCTCGAGAATTTATCTGACATGTTATTTTTATGCAGATTTCACATCGTTCGTTTAAGCTCAAATTCTTGAAAACTTATACCACATTTTCTTTTAAAACCGGGGTTAGAGCTTCCTTTTTTTCCGTTTATGTTGAGAACACAGGAGATCGTTCGTTTTAGTTTAAGTTCTTGAAAATTTGAGAGCGGCAATTTTTCTGCAACATCTATCCGGCACTCCTCCTTTAGAATCTACTTTGAATACAGATGTTCCTTCCTTACCTTTTAAATTCTCAATGATTTATGGAACAATTTTATTTATTTATTTATTTTAACTTACGAGAGCCTGCAGGTTTTTCTTCCTATAGTTTAAATTCTTGAAATCTATCCTGCACTTTTCTTTTGAAACCTAACTTTATCGCGTAAAAACTAGAGAGCTCAGAGCTTCTGTTCGTTTCAGTTTAAATTTGCTGAGAAATTATCAAACATTTTATTGAAAAATTATTTGGCATTTTTCTATCAAAACCTCTGGAAGATGAAATGCTTATGTATAGAATAAAGTGTATGTTTCTAATTTTAATTAATTAAGGAAGTTAGTATTAAAAAAATTTGTAATGTTTCATGCGTGGACATACTAGTTACTAGAAGATAGACTAGAAGATAGACTATTGCAGTGTTGATTTGGAGATTGTTACCACAATGTGTGTTGAAAATATGGAAAATCTGACATAAATATAGATAGTACAAGATAAAGATAAAGTAGATGGAATGCTTATGTATACCAAAAAAGTGTATGTTCCTAATTTTTATTAATTAAGGAAGCTAGCATTAAAAAAATGTGTAATGTTCCATATGTTCGACATAGTAGTTACTAGAAGACTATTGCAATCATAAGAAATCAATATTGTTGGTCAAGAATGAAAAATAATGTCATTAGTTACATAGCTATGTCTATGAAATGTCAAAGAGAAAAGGAGCATAAACACCAAAAAACTTTGCTAAATGGGAAATGTTGAAACCATTGATTTTAGTGACAATGTTAGCAGCTCCTTTCTCCTCCAATTGAGGTGTTATATTTGTTAAAAGATGTTTAGATTTTCTCGTTTTATCATGAGATGAATCAGTTGGGATAATGAAATGAATGAGTTGGGATATCGGTTTTATGTTGTCCTTCATGAAACGTTGTTCAAGTCGGCATCTTTGAGACTTTCCAATATATCACTGCTTCACTTCATTAGCTGATCTGAATAGTGTCTGGTGTGTTGTTCCTCCTTTCAAGCGTGCGTGTTCATGTTTAGATGGTCGTCTTCAGGCATGGTTATTTTAAGGCGAGCGTGTGTGTTCATGTTTAGATGGTCGTCTTCAGGCATGGTCGTCTTCAGGGCAGCATGAGATCATGTTTAGATGGTCGTCTTCAGGCATGGCCGTCTTCAGGCCAGCGTGAGATCACAATCAGGAAGGCATCCATGGGGAAGAAGTGCTTCTATTATTCTTGCTACATGTAATGTTAGCAACGATTTGGTATTTTCTTATTTTTTTTTTGCCTTCCGACCTCCTAATTTGGCATTGACCATGGTTTTTTAACGTCTCTATAGACATGGTGTCCAGAATGGCCGTGGTCATTTAATTTCCAACTTCTAAGTTCTCCCTTTGACATTCAAGGTTTGTAATGTCATATTTAGCATGGTTTCGAATATTATATTTTGACTTTCTAATCGCAATATACAATTATGGTTTTCAATGTAGTATCATTCTATATATGTATATTATTCTTTATAAAATATAATAATAATATCATGGTTTCTAATGGAATTAACTTTTTAATAGCAATATATCAACATGTTTTCTAATATTATGTTTTGACTTTCTAAATGCAATATACAATTATGGTTTTCAATGAAATATATTGGTAGAGAATAGTCATGGTGGTTATTGCCTTAGCAAGCTTCGTATATTCTTGTATATGCTTGGCCATCTATAGAGGTTTCTTGATTTTGGGTAATTAACTTAACCTCTTGATTTTGGGTAATTAACTTACTCTAAAATGAAATAAGACATTCAATGTGTTCCTTGTAATATAGATATAAACAAAACATCTAAAGAAAAGTAATTGCACAATACAATTATGGTTTTCAATGAAATATATTGGTAGAGAATAGTCATGGTGGTTATTGCCTTAGCAAGCTTCGTATATTCTTGTATATGCTTGGCCATCTATAGAGGTTTCTTGATTTTGGGTAATTAACTTAACCTCTTGATTTTGGGTAATTAACTTACTCTAAAATGAAATAAGACATTCAATGTGTTCCTTGTAATATAGATATAAACAAAACATCTAAAGAAAAGTAATTGCACAATGATCCAGTCCAAGAAAACAAGGTTTTCTACAAACCAATTAAGCCTTTCAACCTTTTCGGCTTATTTGCTTATATCAAACATTTGTGCAGGGTTTCAACCAATTAACATTTCATTGAGTATGTATTTACAAATCAATGATTTTGGGATCAAATCCCACAAAGCAATCTATACCTGCTCTTCAAATTCCTTCAAGCTTTTGAAAGTAAAACCAATGACTTATCAATATAATTTTACCATAATAAAAAACAATTAGAAAGTCTTCAGCCAGCTCAAATTTCTCATCCGTTAGGCTTGAACCAACATCTCTTCTAGAAAAATTCAACAATTCCAATTTAATAATCCTATCGGCCTCTCTTTGTACCTTTTGGGACAATTGCTAGTATTATCCTTTTTCTGCATTTTCGATTGTCGTGAACGAATCCTTGAAGCACTTACTGTCCATATAGAACTTCTAAAATAGCAGAACACTAACAAGAACTTGAACAATACAAAGACTAGTAGTCTTAAGAAAAAGGGAAAGGATTATCGATTAATACTCCATCATTGACTTCAGAGATCTCGATCATACCAACCTTCAGGTACACTCCACCTTTGGATAAGGAATCTTCCTGGGAGTTGGGCTCATGGAAAATATGAGTAAAGGAGATGGAATGTAATCTGGTCTTCATTTCTAGAATGTGATCCATAACAGACTGAATTTTCGCAAATCAGATTTTCCATTAAATATATCTATTACTAAGGAACCATCATTAAAACACAAATTAGAATGACATCATCTTCAACAAAAACTACCATTAAACTTTTACATATATCTATTACTAAGAAACCATCATTAAAACACAAATTAGAATGACATCTAAATAAAGCCATAATTTTCTTACAAATAGTTATAAGAAAAGTCATCAAGATGTTTATGTATCTACATGAAATCAGGGATTACAAAATAGCAAGATATACCATATAGGAAACCCTGGAGTGTGATCAGACTCAGACTAATATTCAAAAGCAATTGCAAATGTTTCTCTAGCAAGCAATAGTCAATGGAATCAATCATTATCTCTACAAGGAATAAATTTGCAATGATGTGAGATAATGCTTTCTTCTAGCAAGCAATAGTCAATGGAATCAATCATTGTCTCTACAAGGAATAAATTTGCAATGATGTGAGATAGTGCTTCTATGAGAGGTGTGTCTGGAGTAAATTGAGGAGATCAAATTTGGAATGACTCAACTTAGCTAAATTGCATTGAAGGTTGCATGGGATTAATCTACAAAACCACAATTGCATGGACATAAATGGCATGAAAAAATGGGATAGACTACGACGTTAAAAATTTGGAAGTGAGTGGTGTCGACCTCCCAAGCTAAGGTGGGAATGAGATACAATTGGACCTCGAAGCTTTGCCAACACAAAATAAGAATCATAATAGGATCTACAAACGAACATTCTCATTCATGAAAAATGAATAGAACCACCCAACTATAATAAGGTTAAGCAAGATCTTCAGAATCAACCCCACATGATGAGCACTAATCTGGTGATTGGATTTCTACACAATCCTTATTAGCCTACAAGGATATCTACTACAAACAAAAATAAATTGGCTTCTAATCATGTGAATAATCCCACTCCCTATGACCTACCATGACCTACCATGGTAGAAATGTTTCATTTGGCTATTAGAAATATCATGAAATGGGTTGAAGTTCCACATGCTCCTTTCTACCTAGAATTTCTTTCAGGCATGGTTTTGGTTGATGTTATAGCTGGTATGATATTGTACTGACATAATAGTAATGCTTTGTAAGAATCTCTTTTCCAAGAAAGAATAAGACATGTTACCTTTTTATAAATATTAACTCACTCTAGAAGGAGATCTTATTAGAAAAGTAATATGAATACTAAGTTCAAAATATTTAAGTGAAGCTTCCTTTTGTGACAAAAGGAACCAATATAATAAGGAAAATTGTGACGAGATCCAATTATGCATTTGCAACATTTCTCAATTCATATGTAGAAGGTATCCTCCTTATACATAGGGTTTTAGGTCCACTCCACCTTTGGATAAGGAATCTGCCTGGGAGTTGGGCTCATGGAAAATATGAGTAAAGGAGATGGAATGTAATCTGGTCTTCATTTCTAGAATGTGATCCATAACAGATTGAATTCTTCGCAAAGCAGATTTTCCATTAAGCATGTTCACAGTAATATTTGAGTTTTCATAAACGTGGAGTCTTCCAACTTCGTTTTCAATTGATATGCGAAGGAGGTTGATAGTTCTTCCTAAACAGTCAGGACCCGACAACAGTAATAGAATGCAATGATTTTAAGAAGATGCATTCCCCTATTCCGCATCTTCCAAAGTTACCTTCAGAGGCACCCATACCTCTTTTGTGTACACATGTTCTTGACACAATTGCTTTGTTCTAAGTCTTCTGGGCAGTCATGAACGAACTTACTAGATGAGCTCAATCGTATATTATATGGAACCAAAACATTTCTAGCCGTAGCATACATGGAAATACATTTCACCAAACAGAAATGCATTTTCTCCTGTGTGAGTGCCTTCTGATATTGCATTGGTTGATTGTACCTAATTATTTTCCCCATCTTTTCCCAACCACATACAAGTCAAGACAATCTTCAAGGTAATTAGCCATGCGAAAAGACTACAAAATCCTCACTTTCATTAACATGGACCATTCAATGGAGTGACTTTATGATCGTGACCTTCTCATTTTCTTTAAACTAAGTAGCATGGTGGGTGAGTACACTTTACTTTTGACCTTGTTTGGAAAAATCATGTCACGGCTTAAGGTTAACATTTATCCAGGAATATGTGTGCAATTAGGAGAGAGATCTAGATAATTGTGTTCAATAGTCTCCAAACAAAACTTTAGATAATTGTGTTCAATAGTCTCCAAACCAAACTTTTAGAAAATTTAATCCTTATGTGATATCATATGAATATTTGAGTATAAAGATTTATTTCAAGTCGAAAAGATTAAATTTTACATTAATTTTATAAGAAATAAAACTTGTGTACTACTCAAATTTGCAAATTTAACAAATCTAGGGAACACGATACCCAATAGTTGCAATAAATGAGTCCCAAGAAATGTAGAGTAGTCATCATTGTGAGCATTGAGTTTCATCCCCCAAAAAAAGTGTACACTAGTAGTAACCAGTACAAGCAATCAATCACAAAAAAATAGGAAATGTAACATGGATCACACATTTCAGTTAGTGCAAACAAAGGTGGGAAAATATCAATATCAGTACTTTTGCAAAATCTTGGTGTTCCTTGATATTTGTGGCTATTTCTCAATGATTCCTTGCTTTATAACATAAATATCAACAAGGATAAATGTAAACATTGGCCTCGTCTAGCTTCATTCACTCAGGTGAAAAGGAAACTACCATGATGTTGTCACCTACTGACCCTACCTTGTTTTTATTTCTAGAATCCAATTGTAGACTTAATTGGCACATTTTCCACTCTTGAACAGAGAAAAACTTGCAAATTTTGCCTAAAGGATCCTTCTATTAGTATAGTTTTGTGCAAGCTAAAGTATACATCGGTAATCTTTATTGTCTTTTCAGTAATGTTGGTTTGTGGGCTTCCTACTGAAATGATATTATGCAATCATTAAATGAGTAAATTTGTTGATGATTGATGTAGAAAAATTTTTGGTTATGCGTTTATTTTCATGGATACTTTAAATTAATATGGTATCTTTTGATGAAATGAAACCAAATACTGTGACAATTGTTCTTGAAAGCAGAGGTAACATTGGGTTTGTTCAAGTCAACGGAAATAATTTTAGAGTTTTAGTTACCACGAAGGGAGGTTATCTAATTGATTGAAATGGCTTGGCATGTTCCCACTTTCATATCCTCAATTGAAGTCAAGTACCTACATATTTTTAAGAGGCACTCGAAGAGTAACCATGATGGAATCAACCCCACATGATGAGCACTAATTTGGTGATTGGATTTCTACACAGTCCTTATTAGCCTACAAGGATATCTACTACAAATAAAAATAAATTGGATTCTAATCATGTGAATAATCCCACTCCCTATGACCTACCATGACCTACCATGGTAGAAATGTTTCATTTGGCTATTAGAAATATCATGAAATGGGTTGAAGTTCCACATGCTCCTTTCTACCCAGAATTTCTTTCAGGCATGGTTTTGGTTGATGTTATAGCTGGTATGATATTGTACTGACATAATAGTAATGCGTTGTAAGAATCTCTTTTCGAAGAAAGGATAAGACATGTTACTTTTTTATACATATTAACTCACTCTAGAAGGAGATCTTATTAGAAAAGTGATATGGATACTAAGTTCAAAATATTTCAGTGAAGCTTCCTTTTGTAACAAAAGGAACCAATATAATAGGGAAAAATGTGACAAGATCCAACTATGCATCTGCACCATTTCTCAATTCATATGTAAAAGTTATCCTCCTTATACATAGGGTTTTAAACCATAATTTTAGGCCATGATGTATATCAAAATTTGGTTCATTTTAAGCAAGATTGAATGTGAAGATCATTGGCCCTAAGCATACGACAAGTTAATAAAATTTTCCCCAGAGGCAATTTTAATTGTTGTTATCTTTTGAAGTGTGGGCAATGCCCTCGATATTTTCGAATTCTCATTTATCCTTTCAAATATGCAGCTACAAAGATGTAAGATATTTATTTTATCATTTTAAATATGCAACTACAAAGATGTAACATATTTATTTATTTAGCAGGTTTCGAGTTCTTTTCCGTGTTTATTTCAAAATGATTTAATGTATCTAACATCATCTACAATATAATCTGAAAGATAACCCATCGATCATAACAAACCATAGCAGCTAGATTCTTTTAATGTCTTAATAAAACCAATGGATGCAACTTTGCGAGAGAAAAATGGCATTGCCACATTAATATAAATCATAGCAGAGATCTTCATTCATATATATATATATATATATATATATATATATATATATATATATATATATATATATATATATATATATATATATATATATATATATATATATATATATATATATAACGACTATGTACTATGGAGATTTATTTATCTCAATGATAACTTGAGATTCTTCCAATTATGACAAAAGAGTAAAATATTTAAAATAGAGCATGGACTATAGAAATTTATCTGAATGATAACTTGAGATTCTTGAGATTCTTATCCCATGCTGCATACGATTTCAGTGTATGTAAATGAAAAATTAATAGATAAATTTAATCTTAATTTTGACGAATTTGATTACCTATTCTTCCCCATTCTATGCCTTACGACATTTCTTTTGCAACATAAGGTGCAAATGCTAGTTATATTTACGCCGTAAGGCGTTTCCCTCTGAAATAAACTCTCCAAACTGCTGTCGTGTCAAAATATGTGCCATTCGATTTGATTGTTAGACGATCGAGTAATCCTTAACCGTTGATTCGAATTGCGCAATGCTCTATACGAACCGTCAACCGTCTTTCAACAAGATACGTTGCGGTGAGCGCAGACGAGAAGGTGAGGCGCCTGGGGAGGCAAGACATCGTGGTGGTGTGGAGGGAGAGATATTAGTATTCGCAGAACCACAAAATCGATGGCCACGGTCAGCCAAATAATCAAGCAAGACCGTCATCCCGTCTGGCTTGCCGATGCGCTGATTCTTTCAGCTGTTGCATACAGCGACAATCCTCGGCAGGAACTCGAAACACTGAATACTACATTCGGATTGCCGGAAATGGCGATCTATGAATTTCTGGAAGAAGACAAGCTGCGAAAAGAAGGCTTCGAGATCGGCCGAAAGCAGGTTCTTCTGATCATTAAAAGCCTGGCCAAATATCACATGATCATCACCTGCAGAGGCACCACGGGGTTTATGGATGCGCTAACGGATCTCAACATAATGCAGAGGTCCTTGAGCCTGGGAGCGGGAGATGCTCATGCGGGGTTTCTTGACAGAGCCAAGAGCATCCCATTGAAGTATCTTAGGTGCCAGTTAATACAAGGGAACAAAATTGTATTGACGGGCCATTCTTTAGGAGGAGTCGTTGCCTTGTTGCTCACCCTTAGATTGTTGGAATCGAGCCCTAAGTTTTGCCACGAAGTAGTGAGGGGCTGAACCGTGCTTTCCTTTGGTCTGTGTCTCAGTCAAAAATACTTTGTAAGTGATTTTGAAACTTTTGTAACGACATCTTACAATATTCCCGTAGCTAAAATTCATTTGATTGAGCTGAAAATTGCACATGACTTAGCATCATCCCAATGCATAAAATTTAGTTGAAATCGAGAAAATAACCGGTGGCTTCGTAACGCAAATTGGCAGAGGAGGATTTGAGCGTCTACGCCATGCATGTCTCTATGCCATCTAAGTACTGTCAAAAACATCGAAACTAGGAGAGCAGGAACCCTCAACAGAGGCATATATTATTGCTTGAGAGGTATATATAATTGCTTGATTGATTAAGGTCTCATGTTTTCATATATAAAAAACAAAAAATTGTCATTAAAAATAAAATGTCAAAAAAAATTTTGTCATAAAAATTAAATGCTCTGATCTCTCTTTGGGCAGTTTTGGAGAAATGTGTGAAAACAAAACAGTGACACGTGGGAAAAACAAGGTATAATATAAGTTTCTTTGCGTTCGAAATTCCACCATAAATTCGTGTGTCGTTTGTGGCATATTGCGGTGAAGGAGAATTATAAATATTGATTTACCATTATATGTCCATGGTAAACTTCCCTGTGATGCTCTATTATGTCCAACCTTGTGTTTGATATGAAAAAACAATTTCTAAATCACTATATGTCCACTCGTTTTAACTAACAATCTTGTTATTGAACAGGACCAAATGTTTTATAGAAGTGACCGACTCAAAAAGAAGACTCGACATTCCATTGAATGCAAGCCATGAATTAGAGTATCTATAATATCTGGGAGAGAACTGGTGGATACAAATGTCTCTGAGCTGAGGAAAAATAGTCATATCCTCTCGTATGTAAGCTTTGTTCATGTAAATATATTCATATTTGTGGGTATGAAGATATTGGAGAACTAGAAATGTAATGGTGTTTTGGATTTTGAATTTTATCTCTCAGGGAGATAAATGATTTTGTTGGTAAATATTGAAATCTTTTGGGATGAATAAGTGGTAAAATAGGTCAATATGAGCACAGTGTGGAAACTGGCGGAGTTGGCCATGCTGGGAATAAAAATCCAACACAAGGAAAAACAGGAAACTAATGAAGTTATAAGTGAATTGAAAAACAACAACCAAATGAAATATAAACAACGAATGAAGTTGTAAGTGAATTGAAGAAAAGACATTTGATTTATTAGGGAAACTAATTCACTGGATCACAAATCTGTCCATGATCAAATCCCCAAATACGTGAACATCTTTGATGTTGAGCCACTGAAACAAGTATAAAAAACCCGAGATGCAATAATTTTTTCCCAGTTATTAGTACCCTACCACCTTAAAAACATGTTTATGTTGTATATATGGCCGTAGTACCAGCTGAGATATGTCAAAATAATAATATGGTATAAGAACTCTTATAAAGGTTCATAGTTGTGTGTATGAAAGATATATAATTTATCAGTTCTGTTTATGAATACCACATTCGGCTTGCTGGAAACGGCGGTCTATGAATTTCTGGAAGAAGACAAGCTGTGAAAAGAAGGCTTCGAGATCGGCCGAAAGCAGGTTCTTCTGGTCGTTAAAAGCCTGGCCAAATATCACATGATCATCACCTGCAGAGGCACCACGGGGTTTATGGATGCGCTAACGGATCTCAACATAATGCAGAGGTCCTTGAGCCTGGGAGCGGGAGCTGCTCATGCAGGGTTTCTTGACAGAGCCAAGAGCATCCCATTGAAGTATCTTAGGCGCCAGTTAATACAAGGGAACAAAATTGTATTGACGGGCCATTCTTTAGGAGGAGCCGTTGCCTCGTTGCTCACCCTCAGATTGTTGGAATCGAGCCCTAAGTTTTTCCACGAAGTAGTGAGGGGCTGAACCGTGCTTTTTTTGGTCTGTGTCTCAGTCAAAAATATTTTGTAAGTGATTTTGAAACTTTTGTAACGACATCTTACAATATTCCCGTAGCTAAAATTCATTTGATTGAGCTGAAAATTGCGCATGACTTAGCATCATCCCAATGCATAAAATTTAGTTGAAATCGAGAAAATAACCGGTGGCTTCGTAACGCAAATTGGCAGAGGAGGATTTGAGCGTCTACGCCATGCATGTCTCTATGCCATCTAAGTACTATCAAAAACATCGAAACTAGGAGAGCAGGAACCCTCAACAGAGGCATATATTATTGCTTGAGAGGTATATATAATTGCTTGATTGATTAAGGTCTCATGTTTTCATATATAAAAAACAAAAAATTGTCATTAAAAATAAAATGTCAAAAAAATTTTTTTCATAAAAATTAAATGCTCTGATCTCTCTTTGGGTAGTTTTGGAGAAATGTGTGAAAACAAAACAGTGACACGTGGGAAAAACAAGGTATAATATAAGTTTCTTTGCGTTCGAAATTCCACCATAAGTTCGTGTGTCGTTTGTGGCATATTGCGGTGAAGGAGAATTATAAATATTGATTTACCATTATATGTCCATGGTAAACTTCCCTGTGATGCTCTATTATGTCCAACCTTGTGTTTGATATGAGAAAACAATTTCTAAATCACTATATGTCCATTCGTTTTAACTAACAATCTTGTTATTGAATAGGACCAAATGTTTTATAGAAGTGACCGACTCAAAAACAAGACTCGACATTCCATTGAATGCAAGGCATGAATTAGAGTATCTATAATATCTGGGAGAGAACTGGTGGATACAAATGTCTCTGAGCTGAGGAAAAATAGTCATATCCTCTCATATGTAAGCTTTGTTCATGTAAATATATTCATATTTGTGGGTATGAAGATATTGGAGAACTAGAAATGTAATGGTGTTTTGGATTTTGAATTTTATCTCTCGGGGAGATAAATGATTTTTTAGTAAATATTGAAATCTTTTGGGATGAATAAGTGGTAAAATAGGTCAATATGAGCACAGTGTGGAAACTGGCGGAGTTGGCCATGCTGGGAATAAAAATCCAACACAAGGAAAAACAGGCAACTAATGAAGTTATAAGTGAATTGAAAAACAACAACCGAATGAAATACAAACAACGAATGAAGTTGTAAGTGAATTGAAGAAAAGACATTTGATTTATTAGGGAAACTAATTCACTGGATCACAAATCTGTCCATGATCAAATCTTTTATGTGGCTCTAGCATCATACTAGACTAACAACTCATCTCCAAAGTATCTATATTCTCAAACTTATATCACCTACTTACATAGGTTGGGTTTCTATGGTCATAAAATATTCACTCTTTATCCTGAGAATATAAGATTTGTGAGAATCTCGCAACAACCTTTAACTAACACAGTTTCATCCCGTATGACATCACTGGAGGCCGAAAGCAATTGAGCCTTTTTATCCCATCAATGCAACTTTTTAAATCCCCAAATACCTGAACATCTTTGATGTTGAGCCACTGAAACAAGTATAAAAAACCCGAGATGCAATAATTTTTGCCCAGTTATTAGTACCCTACCACCTTAAAAACATGTTTATGTTGTATATATGGCCGTAGTACCAGCTGAGATATGTCAAAATAATAATATGGTATAAGAACTCTTATAAAGGTTCATAGTTGTGTGTATGAAAGATATATAATTTATCAGTTCTGTTTATGAATACCACATTCGGCTTGCCGGAAACGGCGATCTATGAATTTCTGGAAGAAGACAAGCTGCGAAAAGAAGGCTTCGAGATCGGCCGAAAGCAGGTTCTTCTGGTCGTTAAAAGCCTGGCCAAATATCACATGATCATCACCTGCAGAGGCACCACGGGGTTTATGGATGCGCTAACGGATCTCAACATAATGCAGAGGTCCTTGAGCCTGGGAGCGGGAGCTGCTCATGCAGGGTTTCTTGACAGAGCCAAGAGCATCCCATTGAAGTATCTTAGGCGCCAGTTAATACAAGGGAACAAAATTGTATTGACGGGCCATTCTTTAGGAGGAGCCGTTGCCTCGTTGCTCACCCTCAGATTGTTGGAATCGAGCCCTAAGTTTTGCCACGAAGTAGTGAGGGGCTGAACCGTGCTTTCCTTTGGTCTGTGTCTCAGTCAAAAATACTTTGTAAGTGATTTTGAAACTTTTGTAACGACATCTTACAATATTCCCGTAGCTAAAATTCATTTGATTGAGCTGAAAATTGCGCATGACTTAGCATCATCCCAATGCATAAAATTTAGTTGAAATCGAGAAAATAACCGGTGGCTTCGTAACGCAAATTGGCAGAGGAGGATTTGAGCGTCTACGCCATGCATGTCTCTATGCCATCTAAGTACTGTCAAAAACATCGAAACTAGGAGAGCAGGAACCCTCAACAGAGGCATATATTATTGCTTGAGAGGTATATATAATTGCTTGATTGATTAAGGTCTCATGTTTTCATATATAAAAAACAAAAAATTGTCATTAAAAATAAAATGTCAAAAAAAATTTTGTCATAAAAATTAAATGCTCTGATCTCTCTTTGGGCAGTTTTGGAGAAATGTGTGAAAACAAAACAGTGACACGTGGGAAAAACAAGGTATAATATAAGTTTCTTTGCGTTCGAAATTCCACCATAAATTTGTGTGTCGTTTGTGGCATATTGCGGTGAAGGAGAATTATAAATATTGATTTACCATTATATGTCCATGGTAAACTTCCCTGTGATGCTCTATTATGTCCAACCTTGTGTTTGATATGAAAAAACAATTTCTAAATCACTATATGTCCACTCGTTTTAACTAACAATCTTGTTATTGAACAGGACCAAATGTTTTATAGAAGTGACCGACTCAAAAACAAGACTCGACATTCCATTGAATGCAAGCCATGAATTAGAGTATCTATAATATCTGGGAGAGAACTGGTGGATACAAATGTCTCTGAGCTGAGGAAAAATAGTCATATCCTCTCGTATGTAAGCTTTGTTCATGTAAATATATTCATATTTGTGGGTATGAAGATATTGGAGAACTAGAAATGTAATGGTGTTTTGGATTTTGAATTTTATCTCTCGGGGAGATAAATGATTTTGTTAGTAAATATTGAAATCTTTTGGGATGAATAAGTGGTAAAATAGGTCAATATGAGCACAGTGTGGAAACTGGCGGAGTTGGCCATGCTGGGAATAAAAATCCAACACAAGGAAAAACAGGCAACTAATGAAGTTATAAGTGAATTGAAAAACAACAACCGAATGAAATACAAACAACGAATGAAGTTGTAAGTGAATTGAAGAAAAGACATTTGATTTATTAGGGAAAGTAATTCACTGGATCACAAATCTGTCCATGATCAAATCTTTTATGTGGCTCTAGCATCATACTAGACTAACAACTCATCTCCAAAGTATCTATATTCTCAAACTTATATCACCTACTTACATAGGTTGGGTTTCTATGGTCATAAAATATTCACTCTTTATCCTGAGAATATAAGATTTGTGAGAATCTCGCAACAACCTTTAACTAACACAGTTTCATCCCATATGACATCACTGGAGGCCGAAAGCAATTGAGCCTTTTTATCCCATCAATGCAACTTTTTAAATCCCCAAATACCTGAACATCTTTGATGTTGAGCCACTGAAACAAGTATAAAAAACCCGAGATGCAATAATTTTTGCCCAGTTATTAGTACCCTACCACCTTAAAAACATGTTTATGTTGTATATATGGCCGTAGTACCAGCTGAGATATGTCAAAATAATAATATGGTATAAGAACTCTTATAAAGGTTCATAGTTGTGTGTATGAAAGATATATAATTTATCAGTTCTGTTGAACATATAAAAACCAGTCACAAATTTTATAATATAGAGAAAATAAGATTGTCCTCCTGATAATCTGCAATCAAAGAAAAAGCATGCAAATTGCTTTGAAGAAAAACTGACTTTATTACATTCTTTGAAGAAAAACTGATTTTATTACATTGTTCCGAGAATTGTTGATCCTTTTGTTTAAATAGCCTTGCTTTGCCTTTGTCCATTTGAATTGGATACGGAGGAATTGTTTGGATGGCCAAAAGTGGTAGGAATCTGGGCAAAATAATTTCAAAAAATCTTGTAGATGCAGTGTTTGAATTTTATTTTTGATAGTAGAAATAGATTCAGCACCATCAGTAGAAATAGATTCAGCACCATCAAAAACGTCTAGGACACTTAAAATTTTGAAATTTAACAACTATAACTTGGATTTACAAAAATCTTTACCACATATTTTCTAAATATAACCTAAATTTCCATAACAATCCAGACAATTCCTCAGCTAGTTAAACTATGGCATTTAGATTTGTTCTTACACAATTCATGGATCCTTTGATTCTATGCATGCGATGAAAACTGATAGGAGAGGCATGAGATTTGAAACCATATTTTGATATATTGATAACAAGGTGTAGTTTCTTATTTCAAATGTTCCACTAATCAATCTATAATAAGTTTGGAATTTCTAGGTGATATTTTTTTCCTTTGCCATTAGGATATTTAGAGAAAATAATTGTGGATAATTGTTTCACACTATGTCTATATTTACACAAAATAAAAATTGGAGTATGAATTGTTTATAAAAAATGGAGTATGTATTGTTTATAAAAATTCAGCCTCCCATCCATCCTTTTGATGTGTCTCATCACGCGGCTCTATTTTCAGTTTTACTTTACATATTTATTGCCTAGCATATTTATTTCTTTACATATTTACGCCGTAAGGCGTTTCCCTCTGAAATGAACTCTCCAAACTGTTGTCGTGTCAAAATATGTGCCATTCGATTTGGTTGTTAGATGATCCGGTAATCATTAACCGTTGATTTGAATTGAGCAATGCCAGGCGCGACGGTCCATACGAACCGTCAACCGTCTTTCACATGCTGCAGGCAACGATAGCAAAACTCATCGTATTCTGTGCCTGCCAGGAGCAAAAGAGAGGCTCAGACTCTTCAAAGCCGACCTCCGCCAAGAGGGAAGCTTCCATGCTGCCGTTGAGGGTTGTGAGTACATTTGTCATTTGGCAACTATAATGGATTTCGCCATTGAAGCACAGGTATTTTTTAACAACCACCCGAATGCACAACTTCCGGAAACAACGAATTTATTACTGGATTTTGACCCCTTTTTTGGATATAAATTTTCCCTTTTAATGTACTTTTTCTTCAGACAAAGATGAATGTTATCGAAGCTGAGGTGAATGGTACTCTTGATATTTTGAGGACTTGCAGTCAGGCAAAGTCTGTGAGGCGTGTAATTTACACATCATCCATAACTGCAGCCTCGCCACTTAATGATGATGGCGAATTCATGGACTGCCTCGATGAATCTTGCTGGACCCCAATCGATATCATGAGACGTGAAAATCCTATTTTCTGGGTAAGTTCGTTGTTACTACTCACTTCAAAGATTTGTATTAAAAGATCCGTAAGTTTATCTTAACTTCAAATATAAACAATCTAGATTTATTAGGGTTAGGGTCGAGAAGATCAAATTTATGAGTTGTAAAGTTGCATGCTCATAATAGATTTAGAATTAGATAAATCTAATCAATCTGGATTTATTAGGGTTAGGTTGCAGAGGATCAAATTTATGAGTTGTAAAATTGTATGCTCATAATAGATTTAGAATTAGATAAATGTAGACCGGTTTTAAAAAGTGATGAAATCCCAAATAATTTTCATATTCCACTATAAAATGAGCTTCTTAACACAATCTCTTACCCAACACAATCATTATTTTGACTCGACTGTAAAATGAGCTTCTCAACCATTATTTTGAAATTACTTTGAAATGCAAATCTCTTGATATTTAGAAAAATGTAATTTACATTTCTATCTTGTCACACGTATGGTATGCGATGATTAGATATTTGATCTTATTTTTGTAAATTTTCATGGCTTGGTGTTTCTCTTATGGATTGTTTTATTTCATTGAGTTTAGGTTGATTATGGATTCTCTGTATCTCATGGGTATAAGCATAGTTTTGTTACATATCAATGAGATACATGAAATCTGAAATCAATATAAAAATGTTCATTTCATCTAATCTTATATTAAAGTCGCATCTCTGTATCAATGTTGAACATTTTGATTCTCAGTATCCAATGGGTAAGAGCATAATTTTCAGATCTGCCATTAACAGAAAAATGCCTATTTTTCCTGTTCTTATATTAATGTTCACATCTCTCAGGCAACGCTGAACATTTTGAATGGTTAAGGGAGCTTCATGATATCATGGGTTCCATTTTATTAGTCCACACTGAGGATGCTTGTAATGCTCACATATTCTTGATGGAGCGTCCCTATGCGAGAGGTCGATATATATATGTTCAACAGTCCGTGCTACCAGCATTTTTCCAAGGAAAATAACCTTGCAAATTGAAACCCAACGACACCCTCTATGAAGAAACCAAAAACACCAGAAACCCTTGTCTTCTCGTCAAATCTACCAAAAGATCAAATTTATGAGTTGTAAAGTTGCATGCTCATAATAGATTTAGAATTAGATAAATCTAATCAATCTGGATTTATTAGGGTTAGGTTGCAGAGGATCAAATTTATGAGTTGTAAAATTGTATGCTCATAATAGATTTAGAATTAGATAAATGTAGACCGGTTTTAAAAAGTGATGAAATCCCAAATAATTTTCATATTCCACTATAAAATGAGCTTCTTAAGACAATCTCTTACCCAACACAATCATTATTTTGACTCGACTGTAAAATGAGCTTCTCAACCATTATTTTGAAATTACTTTGAAATGCAAATCTCTTGATATTTAGAAAAATGTAATTTACATTTCTATCTTGTCACACGTATGGTATGCGTTCATTAGATATTTGATCTTATTTTTGTAAATTTTCATGGCTTGGTGTTTCTCTTATGGATTGTTTTATTTCATTGAGTTTAGGTTGATTATGGATTCTCTGTATCTCATGGGTATAAGCATAGTTTTGTTACATATCAATGAGATACATGAAATCTGAAATCAATATAAAAATGTTCATTTCATCTAATCTTATATTAAAGTCGCATCTCTGTATCAATGTTGAACATTTTGATTCTCAGTATCCAATGGGTAAGAGCATAATTTTCAGATCTGCCATTAACAGAAAAATGCCTATTTTTCTTGTTCTTATATTAATGTTCACATCTCTCAGGCAACGCTGAACATTTTGAATGGTTAAGGGAGCTTCATGATATCATGGGTTCCATTTTATTAGTCCACACTGAGGATGCTTGTAATGCTCACATATTCTTGATGGAGCGTCCCTATGCGAGAGGTCGATATATATATGTTCAACAGTCCGTGCTACCAGCATTTTTCCAAGGAAAATAACCTTGCAAATTGAAACCCAACGACACCCTCTATGAAGAAACCAAAAACACCAGAAACCCTTGTCTTCTCGTCAAATCTACCAAAATATTCGTATAACCGTAAGTAATTTCAATACTCTTCCACAAGAATCCTCAGCAAACATATCAGTCTTCAACAGTCCAAAGGTGAGAAATCTCTTCAAAGATGACTTATTGCTTTGGCTCACTGTTTCCAATAATCCATCTTTCACAATCTTAGAAATGAACTGTGTATGCAAATAGCCACGCTTACAAAGATAGAATTAGGTAGAAATGAGGGTGATGAATATGCAATATACAAACAATCAATAGGATGCTCATTGCTATCATTGTTACAGTCACACATAAGTCAATGTCATGCAACGAGTGTTACTCTTACAGCATCAACAAATCGTCAAGGATTTGTCACACAAGGTTTCTGTCCTGTGTCAAGGTCTTTAGCTATTAGTGCTATTGGTGAAGCTTCAGACCTAGGATCACAACTTGAAGAGAAGAAACAGGTAGAGCCTCCTAATATGAACATAAATATCACAGATACCCAAAGAAAAGCTCGGTCTTCTCAAGTAATGGTGCTTCTGAGTTTGCTACTGAGGCATGACAACACAAAGTTGTACATTGCTTCCTTTCTATTTTTTGAGGGGAAATGTACACTATGAGTAGCCACTTGTGATATTAAAACAGTGAGCTCTGAGGTCAATATAATGCTCAGACTTATTGAGAAACAAGAGCTGGAGATATTCAATAGAAAAAGATGGAGATGGGTGTTTCAATGGACAATCTGCTTCAAACAATTTCAGATCACGGAATCAGGAATCGATTTCAATTATTATGCCTCTATATAATTCATTCTCTGATGAAGGATTCATGGTGGAAGGACATTGAAAAAAACTCGTTCCTCAGATTTTGGCAAAGATGATTAGATTTCAGAAATGACAAATCAAACATCCATAACCATCAGTGTTGTTAGATTTATCACCAGCAAAATCTAACACTGAAAATTCAAATTCACCAAAGAGTATTTCAGAGGAAAATCATCGTGATGATTGAGTAATATGGAGAACAACTACAGATCCATGCTACGAGCATTTTTCCAGGGAAAATAATCTTGCAAATTGAAACCCAACGACACCCTTTATGAAGAAACCAAAAATACTAGAAACCCTTGTCTTCTCGTCAGATCTACCAAAAGATTCATATAATCGTAAGTAATTTCAATACTCTTCCACAAGAACCCTCAGCAAACATATCAGTCTTCCAAAGTCCAAAGGTGAGAAATCTCTTCAGAGATGACTTATTGCTTTGGCTCATTGTTTCCAATAATCCATCTTCTACAATCTTAGAAATGAACTGTGTATGCAAATAGCCACGCTTACAAAGATAGAATTAGATAGAAATGATGGTGATGAATATGCAAAGATGTGGTTGAGTCAGAGATTGCAAACTTAGAGGTTTGCTTTATTTTTGGATGAAGTTTGGAGAGATGGTTCCCAGTTGATGGAAGAAATTTGGTTTGTTGCTGCTAAACCACCACTCCAACTCGAGACTCGTTGTAAGTTCAAGGAATTGCAAAGTCCTGTCAGAAATTGGAGTTGCGGAGACATCTATAATAAGAATGGGGGATTTGGTAGAAGAGGAAAACTGGCAGCTATTTTTTATTCATCCTTTTCGAATTCCATGATTCAGTTGGGGCTTACTCACGAGGTTCTTCTTCAGTTGTCCACACTCAGAGAAAGTGTTCAACCTTCATCCAGTTCTTTGTTCTTGATTGGCATATCTGATTACAAGTTATTTTCTCAGTTATATACAACCAATCAATAGGATGCTCATGTCTTTCACAACCATTAATTAATTTTTATGAATAAAAGGTGACTTTAGAAATAAATAAATTCAAATTGAAACTAAATTACTATGATTTTAAAGTAAATTCAAATTAACTCACATGTACAATTTATAGTGTTCTTCCTACCTCTCCTCTCCTTTGGCTATAACTTTCCCATTGAGCAACTTGGTAGCTTCATAGTCATGAACAACAATTTATATGCAATATTAATTCAATAATTAATAAAAAATAGTGTAAGGCACCCTAAATCAATTTCATTTCTACTACATCTTTACATTTCATTTAGATTTTCCCATTCCATGTCCTGATTGTTCCTCAATTTATGCCTTAGGGCGTTTCCTTTGCAACATTTGGTGCAAATGCTAGTTATATGTATATAAAAGTTATATTTATATGTATATAAAAGTGAAGATTGTGGTGAGCAGACTTATTGTAAAAAATATAAAATATATTGTACGAAGAGTGGAAAGGGGGAAGGAACCATATAAAAAATATACAAAGAATCTGACGTCTCCAACAATAACGAACAATAACCCACTAACAATTTACAACATGACAACAGTTGACAGAATTTTATTATTCAGCAACGGTCGAGTGGATTAACGGCTTCTCTACGACTTTGCCTTCTCGTTTATTCCGCCTAATACACCACCTCCGGACGAGGATTCCAGGCTGCCATTTCAATCTCACCTCAGTACGTGTTTGACTACTCCAGGAATATGAACCTCTGACAAGTACTCTGTCCAATCAATGCATTTTACGTCGAAGTTGAATCCTTCTCTGTCTTCCGCCGAAATCTTTTCTCAACAAGTTTTCAGTGTTGGTTGTATCGAACCTGAGAAAAAAGGCCACAGATTCGGCTATCAAATAGAAAAATCGTAGTATATAATGTTTGATCAAAAGAAAAAATAATATAGATACCGGCATTACCTTCCCTGAAAGAAAACGTAAGGCTCATACAATTCTGCTAACTACATAGCGAAGTTGTAATTTCGGAGCATACGAGTGTAATGTGCTCTGAACATGTTGCAGAAGACACTATCCACTAAACCAAGCACCTGCTCAACATCACCAATTGCAGTCACAGAATTGTACAGGTGTTCTACAACCATTAAGCAGATATATGTAGCTTCACGTTTTCCATAAATCCATCTAAACTTCATTACAATAATTTGAATTTTTTATTACAATTTCTAAATCTTTGTTGAAAAGAAATGTGGGGGAGATGCTTGCCTGTAGTGGTGCTTTGTAACGTGTAAACATGTATCCCCGAAAGCTGCTCATGATCTCCAGAAACAGCGGCGGTTTCACGTGAACTATGTTTCCATCTTTGCCAACACAAGGATTCTTCGAAAAGTAATTATAAGCGGCGTCCGTTGCAACAGAGGAACGCAACGGGTTTCCAATAGATGATGGCGAGTTCGTGATGACTGTGACTCGGGATGCAACGGAGGCCTAATGACAACTATGTACCAGTATGCTCTCAAAGTTGGTGGATTGCAAAAGGAGGAAGATTATCCATACAAAGGGATTGAGGGGTGTTGTAAGTTTGATAGGACAAAAGTTGCACCTATGCTTTTCAACTTCAGCAGAGTGTCAGATGAAGACAAAATTGCAGCCAATCTTGTGAAGAACACGCCTTTAGTTGGTAAGATCATGTAACATTTTGACATATTATTTCATTAATTATTTCAATCCTCTAATATTTTATGCCCTTAATGATTGTGAATCATTCAATGGATGTTGTTTGTTACAATGGGTATCAATGTTGATTTTATGCACACATATGTGGCTGGAGTCTCTTTCCCTTACATTTGCATAAAACAAAATTTGAATCCCGGAATATTGCTTGTGGGATATGGTGCAGCAAGGTATGCCCCTGGCAGGTTCAAGGACAAGCCATTTTGGATCATCAAGAATTCATGGGGGGTGTGAAGATGATTACTACAAGTTGTTCATAGGACACAACATTTGTGGAATAAACAGTGTGGTTTCCACTGTTGCATCACCCATTATTCGAACTGATGACCACTGACCATCTCGTTTTTGGTTGAATCTTTCAGTTAAGGGTTCTCGTATTGATCAAAACTGGTCATTTTTAGGTTTTAAAGGGCTTGCCTCTTGGTTATGAATTGTTGGCCTTGCGCAGCCCAACTATTATATTCAATTAAATTATAGTGTAGGGTTAAAAATAAAATTTCAACACATAACTATTCTCCGTGTGGTTTTAGCTAATAAGATTACAGTGACCAAGCAATTTTTTTTTCTCTTTCTTTTAAATTCCTACAAAGTTACCTTATTTATTATATATAATTCTAATTTTGGTATTATGTTTTCCCTTGAATATACTAGATAAGGATATTCCTTGATTTACTAATGCAAGTGGAAATTTGACAGTCGCCTGCAGGGCCTTTATGAAATATTTTTGTAACTCATTATATTTCTAAATTCGACGGTGTAAAATAGTTACTTGAATTCTGTGCAAAATGATGAGTAAAGGAAAAAAAACAAGTCTCACCATGCTCGAAAGAACAAGCCCTTTTTCTTTTTGTTTTTTTTTTTTTTTTTATATCTGTATTTTCAACAGTTTTACCTCTTCGTTCCAGAGCATTAGCAGGTAAAAAAAACTCTAAAAACTCTTTATTGTTACATAGAAATTCAAATATATAATTGAAAATTCTGCTTGTTTTGAAGAGAATATATGTAGGCTACCTATGGGGATTTGCCTCAATATGTCATAGAAATGAAAATATTCTGAAAATATGCACTTTCATGCAGGATAAAAGTATTTTCTAACTTTCATTAAAGGCTAGAATGATCAAATTCATTTCTATGGCTTCATTTGGACAATGATTCGTTATTCTCATTGTTCATATGAGAAAGACAAAGTAATAGGACCATTCATTTTCTGCTGGGGGATTGCCTTAGGAGAACTTTTCCAAAGGCTTTTTTTTTTTCTTAACAAAATCATACATTGAAATAAGAGTTTACTAATTGTTATTTTTCAAAAGGACGTTTCCCAAAAGAACTTTTCCTAAATTCTCTATTTTCTATATATTAAATAATTAATTGTCCTCTGCCTCATTTTCTTTGAATAGGAAAATTTTAATTGAAAATTTGAGTATTCCTCTAACAAAGTTACTAGGCAGAATTTATTGTTTTATAGGCAGAATTTGTTGTTTTATCTGGTCTTTTTTCAAATAACTATCATTTAATAGGAGGTATAAAAATAACTTGGGTGTCATTGGTGGTTATCATTTTCTGTTTACACCATAGGAAGCCTAAACCATGAATCCTGCACACACTCGCTTACAGTTCCTTTATGAAATATTTTTGTAACTCGTTATATTTTCGTATTCGATTGCGTAATATAGTTACTTGAATTCTGTGTAAAATGATGAGTAAAGGAAAAGAAATATGCCTCACTAGGCTCAGTTAGATTTTTTATTTTTTTTTATATCTGTATTTTCAACAGTTTTACCTCTTTCTTCTAGAACATTAGCAGGGAAAAAAAAGAATCTTTATTGTTACCTGAACACTTTTAGAAATTCAAATATACAATTGAGAATTATGTGTGCTTTGAAGAGAAGATATGTAGCCTATCTATAGGGATTTTCCTCAGTGCATCATAGAAATGAAAATACTCCGAAAATGTGCACTTTTATGCAGGATAAAAGTATTTTCTAGCTTTCATTAAAGGCTAGAATGATCAAATTAATTTCTCTCTCTTCATCTGGACAATGACTCGTTATTCTCATTGTTCATATGAGAAAGACAAAGTAATAAGACCATTCATTTCCTGACATAAAAGTATTTTCTAGCTTTCATTACAGGCTAGAATGATCAAATTAATTTCTCTAGCTTCATCTAGTATGACTCGTTATTCTCATTGTTCATATGAGAAAGACAAAGTAATAAGACCATTCATTTTCTATTGGGGGATTGCCTTAGGAGAACTTTTCCCAGGCTTCTCCTTTTCTTAACAAAATCATACATTGAAATCAGAGTTTACTAATTGTCATTTTTCATAAGGATGTTTCCCCAAAGAAATTTTCCTAAATTCTCTATTTTCCGAATACAAATTCAATGATGTGATAATATACAAACTTGTGATCAGAATAATTCTTAGGTTGTACAAGAGAAGCATCCAGAGAAACTTCTTGATGAGAAGCACCAAGACGAAACTTGCTGATCCTCAGTCAAGAGAAATTATCCTCAATTGCTCCCTAAGAAGACAACAAAACCGCTAGTATAATATCTCAAACAACAAATTACAATGATTTTTCTTTTAAATGAATCAAAACTCTCTGGATAGAGGCATATGTATCACTTCCCTCCATGCTTAACATCATACACCTAAAAGAAATTGGACTAATATACACCACATTTTACTGGAAAAATTACATAGACAGAAATCTACAAGCTTCAAGTTTTTATTGCGATGGCACTGAACCCATATAATTGGAACAATCTTCTTTCTTAAGACTGTTAGCATCTTTTGATTGTGATTTTCTTTGTCATTTTATAAATGTGATTCATTTCTTTAACATGCAAGTAAACCAACACTAAGTCTAGTGTGTATAGAGTTACACAAAAGCTGACAGAACACAGTATTAAGGCATTTCTCATCCATGTGTTGCGCTTCATCCTTGTTTGAATGGAATTTAGGGCTAATTATCTAAAATTATAACCTTTTTAGCTGCGTTCAGTAGAGAAATTCATTTTTTATTGGAGATTGGTAACTTGTCTCAAAGTCATAGATGAATCCACACTAGTTGCTACTATATGAGGTAGACAACAAAAGGGCAAATAACAGTACAACATATCATGACAAATTTCTCACCCATGATCCCTCTTTATTTGAAAATTGATAATAGATTCCATGCTTCTGAGCTAGCATCATAACTCTGCTAGCTGCTTCTCTTTCCCCACCATTTCTTCTTTTCCCTTTCTGCAGCAGAATCTGCACTCCCCTGCCTCTGCAGAATTATCTTAGTGTGACGCAATCAATCTTTGAAGTATTTTTTCCATATATCAAATCTCTGTTTCAACTTCTCAAGTTCTACGTTAGGATCAATATTTGTCGGACCCTTCCTTGACTTCACCTCCACCAAAAAAATTGCATCATCATTGAAAACTTGTGCCTTATCTTTAAACCTCAAGTTTTGAACTAAGACCAAACTTTGAATCCTGAAGATGACTCTAGGGTGTGTGATGAGGATCAGGAGTCTTTGTTTCAGCTGAAGTAGCTTCATCCCAGTCAAAGTCATCATCATGTGGTGGAATATGTCTTCTAACATGTTCTTGAGACACGCCAGGGTAAATATCTAAATCACCATATTTTTCCTTTTCCTGTTGGATAACCATTCTATCAACTGCCAAGCTTTTTTTCACTGAAGCAAGGCTTTGTTGTAATGAAGTCATATTATTCTGCCACATTTTCTCAATGGAGGCTAGTTTGACATCATACGTTGACCACCGAGTTTCGTATTGATGTATTTTTTGGCATAAGATAGCGTTTTCATGTTCCTTTTCTTTCAAAAGTGTCTCTACAGCCAGGACACGACTTTTAAGATATGAAATGAAATAAGGTTGACCCTTGAATATCTTCTTGTCTTCCAAATCATTCTTAGAGGACTGCTATAAGAAAACAGATGTAAAAACAGATAAGCAAAGATCAAAACCATGAGTTTTCTATTAAATTGTATACCTTACTTGGAGCTTGAAATCCAGATATATTGAACTTTTGTAGTAACCAAAAAAGCCAACTCGTACCTTTACTTCTAAGGCCTATAAATTTTGAATTAGTTCTGGTAGATCTGGTACCCTTTCCATTCCTTTAACTTTGGCATCAATTTTTGTTTCATTCTTACGTAAATCTCCAAAGTATCTCTCTGCAAAGATATTTACTGCAGAGATTCTTTCTGGTGACTATTGTCTGATCACGATGTTCCTTCTAGCAAGCCAACCACGCATTGCTGCAACATATTTCTAGCCTCAAATGATGCAATTGTATACCCCTCCCTGAACAAAATTCATAAAATCCATCTCTTTAAAAAAGGAGGATATCTTAGTAGATGGATATATCTCTATTTTACTTGCCTAGATTACAATTGTTGATCTCAAAGTTGTAAGGTATTGTTGTCTTCCAATCATGCATTTCACTTCCTTTTGTATAGTGACAATTGCCTTGCTTCTATGCTTCATCACCCCATATTCCTTCCTCGCTCTTTTACCCTTCAACACTGCACATATAAAGAAGTGAAGCATTAAAGAATAGAACTTGATCAAGCATCAACACATATGTTCTTATCTTACAATGCAATATATAGGTTTCCTGGCATTTATGCCTACTTCTTAAAGTCAAACTGAGTATAAGTTTCCTTTTACCTACATAAAAGAAAGCATAAGATGGAGGGCGTACATGATTGAACCAAAATTGTAGCTTTCTTTAGTTCCTTGAAATAATTGCGAACCTCATAACCTCTAAAACACTTTTGCACTGCAATAATTCCATGAAGTGTTTGAGACCATATGTCTTCCATCTTGCTAATCTGCACATAGAGATTATGTTTAAATTCCAAGTAAAGCATGAATGTCAACATTCCATAGAAAAGTGGAAATGGTTTTCACAAATATATTAAATTGGTATATTCTATGTTGCCAAACAGCCTTCAAAGGCAATATATGGATCCTAGCACCATGATTGGTAGTCCCTGGAAAAGGTGTATAAGGGCCTTGTTACCACTCAAACTAGTAGGGGATCTAAAGGGGATTCCTAAATGGAAAATGCTAGGCCAAGGGAAACAAATGGAGACTTAGCCCACTGTCACCTCAGCTAAGGCTCCTTATTATTTGCAGACTTTCACTGATGCGAGGAGACCTAGTATATTATGGGTCACTAATGAAGGAAAAATCAATGAGTGGATGTGGAGTGACACAAATGATTCCCTTTCCAGAATAGGTTGAAAGATAGAGCTCACTTTCTTTCTAAGCAAGGTAGAATATCTTCTAGGAGAGGAATGATAAGATTTGAGGGTTAGGTTTAGGAAGATAAAACAAGAGTCCCAAGTGATACTACAAAACTCTAGAGTACATGTAACTAAAGGATCTTTCCTCAACCAAGAGATCTATGTCTAAACAGAAAATCTAAGGTAAGAAGTGTGTTTATTTTGTTTTATCTACTTATATATATGAAAAAGATGAATGCAATAATACCCTCAGGGAGAGTGAGCACAAATTGTCTTCTAAAATGAAGCAGGATAGGACTTCTACACTAAAGCAAAACAAGAGTACCAAGTTATGGAAGAGGTGTGTCCGATGGAAAAACTAGACTGAGCTTTCCTCAACCAAGAGATCTATGTCTAAACAGAAAAGCTAAGGTAAGAAGCGTGTTTATTTTGTTTTATCTACTGATATATATGAAAAAGATGAATGCAATCATACCCTCAGGGAGAGTGAATGCAAATTGGCTTCTACAATGAAGCAGGATAGGACTTCTACAGTAAAGCAAAACAAGAGTACCAAGTTATGGAAGAGGTGTGTTCGATGGAAAAACCAGACTCTACATCAGTGATTCAGTGGTAGAGGGATGAATTTTTCAGCCAACATTAACTCTTATTCGATTGTTGAGCCAATGGTTAGACGGTTGGTGACATGATTTGGCCTGCATCAAACATGTCGGTTACATGGAATGCAATTTACTTCAAGTTCCTTTTGGTGGCACTAAACAGAAGTGGGATGTAGACACTTTTTCCGGCTTGTTTGGCCCAGATAAACTGGTTTTCTTATGGGATGAGAAACTATCTTTAATATCACCATTAAAGAAGGATATTAGAGTAAATAAATTATAATAGTCATATTTAATACTTAGGAGCTTTAAAGTGGGAGAACATTATATTATAAAATTATTTTATGTTGATATAGTAAAATGAAGACAAGCTAGGTGTTGGAACTCAAGGGCTATGAATTGGGAGTTACGTAACATCCACATAATGTATATCTTCCACATCTATGTATATGACAATAAGTTGAAATAATATCTTCAAGGATCTTGTCTATCTTATTTCTTTTTCCTATCGTGTTCTCTACTACTAAACTCATAAAACTCTGACAGAAGCACCACCCACTTTGGAGTTTGTGATTTCGAGTTTTGATCTATTTTCTATACAAAATTTAGACTGTGGATCATTTTAACTATTTGAAATATTTTTGTTCAATGTTAAGTGCTATATATTATGAGAATTGAAGTTATTTAGTATTTACATAAATCTAGGTCTATGGTCTACAACACAATATGATGGATTTGTCATGAAATGGTAATCCTTTTCCTTTTCTTGTGAACTTTAAGATAGTTTATAATTTTTTATCATTTTTAACATGAATTATTGCCCACAGAGTTTTGCCAAGTCGCCAAGTTCTCAATCTTAGATGGGTTTATTGACTCGTTGTCAAGTCCAAGTCATGTGAATTTGGCTCTAAACATAGAGACTATTACTCATGAAAATGTAAACTCTACATGATCTGAATGGACTACAACTTTGGTGGAACTAATGTTCCGAGCCAGGAAGGTTTGCTAGAATAGGTTTTATAAATCTAGAAGGATCAGGAATACTTGTCTTTTTGCAGCTACAAACATTTGTTGAAAAGAGAAATTCCATCAAGAAATGTGTTTCACTTCCTTCCTTTTTCTGTAAGTACAATAAAATTGGCATGAGGAATAATTCAAATTTTATATATGAAAATACGTTTTCCAATCTCAAAATTCCATCATCTCTCAAGATCATATTCTTTCCATCTTCAAAAATTGCAGAGGAAATCGAGTCTGAAATGTTGCTCTGAGTCGGTCCCTTGTCTAATATATTGCACTGAAACTGTTTTTCAGGTGATACCACAACATTTTCAGTTTTTACCTTAGCAATCCCAAAGTACTATATACACCCCCTCAGTTACTCATTTCAATGTGGAGCTATAATAGATCTCCTGGATCGCAAATCTAAAATTCTAAAGTTAGTGTGTCACGTATTTTAGTTGTTGTTTTATAACTTGCCAAACCAGAACTGGAATCGACTGGTGCAGATGGGTTTGATCCTAATAGGGTATAGACCATCCCTTGAACAATCAACCCCTATCACAGTTAGAAGATCTCTCTATTCAGACTCCATCTTGACTTGTTTGTAAATAGTCGAGTGAGGGTGAGTGAAAATAATAATTTTTAGTCTTTGGGACCAGATTTTAGAGATGTGTAGTACTGAAAATAAATGGATATGTACAGAAGAATGTGCATCTTAAAGTGAAAGAGATTCAACATAAATGCATAGGTAACCACAATACACCATGAGAGCTATTAAATTAGACATGGGATAATCTAAATGCATGGATTAAAATAAAATATTAATCATGTATGAGAGCATGGATAAAAATAAACTAAATGCTTCCATATATATCAGATCTTACACAGGATAATATGTTAATACTTAATTTTAACATTTCTTTAATATGAACCCAAATCAATCCTCACTTGAGATGACACTGAAAAAGGTCTCGTGAATGTACAAGTAGGATATGAATTGAAAACACTCTTCCTCTCCCTATAAAGATATTTGATTTTGCACCCAATGCCCTATCATGCACATGGTCATACAGACATAGTTATCAATCACTTGCATATTCAGTAAGGTTTTAGAATGCACCCCACTTTTATATGCATGTGTGCACCTACATATCCAGTGGGTCTTTAGAATGCACCCCACTTTTATATACATGTGTGCACACTATAATTGCAAATATACTTTCCTTTATTCAATCTTTAGGCACCATAATAGGCTTCCCCAAAAAGAAAAATAAACTTTTAAAGAATAATTATTTGCATACTAGTATGGTAGGGTTCTCTTTACATTATCCTTTTTCCAACATTTCTATGATGCCATGATAATATAAGATAGATAATTTTCTCATTCTCCAATGAATGATCACAGATATTAAGTCAGTGGCACTAAAAGAGTCCATTCAATGTCATTCGTAGTGCAAATGCAAAGGCAACTCCTATAGCTACCCTAATAGCAACATGAAAAGATCTAATAATAAAACTACAAAAAGGTAAAGATATTCCAAGAAAGAGAACAATAGAGACAAACAATGAATATGTAGTGAAATCTCCATACGTACATGTCAAGTGTTTATGGAACTAGAAGATGAGGCTGGAAGAGAGGGGAGGGGAGAAGTCTCATCATGCGAGACCTCAATCATTATGAAGGATCTGATGCATTTCTTGAGAGGGTCATTAGGAGAGTGCTTGTGGTTGATGGAGCTTGAATGTGTAATCCCACGATGGAGCCTTAGAGGAGCCTTAGATTGACGAGACCCATCTTTGCTAACACAAGGCTAGGAGGAAGAAACTATAAATAGAAGACTAGTTTCTTGGTTGAGCTTGGAGAGTGGTACTTTATGCTGAGGTATTCTGTCTCTGGCATTGTGACCTCTTAGAGTTGCTCTATTTGATGATCTGATGAAGTCTATCCTGAGCTCTAGGACGGGAGTTCCTTGAAAGTGTCTTGAAAGTAGAACAACCGAGTAGACGGGGGGTGGTGAAGAAGAGATTAGAGGATCCTAGATAGAGAGAAGCACCAATGATTTTTATCTATAGATTCTATAACTAAGAATCTCCCTTAGAAAAGAGCACGAAAAGAGATAAAGATCTCTATTTTGGATAATGAAAATCTTTGAAGAGGGAGCCACTTAGATCTTAGTCAAGGCATTAAAACTTCCTTTTGATCTTTTAGAAATGTGACATTTGAAGGCTAGGAGATCCTTAGACTTAGCCTCTTACGAGTGGGAAAGTTGATAGATCAAATCTGAGTGATGAAGGTCATGATTGGTCTTGCTCCAAAGATGATGGGAGCACACAAAAAGCTAACCTAGGGGGAACTTGAGGGCATGCATCTATTTTTCCGAATTCTTTGGACTTGTTAATGCTTTAGTTGATTAACTTGCTATTTAATAATTCATAATATTATTGATATTTTAATCTCTTTTTGCAGGACTGATTGTCTATGGTTTTGACGAATTGTGTGTTAGGTAATCCCTGAAAGAGAAAAAAATTAACTACATTAGTGGTTTTTGTATTATTATAGGGATTGTCCATAGTCTAAATATTCTTGCACTATTACCTTTGATATCAGATGACCAAGGAAAAACTCGGAAGATGATTGCACATGGAATAATGCTTATTAAATCTTTGCAACAAGTTAAGAGGACAAGAGACAATTATCATCATAACAGTTTTCGAGGGTTGGGGGTATAGTAATATAGATACTCATGCCTAGTTTGTAGCACTTGAAATTTCGCAGGGGACCTTTATTTGCAAAAGGTGAAAGACAAGTCTTTGATTTCATTATTTCTAGTGTGTTAGAGTCAACTCAGTTTAACGTATGGCTATGTGGGAGAAACATCCATGAGATTGATGCTCTCAGAGGCTATAAAGTGTTGTTGTATAAACTTTTCTTCATTTGAAAAGGAGGCAGAATTGTCTCTTTCATTTATGGCATTGTAATTATCATGTTCTATGACTGCATTTCTTATTTCGATTTCCATATCACTGGTATTAAATAATTGAGTTCTAGGATTCAAGGTTTTTCTTCTCAAATTTTTCCTCTTGAAGGGAGGTCTGCTTAACATATACATATTGAGAATAAATTTCTTTTGTTCATTCACACACAAGTCTTCCATTTTCAATTAATGCAAAAGCAATCTTTGGATAACTACACTGGACTAAGTCACATTACTCAACTAATAAGAACCATGTACATGCAGTGATGAATTTCTAGCCAAAGCTCAAGGAGACTTATATTAGAACTACCCAAGGATCTACCATACATCCTGCTTCATGCATATAAATCTCAAAGTAGCTTGATTTTTATCTCTGTTCTACCACACCCTTCCTTTCAGCCCTTTGCTCAAGTGAGTGAATTTGTTGCAGTAATCTAATTTGTATCTTTGTTCAACTATTTTCATTTGTTAACTAAAACATTGATTCTATTATGAAACTTCTTTCTTAGGTAATAGTTTTGTAGAAAACCATGGAAAATTCAATCATTGACTAATTCTTTTAATTACTTTGCTAGAATCCACTAATACTGCGTTAAAACATTGTGCCGCTGATAAATTGACACTATGTGATTGGTAGGGAAGATTTAATGAGGTCATGGATTTATGTGCATTTTATTTCTTTTCATCTATGCTCTTCTTCCATATATGCTAGCCACTTACAACTTTTCCTTTGCAACATCTGATACAAATGCTAGTTATGATTTTTTAAAATATTGACAATATAAGATTTATCATGAAGTAACTATTTTAATAACCATCCATACTTAATTTATGCTAAATAAAAAAACTTTTTCCCAGACAATTTTACAATATCCACTCTCCTCCACCCTCATACTTTTAATATTTATCATAATCTATTATATATATATCATTAATAATATTTATAATGATAATTAAATGTAAAAATAATCATAGCGAAGTAAATTTTCGAAAAATATAACTGTAAACATTTCTGACAATAAAATAAATACCATAATAAATTTTATAATCAAAATATATATATAAAGAATCCAACGTCTCCAACAACTTAAGAACCAACCATAACCCACTAAAAATTTATAACGACGAGCCAACAACGTCAGAGCCAACAATAACCTAACACAACTGAGAAAACTTCAGTGCTGACGACTGAGAAGCACACGGATATTTTATTTTATCATAGAAAAACACATGTACACGATCAATTTGCTGGTCAGCTTCGACATTGACACGATTCAATTGAATTAAAAATACACCCAATAAGATCCGTTGAAGCTTTACAACAGGAGAACAGACAGAATTTTATTATTCGGCATTGGTCGAGCCGATTTACAGCTTCCCTACGAGTTTCCTTTCTCGTTTATTCCAGCTCCGGACGAGGATTCCAGGCCGCCATTTCAATCTTACCTGAGCACGTGTTTGACTACTCCAGGAATATGAACCTCTGACAAGTAATGTGTCCAATCAATGCATTTTACGTCGAAGTTGAATGTTTTTCTGTCTTCCGCCGAAATCTCTCTGAACAAGTTTTCAGTATTGGTTGTATCGAACCTGATAAAAGGCCACAGATTCGGCTATCAAAAAGAAAAATCGTATACAATGTTTGACCAAAAGAAAAGATAATGTAGACACGGGCATTACCTTCCCTGAAAGAAAACGTAGGGCTCATACAACTCTGCTAAATACATGGCGAAGTTGTAATTTCGGAGCATACGAGTGTAATGTGCTCTGAACATGTTGCAGAAGACACTGTCCACAAGACCAAGCACCTGTTCAACATGACCAATGCAAGCAGTTCTAATTAGCTAAGTGTTCTGCAACCATTAAGGCAGATTTCTGTCACTTCACGTTTTCCATAAATCCATGTCAACTTCATTATGATAAAGGAAAATTTCCAAACTTCATTACAATAATTTGAATTTTTTATTACAATTTCTAAATCTTTGTTGAAAATAAATGTGGAGGAGATGCTTGCCTGTAGTGGTGCTTTGTAACGTGTAAACATGTATCCCCGAAAGCTGCTCATGCTCTCCAGAAACAGCGGCGGTTTTACGTGAACTATGTTTCCATCTTTGCCAACACAAGGATTCTTCGAAAAGTAATTATAAGCGGCGTCCGTTGCAACAGAGGAACGCAACGGGTTTCCAGTAGATGATGCCGAGTGATAAATAAAGAGACCATTCTGGGAAGCATGTGTGGCCATAGCTACTATCATCGCGTTTACAACCATATCTGCTGGAATCTGCTCTTCAAATAATATCATTAATAAACAAACATATTTTTATAGTTATGAACAATAATATGGGGGCAAGCCATTGAAGATAAATGGTGGAAGGAAGTGACTAACCACGTCAAGGATGAGGTTTGGATCGGCTAAGAAGGATGAAATTCGTCCTTTTCCGTATGCTACTATCAGAGTGTCTATGGTTCTGCAATTATACATTCCAAAAAATGCATATCATCAGTATTAATAATGTGATGTTAATTGTATACAAAGGCTAGGTTCTCCCCAACCGGTATTTCTATGATTGAATTGTGAAAGGGTGATGGTTCAACTTAGCTGTGTATAGCTGGGTTCATTTTAAGAAGCAATCATTGTACATCTTTGCAGTGATTGCTTCTGTAAAATAGTGGAGTCATGTATCCCTAAATTCAAATTGAGAAAGGGTTATGGTTTCAACTTTCAACCTATCCGTGTATAGGTTTGCTTATTGCAAGAAGCAATTAGCACTAATAATAGATGTTGTCCAATGTTGTCCAACTAATGTGGAAAGATGGCAATCCTTAAGTACTCTACATACTATGATACTTGTAATGATTACTACTGAAAATTGGATAAAACCAGGCATCACTGAGTTGAGATTGTGAAAAATGTGATGATCACTGTCACCTATAACCAGGCATCACTGAGTTGAGATTGTGAAAAGTGTGATGATTACTGTCACCTATAAAGCTTATTTACACAAAGCAATCATTAATAATCTATATTGTGAATATTGTTTTGCCATGACGAGGTCATGTATGTCAGTTGAAACCCTCATGCTCAATTTCAGGTTATTTAATAAATTCAAATCTATACTCACTGATAACAATGTCACAAAAGAAACTAATTTTTCTGGATTGCAAAATATGGTTGATTACGAATACCTGGTGCCTTCCATCCAGCCAGGGAAGGGCTCTGCCCAAGTGCTTTCAATAATACTCGGTCGAAGAACCACTACTGGAAGATTTCCTCTCAGATTTTCTACTAGCATGTCTCCCATGGCTTTGGTGAATGTGTAAGTATTCGGCCACCCAAATCTCCTAGCCCTGTTAAGACCTCCATGAATGAACCTAACTCCCATTTTCAGAATTATACATCTATGCAAAGTATGAGTAAATGGCTTCTGAGGGTGACAAACCTCTCTAAGCCCAATTCTTTTAGACGTTTGGTATCTGCATCTTGTAAACAACCTTGGCCTGTGCGGGTAGACGAGTTCATATGTATCTCGGTGAGTGTTTTCTCCAGCAAATCAATTTCCGCTTTAATGTCTACGAAAGGTGGACCGCCTTCGTCCTTAGGTCCATTGCCGGCCGTTATAGTTTCTCCCATCTTCACAGGCTTCTCCATAATTCTTCCTTTTCCATGTCCGATAACGTAAGCTTTTGCCACATTAAACAAATATAAGTCTCAAGTCTGTGAATGTATGAGGATGGTAATTCCTTCTTCTTCTCTTTTTTTTAATAAATGGATGGTATTTGGAATAAATTTACAAATATCCCGCTTAAATTTTCTGAAATTTTAGTTCTAGACATAGATTTACAAAAATCTCACTTTATTTACAAATTCTGTAAATCTCACTTTATTTACAAATTTTAACTTATTTTTTTAAAATACAAATTCTGTAAATCTCAGTTTATTTACAAATTTTAACTTATTTTTTTAAAATACTTTTCTGTTTTAGATGTGAAAAAACTTTGTGGACATACCTGTTATGCTACATGATTGCACATATAGAAGAAAACAATAATCTTGGCTGGACAAAAGTGTAATCCAAAAAGGCATGAAAGATGAGGTTGGAATATGAAATTATCGTAACCTTAACCATGAAGGATAGCGATGGAATAATAGCGATGGAATAATGAAAAGATAATGCGTCTATTTACTTTTTTAACATCAATTAATTTAACCAATTTAAATTAACAAAGCCTCAAATTTATTTTATTATAAGTTAACCAATTTTAATTAACAAAGCCTCCACTTTATTTTATTATAAGTTAAGCAATTCGAATTTTTTTCAGAGTGAAAATAATCATATTTTATATTAAGAAAATATAAAGCAGACACATAAGAGCCAAAAACATGTAGGCACGCAGATGGCCGGCAGTTTTGTACATTCAAGAGATATTAGCAATTATGTACATTCAGGAGATATTAGCAGGCCTCGCTAGCAGAGGAGCCGAGATAAGTCCATGAGAAAACCCAATATGACAAAACATATCCTGAAAAATCCGAAGATATAAGCAAAAGCCAAGCAAAACATTTGTTGGACATCATGAAAAGAAAAACATCATTGACATGCTGGATTGAGCATCGCAGATATGTAAATGAGAGAAGAGAGAATAGGTTCCTTGGAGTCCTGGAAAATGCAGGCATTCCTCCACTTCCAGAGACACCAACAGGTAATGATGAATAAAGATCGCCATTCTGGACATTGAGCAGACCACCACTTAAATCCCTCCTGCACAGAAGCGAAAACCTGCTGAGCAAAACCATGAGATAATGAAAGTTCATACCAGATTTGGGCCGATGCTGGGCACTGAAAAAACATGTGGACATTCGTTTCCGGCGCTTGACGACACATAACACATCTGCTTGGACCCGACCATCCCTTTCGCTGAAGGACCTCCCATGAGAGGTTTCGATTAGAAAAAAGCAGCCAAGAGAATAAAATTGCCTTAAGCGGGCAATGAGCTTTCCAAAATTTGTAAGGGAAGATTGGAGATGGCCGCAGCTGTTGATAAGTCGAGGCAGCATCATATAAATCTTGTACACGTACTGGGTGTGTTGAATTCGGTTTAGACCAAATCAGTTCATCAGTATCACCTGTCTGAATGATGCCTTTGTCTACAAAGAACTTTTTCGCCAGTTCCCAAGACTGTTGCAGCAAAGGAGGTAGACCAAGATCCTCAGCACCCTTCCAGATCGGCGAGGAGGATGACCATGACAAAATCAATTTGTCCCAAGTGAACAAACCCCGAGTGTGTAGAAATGAAATCAAATCAGGGGAGAGCTTTTTTTCCAGACCATAAACAGTTGCATCTACACCTATAATGATATTGGAGCCGGAGGAAAAACGCCACCTGAGAAAATCGAAGAAGAGGTCCTGTACCTTTTTGAATCCAAGCCAAATAGCGGATCCTCTCTTTGAACCAAGAATCTTATTCCTGTACCAATAAACCATTGGCCTGCCTTTCAAGTATTTTTGATTGATGATGGCACTCCATATGCCGTTACCAAAGACGCCCCTGTGAAGAGAATTGTAGAGGAGTGCCCTGCCAAATGAGCGCATATGAAGGAGACCCCAACCGCCTGACCGTTTGGGCCTGGAAATGATATCCATATTTGCTAGGTGGATCTTAGAATGATGAGAACGCCCTCCCCAAAGAAAATTTGCTGATAAAGAGACCATTTTCCTTACAATAGCAGCAGGCAAATAAAAGAGGTGAGCCCAATAAACCGCAAGCTGGGAAAGAACAGATTGAACGAGAATTAATCTGCCTCCAAGGGATAAAAATCGCATCTCCCATCTTGAAATCTTCCTGTAAAAACGGTCGATCAGCCAAGCCCAGTCCTGATTTCGATACGCCTTTGGCTTGAGGAAGAAGCCCAAGTATTTGAATCCGTCGTTGATTATTGCCAAATTGACACCAAATAGAGCAGCAATCCATTGCGCAAGCTCCAGATTTGAGCCGCTGTGATATAAAGTGGATTTGGCTCTGTTGATGACCAAGCCCGTTGCGGATTGGAATTTCTGAAAGATGCCTGAAAGACATAACCAACTGGATTTGCAGAGCATAGCAAAAGTAAGAATGTCGTCGACAAACAGATTATGTGAAAGAAAGATGTTCTTGCAAATCTTGATCGGGGCATATCGATGCTCTGCAACAGCTTTGTTGATCTGCGAACTGAGAGTGCTCATGACTAGGATAAAAAGGAGAGGAGAGAGAGGACATCCTTGACGAAGTCCTCTTTCCGCCTTAAAGGGAGCTGATGGGGAACCATTAATGATGACTGAGTATTGAACGTTCTCAACGCAGGCCATCACCCAATTAATTCCTTGAGACCCCAGACCAATTTTTGCAAGGAGGATGCGGAGGAAACCCCAGTCCACACAGTCATACGCCTTTTCCAAATCAATCTTTAGAATAGCAGCATCAATATTCTTTGATAAAACAGAAAACAGACACTCTTGAGTCGAGGCGACAGCATCCAGGATATTTCTGTGTTTTAAAAACGCATGTTGATCCTTGGAAATGAAGGAGTTTAGGATCGGCTTCATTCTCTCAGCAATTATCTTTGAAATGATTTTGAAGAGGATGTTGCATAATGCTATTGGCCTGTAGTCAGCAAATGAGTCAGTCTGCTCCTTTTTAGGGATAAGTGTTATAAAAGTTGCAGTGAGGGCGCTATTGATATTCCCCGACATACGGGACGTATCAACCATGCTCAGCAAATCGACTTTGAAAAAGTCATAGAAGTGTAAGAAGAATTCGATCAGGCATCCATCTGGCCCAGGACTTTTGTCCCTCTGAAACTTTTTTATGACTTCATGAAGTTCCTCCTTCGTGATGGCCTTAAGAAAATCTGTATTGGCAGCTTCATCGAACATTACAGGAACCTGTTCAACCATCCCAAATACATCATTAATCTCATTAGGCCGCCTCTTATATTGCTTCTGGAAAAACTTCGATGCCTCCATCTCGATATCCTGCTGGGAATGAACGAAGGTTCCATTTTCATCCTTGATCCTCCATATCAAGTTCCTTATCCTCCGTGCGTTTGCAAAATTGTGGAAAAATCTTGTGTTACGATCGCCCTCCTTGAGCCAAATCGCTCTACTTTTGAGCCTCCAAGATGATTCTTCTTTGAGCAGCAATGGCTGTTTCATCTTCTCCAGGGATCTGAAATGGATTTTTTGATCGAAAGACAAAGACTCAAAGGGGACCGAGTCCGTTAAAACCCTCAAATCTTTCTTTATGTCTTCAAGCGCCTTTTTATCCATTCTCTTCTTTTTAATTAGCCAATCCTTAGCCGTTTCTCTCAGCGTTTGGATCTTATCACGAAAGGTTGAGAAGGATATCCGCTCCAACTATATTAATTCCTCCCATTTTTTGGTGATAAGAGCGCTGAATGACTCGTCTTTAAGATAGATCCTGTTAAACTTGAACGAGTAACCCAGCTTACGTTCCAAATCCCTCCATTCAAGGAAGATGGGGCGGTGATCAGACGTATAATCATAACCTGTACATGCGACCGGCATTCCCCATTGCTCAATTATACAGGCATTGATAATAAAACGATCAAGACGTTTGGCAATGTACCCCGAGCCGGTTCTGCAATTGTTCCATGTCGGAGCCATCTTTTGAGGGATAACATCGACCAGGTTCCTATTGAGGAATTCCGCACGAAGCCTATCAGCAAAAGGATCAGATTTCCTGCAGTTTCCCCAACACTCGTTAGAGTTCAAAGCAATATTAAAATCCCCAGCTATCAAAAGAGATTGGATATCTAGGATCTCCGATGCAAACAGCAGATCCCAAAAGGATGATTTGTTCCTATACGGTGCATAGATGTTCAGAATATTTAAGATCTTGGGCCGGCCCCTGACCAAAGCAGAAAGAAGGATGCCCGCACAACATTTATAGGCTTTTGCTTTGACCCGAGTCGGATCCCACATAACTGCCAGTCCTCTCGACAGTCCATCAGCGTCTGAAGCAACGATATACCAGGTTGGAAACATTCTTCGAAAGAAAGCTATGGAAGCCTTAAGCAATTCGAATTAACAAAGCCTCGACTTCATTTTATTATAAGTTATGTAATATATCTAAATACTGTAACAATCTGGTTTTCCTTGTCTCTCCGGCGTTATATTTAAAGTTCTATATTATGTCATGCACTTTTATGTTTATTGATCATCAATGTTGATGACACAATATCATGTATCTTGTTAAAAAATACAATAAACTATAAAGAGTGATGACGCAATTAATTGGAAACGTATTGATTTACAGTTGTTATTGTAAAATTTTGCAGATGTATCTTTGATGAAAAGTTTAAGTGTGTGTCACGCTTCCACAAATAATTTTTTTTTTTTATCTATTATAACATAGCAATATTAACTATTCTACACATGGTTAATACTTTCACGTTCACCTAAGCATTATTACCATGACATATACATTGCTTAATATATAATTCTTATAATCACACAAGCATTACTACTTTGATATAATCATTGCTTAACATATATATTCCTATAGTCGCATGCACACATACATCATTACCTTCTTCGTGATCATGACTTTAATGATACAATCTAAATTATACATTAATCTTATGGAAATGAAAATGTCATAACCAACGAGGGCTATGGGATAAGTTATGCGTTGACTGTGCACATGTATCTTTATAATGTCACTGTTGATAATTGTATGTTTATTACATATCCCGAGAGATCGGGGTTGATCATCTGTCCGGCGATCATAATCTCGAACCAGGTGTAAGCATTCTCCATCGTCCATTTGGGGAGATGAAGGGCAGATGGCAAACTGCCATGTGCGCCCTGTACATTAAAGTTTACGGCCCTGACTCCTCGGCCTTGTCACTTTTCGTGCCTGAAACTTCCAAGGTAAACCGGCAATCGAACGGTTGTCATTTCTTCCTGCAGATCAAGGGTTTACATCATGCCACGAACCGGTAATCATCTGGAGGGGTTTATATCTTGGTTTACACATCCGGGTCGCCATAACTCTCATTCCATTTTCTCCGCCTTGTCCCAGCTCTGTAGCTTGTTCCTCATGGTGCTCCGCTGCATCGACCTTTTTGCCTCTGGCATGCAGTTCCTGCCATTCTATTCGACTTCATCGCTGTTCGAAGGTAATGGTACTCAGGTTTACAAAACCCAGGTGCAGCTGGGATAAGGTTATTTGTTTTATTTCTCTGCTCTGGATTTCTTTAAGGTTTTACGCCAGGGTTGCATGGTGCTAACTCCATTACAGTTTCGTGCAGGTGTGGAACCTTTCACCGTAAGGAATAAGGGTTCCTCTTTCAGCTGCCTTGCTCATCGACAGGTAAGCATCCAACCCTCTTTCCACAGCAATGCATACAGGGTTTTATATGGTCAAGGTCTGAGTTTTGTTCATTCACTTGGCAGGGGTTCTGGCAATGAATCTCGACTGTCCCCTGCGCAAGCTCAGGGTCTCCTGAAGGCATTTAGTTTTTTTTTGTTTTTGTTTAATGAAACCCTTTGCTAAGAATCCCGAGGATTGTATTACTGTGGCTTATATATGATACACAGTTACCATCTCAGACTAAGTACTGGTATTCGTTTTTGGAACACGGACCATTGTTATTTCTTGAGCTCGGTCTCTGCTCGAATGGTTGATTTACTTGATGATGTTAATAGGTAGAACGATATTACGGCCGTCTGGTCATTTGTCTTCAATGGACTGTGCAATTTACTCTTAGATGTTTTAATATATATCCATGTCTTTTATTGAATGATTGTGTTTCTACCACAGTTCAGATGAGCAGACATATTGCCATTCGGCTCCGACTTGGTTACCTCTATTGGCTGAGCGTAAGCTCCCGCTGAAATGGTTACCAGGTCAGGGTTTCACCGGCTATAACCGCCTGAGGGAGCATGTAACCCTGGTTACCCTACTCTGCCCTCGGCGTCCATTATTATTGTTTATGTTATAACAGCGATTGTATATGTTTTAGTTCAGCTTTCGCGTAGTATGAATATGGTAATATGAAACTGTTGTAATGAGTTCTGATTTAAATATCCCTCTTTTAGGTTCTCCTCACGGCCATTGGGCTAGGGTTTCTATGTTTAACATCTCTGTTTATTTTATGCATATATCGTATTTTGTTACGGCTCGGCGGAATGGAGGGAAACTCCAGTTCGACATTGCAATATATATATATACATGCCTTAATGTTACAGATAGGCTAGAGTCTTCAGTGCAGAACATATATGTACATTATATTTCTAATTTCGCTGTATAAAAGAATTTTGGGTTCGATTCTTGAATGCATCTTTAGGGTTTATCCAGCAGTCTTTATGGTTGAACATCTGCTGTCGTTAAATGATGAAACCTTTGAATTCGGTTTAATTTCTTATTTCAATAATGGTTTCAAGTCATTTCGAATGGAATTCGTTTCCTAATCGTAGGCCTGTTAGTGCATTCTCTGTCATAATACAGAAGATAATGTTTTTCCTCTTTTTCATTAACAAAAGAACAGTTTATATCAGTCTCTGTCTAAATTATAGAAGTTACTTTTCCCTATCATTTCCTCTCAAGAAAAGAATAGTTATTCTAAATTCTATTTAAACCGCAGCTACCAGTTTTCTTTCTTCGTTTCATTTAAAAAGAACAGTCAGAGGTTTTTCCTCAACACAGAATAATAACAAAAGTATTTCAGTAGATGTATGCATTGTAAGCCATACCTGCTTCTCTGCAAACCTACTTGTAAATGCTTGCCAAACCACCGGTCCGTAGGAAGACTTCTCTTTGACCTTCCACCCCCAAGCACTTGCAGGTCCTACTCGACCGCAATAATACTGGTCTCGCCAGTAAACGCTATCTGATCCTAACCAGACATAGCGTGCACAGGAAATTCTTTTCCTCTTATGCCATCTGATCCTAACCAGACATAGCATGAATGTTTTTCCTTTTTCCTCTGGGGTCTCAACTACCTCAAGGTAGTTAGGGTTCATCATAACTGATTCCTCAGTCACTAACCAAGATTAATCATAAACTCAGTTCCAATAGTGCCAACACAATTATTTTTCATTAACATAAAATTAATAACAAGAATATATATAATTTCAAATAAAGTCTCTGTTCAATAATTACTTTTATCATTTACCAACATTAACTTTTCACAGGGGATATTACATCTCCCCCTCCTGAAAGTCTACATCGTCCCGATGTTGCTGTTTATCCAAAAACAGTCTGGGATAAGTATCCCGCATCATTTGTTCATCTTCCCAGGTGGCCTCTTCAGGCCCAAAGTGCTGCCACTGCACTTTAACCTGGCTGATGACCTTTTTCCGCAGCTCGACTCTTCTCTGATCTAATATGTTCACTGGTTCGACCAGGAACTCTCCTTCCGGTTCCACCTGAAACACACAACAATTAAATCAGCTGCTTACTAGTATTCTATTTCAGTTTACATTATATAACAGTCTTCCCTTACCTGAATGTCTTGCCAACTTATTATATGCCTAGGATCATACACATATCTCTTTAAAACTGATACATGGAAGACATTATGGACCCGAATATGGCTGGGTAGGGCGAGCTGGTAAGCTACCGGCCCTACTCGTGCCAGAATTTGGAATGGTCCACAAAAACGCGGTGCCAATTTGGCACAGGTATTCCATTGGAGGGTACTTTTCCTAGCTCGAATTCTGATGTACACATGTTCACCCACTTGGTACTCTTTAAATGTTCTTTTCCGATCTGCGAAATTCTTCTGCCTGTCCTGTGCCATCTTTAGATTAGCTCGAACTTTTTTCACCATCACTTCCATTTCCTCCAACATCTCAGGACCCAGCAAAAATTTGTCCTCCGGTCCACCCCAACTGGAGGGTGTGTGGCACTTCCGGCCGTAGAGTACTTCGAATGGACTCATCTTCAAGGATGAGTGATAACCATTGTTATAGGCGAATTCCACTAGGTGTAGATACTCCTCCCAACGCGTAGGTTGCTGCATCACATAAGATCTCAGCATGTCCTCCAGTACTTGATTCACGCGCTCAGTCTGTCCGTCAGTTTGCGGATGATATGCGGTGCTGAAGCTTAATTGAGTTCCTAGACCTTCAAATAAGGTCCTCCAAAAGGCTGAGGTAAACTTAACATCACAATCAGATATTATTATTTTCGGCAGCCCATGAAGTTTAAATATATTTTGCATAAAAATGTTTGCGATTTGAGCTGCACGATAAGTGGATTGAACCGGTATAAAGTGAGCTGACTTGCTGAGTTTATCCACTACCACCATTATAGAGTCATTGTTCTTTTTGGATTTTGGCAAACCGGTAATCAAGTCCATGGTTATGGTCTCCCATTTCCATTCTGGTATGGGTATTGGCTGTAGCAGTCCTGCAGGATGCTGATGTTCAGCTTTCACCTGTTGACACTCCAAACAGCGCGCCAAGTATTCTACAACATCCTTCTTCATGCCTGGCCAGTAATACTCCTTCCTTAGTGAGGTGATTAATTTCTGGTAACCAGGATGCCCTGCATAAGGACTTCTATGATTTTCATCCAGAATCTTTTCTTTAATACTGCTCTGATTGGGTATGTAAATCTTCTTCTGAAAGCACAACATGCCGGCTGTATTCAAAGTATAACCTTGTTGTATAGAACGGGTATTTGAATTTTGCACCAAATGCTTCTTTTGCAAATAAATCTGATCTTGCGCCGCAGCCTCCTCAATCTCTTGGTCAAGAGTGGACCATCCTTGACTGATACCAATCTCATAAATGCAATGCACTTTTCGGCTTAGTGCATCAGCTACTCTGTTCTCCTTTCCCTTTAGGTGTTTAATTTCGAAATCGAAATTTCCCAAAAAGTCCACCCATCTTGCTTGTCTTGCGTTTAAAGTGGGTTGACTAAAGTAACTAGTCAAGCTGTGGTGATCCGTCATTAGCAGAAATTTCCTCCCTACTAAATAATGGCGCCACATCTTCAGAGCATGGATCACAGCGGTTAATTCCAGATCATAGGCAGAATATTTCTGCTCATGCTCTTTCAACTTCCTGGATTCATAGGCAATCACTTTGCCTTCTTGCATTAGCACTCCACCCACGCCCTCCTTACTGGCATCTGTACAGACTACATACTCCTTTTCGGGATCTGCCACACACAACACAGGTGCTGTGGTAAGTAATTGCTTGAGCTGTTCGAAGCTCCGCTGACAGTCTGCTGTCCATTTAAACACTTTTCCCTTCTTTTGTAAGGAGGTAATGGGGAAGGCAACTCTAGAAAAACCTTCTACAAACCGCCGGTAATATCCGGCCAGCCCCATAAAAGATCGAATATCTGCTACATCCTTGGGTGTAGGCCATTCTATTATAGTTTTGATCTTTTCGGGGTCTACAGCTATACCTTCCTTTGTGATAATGTGACCCAAATACTGGATCTGTTCTTTATAAAAATCACATTTGCTGAATTTTCCATATAGTTGATGCTCTCGTAAGGTCTGTAACACTATCCTCAAATGTTCCTCATGCTCTTTCCTATTCCGGGAGTAGATAAGTATATCATCAATGAAGATCAATACAAATTTGTCTAAGTATTTATGAAATACACTATTCATCAAACACATGAATGTTGCAGGCGCATTAGTTAATCCAAAAGGCAGTACCACAAACTCGTAATGTCCGTAACGAGTACGAAAAGCTGTCTTGGCTATGTCCTCATCTTTGATTCGGATTTGATGGTAACCCGATCTTAAATCGATCTTTGAAAAGATGGTCGCACCCTTCACCTGATCAAACAGCTCGTCAATGCGGGGTAGTGGATATTTGTTTTTAACTGTCAGTTTATTCAGCTGTCTATAATCTATGCACATTCGCAGAGTCCCATCCTTTTTCCTCACAAATAGCACAGGAGCTCCCCAAGGAGAGACACTGGGGCAGATGTAGTTCTTTTCCAGCAGCTCTTGCAGTTGCATTTTGAACTCAGTTAACTCCAGCACACTCATCTGATAGGGTGCTCGGGACACTGGGGCTGCTCTGGGTATCAGCTCAATGGTGAAGTCCAAATCCCTTTTGGGTGGCAGCCCTGGAATTTCTTCAGGGAATACATCTGCAAATTCTTGCACTACTGGTATATCTTTAACAGTTGCAACCTTATCCACAGAATCTGCAAACCCCACTTGTACTGCATAAATCTGGCACTTATTCCGGATACACTTAACCAGCTGAGAGGCTATGATCGGCCGAATCTGCACTGGTTTATGGATGCCTTGAATCTCTTTTCCCACACCCAGCTCATCTCTGTAAGAGACTGTTTTTGTTTTACAATTAATTACAGACCATCGTCGTTACAACCAGTCCATTCCTATCAGCACGTCATAGGAACCAAGAGGGAGTACATTTAACTCAGTTGTTATTGTTTGGCCAGCTAACCTTAATGGACAATTGCTGACTTTGGTTAGTACTCGTCTTTTGGTCCCAGTGGCCAGCTGTACTAACCATGGGCTTTTAAATTTAGTGGTTTGCAAACCACAGCTTTCTACCACTTTAGGACTTATATAGCTTAAAGTAGCTCCTGGGTCTACTAAAACAGAAACAACTCGATTAAAGATCTTACCTTCGAACTCTATCATTGTTGGCTGGTAATCAGCTTGCCGATCCTCCAGTGCTGCATTTATTATGGGCATGGATCGAGCCACATCTCCTACTGTTGAAGCTTCGTAGATCTGGGACAACTGATCGCTATCCTTCCGATGAGGGCAGTTTCTGATATAATGGGGTCCGCCACAACCCCAACACTGAACAGGTGGCCGAGCTGAGCCTTCATTGTCCAATCTAACTTGCTGTTCACTGTATTTGGATTCTGCAGGAGGCTTGAATCTGCTCTGAGTTTTTGCTGGATTTTTAGTGCTGGCTCCTTTCGAAAAGCCTTTCTGAAAACTGCTGCGTGCTCCTTTACTACCCATAGGCATTTTACTGCCCCGCTTATCTGTCCAACGCTTTCCAGAATTTTCTCCTTTTGATTTGTTCTGCTGATAACACAGTCTTGCTTTTCGAATTGCTTCATCCATGGTTTTTGGATTATCGAACTCTATCCTTTCTCGCATTGTCAGAGGTAAGCTGCTCACAAATCTTTGCACCTTAGCCTTCTCTTCACGAATATAGGGCACGTAGCGAAGTAGGGATGTGAATTTAGTTACAAATTCATCAATGGTCTGCTGTCCAAGCCGCAGATCATGAAATTCTCGCGCTTTTTCATCATAAAAATGTTCTATCAGATACTTCTCCTTGAAATATCTTTGAAACGTTTCCCATGTCACGTCTTGTTCACTCACTCCCCGTACCATCTTGATCTCTTCCCACCATAGCGTGGATTTGGCCTGTAGCTGGAATATAGCCAGTCTTTCCTTAAGGTGGTGATCATATTCATACACTTGAAAATACTTATTCATATTAATTAGCCATGCCTCTGCAGCTTCCTCTGATTCCCCATCGAAAAGAGGTGGTTTAATTTTCCGAAATTCCCCTTGCAGTTCCATCCGGGGTCTCTTTGGAGTTTGATATCCAGAAGCGTTAACAGACTTCTCTCCTCGCGTCTCCCCTCTGTCCTCTGCTTCCTCTTGTTCAGTGGGATAGCTCTGTTCATCTGTTATTTGTGCTTGTTCAGGCCTCGGGTGTGACTGTTGTTGATGTTGTTTATCAGATAAGCTTTTTAAAATCCTTTCATGTTCTATATTTAGTCTTGCATTATCTGCACGTAACCGTGCCATTTCGTCCTTCAGTTCCTGAACTGTTCTCAAGAGTGTTGAATCTGCATTGCGGCCTGCTGCTCCCAACTGTACCCAAAACTCAGAATTTCCCTGAGGTTGTTCCATGTTATCTGGAGGTTCCAGATTCCCATAAGGAGCACTATTTGCTCTTCTCATTCTGCTACTACCTGCTTCAGAACAACTCATTAAACAGATTTAATTTATCTTGGCGTATTTCTGAACTATTACCATAATACTGTTTATATTCATGTTGCTGCAATTTTTTTAAAAAAAATTTCCCCAAAGGTCACAGAGTTGTAACCTTGGGCTCTGATACCAATTTGTCACGCTTCCACAAATATTTTTTTTTTTTTATCTATTATAACATAGCAATATTAACTATTCTACACATGGTTAATACTTTCACGTTCACCTAAGCATTATTACCATGACATATACATTGCTTAATATATAATTCTTATAATCACATAAGCATTACTACTTTGATATAATCATTGCTTAACATATATATTCCTATAGTCGCATGCACACATACATCATTACCTTCTTCGTGATCATGACTTTAATGATACAATCTAAATTATACATTAATCTTATGGAAATGAAAATGTCATAACCAACGAGGGCTATGGGATAAGTTATGCGTTGACTGTGCACATGTATCTTTATAATGTCACCGTTGATAATTGTATGTTTATTACATATCCCGAGAGATCGGGGTTGCTCATCTGTCCGGCGATCATAATCTCGAACCAGGTGTAAGCATTCTCCATCGTCCATTTGGGGATATGAAGGGCAGATGGCAAACTGCCATGTGCGCCCTGTACATTAAAGTTTACGGCCCTGACTCCTCGCCCTTGTCACTTTTCGCGCCTGAAACTTCCAAGGTAAACCGGCAATCGAACGGTTGTCATTTCTTCCTGCAGATCAAGGGTTTACATCATGCCACGAACCGGTAATCATCTGGAGGGGTTTATATCTTGGTTTACACATCCGGGTCGCCATAACTCTCATTCCATTTTCTCCGCCTTGTCCCAGCTCTGTAGCTTGTTCCTCATGGTGCTCCGTTGCATCGACCTTTTTGCCTCTGGCATGCAGTTCCTGCCATTCTATTTGACTTCATCGCTATTCGAAGGTAATGGTACTCAGGTTTACAAAACCCAGGTGCAGCTGGGATAAGGTTATTTGTTTTATTTCTCTGCTCTGGATTTCTTTAAGGTTTTACGCGAGGGTTGGATGGTGCTAACTCCATTACAGTTTCGTGCAGGTGTGGAACCTTCCACCGTAAGGAATAAGGGTTCCTCTTTCAGCTGCCTTGCTCATCGACAGGTAAGCATCCAACCCTCCTTCCACAGCAATGCATACAGGGTTTTATATGGTCAAGGTCTGAGTTTCGTTCATTCACTTGGCAGGGGTTCTGGCAATGAATCTCGAGTCTGTCCCCTGCGCAAGCTCAGGGTCTCCTGAAGGCATTTAGTTTTTTTTTGTTTTTGTTTAATGAAACCCTTTGCTAAGAATCCCGAGGATTGTATTACTGTGGCTTATATATGATACACAGTTACTGTCTGAGACTAAGTACTCGTATTCGTTTTTGGAACACGGACCATTGTTATTTCTTGAGCTCGGTCTCTGCTCGAATGGCTGATTTACTTGATGATGTTAATAGGTAGAACGATATTACGGCCGTTTGGTCATTTGTCTTCAATGGACTGTGCAATTTACTCTTAGATGTTTTAATATATATCCATGTCTTTTATTGAATGATTGTGTTTCTACCACAGTTCAGATGAGCAGACATATTGCCATTCGGCTTCGACTTGGTTACCTCTATTGGCTGAGCGTAAGCTCCCGCTGAAATGGTTACCAGGTCAGGGTTTCACCGGCTATAACCGCCTGAGGGAGCATGTAACCCTGGTTACCCTACTCTGCCCTCGGCGTCCATTATTATTGTTTATGTTATAACAACGATTGTATATGTTTTAGTTCAGCTTTCGCGTAGTATGAATATGGTAATATGAAACTGTTGTAATGAGTTCTGATTTAAATATCCCTCTTTGAGGTTCTCCTCACGGCCATTGGGCTAGGGTTTCTATGTTTAACATCTCTGTTTATTTTATGCATATATCGTATTTTGTTACGGCTCGGCGGAATGGAGGGAAACTCCAGTTTGACATTGCAATATATATATATACATGCCTTAATGTTACAGATAGGCTACAGTCTTCAGTGCAGAGCATATATGTACATTATATTTCTAATTTCGCTGTATAAAAGAATTCTGGGTTCGGTTCTTGAATGCATCTTTAGGGTTTATCCAGCAGTCTTTATGGTTGAATATCTGCTGTCGTTAAATGATGAAACCTTTGAATTCGGTTTAATTTCTTATTTCAATAATGGTTGCAAGTCATTTCGAATGGAATTCGTTTCCTAATCGTAGGCCTGTTAGTGCATTCTCTGTCATAATACAGAAGATAATGTTTTTCCTCTTTTTCATTAACAAAAGAACAGTTTATATCAGTCTCTGTCTAAATTATAGAAGTTACTTTTCCCTATCATTTCCTCTCAAGAAAAGAACAGTTATTCTAAATTCTATTTAAACCGCAGCTACCAGTTTTCTTTCTTCTTTTCATTTAAAAAGAACAGTCAGAGGTTTTTCCTCAACACAGAATAATAACAGAAGTATTTCAGTAGATGTATGCATTGTAAGCCATACCTGCTTCTCTGCAAACCTACTTGTAAATGCTTGCCAAACCACCCGTCCGTAGGAAGACTTCTCTTTGACCTTCCACCCCCAAGCACTTGCAGGTCCTACTCGACCGCAATAACACTGGTCTCGCCAGTAAACGCTATCTGATCCTAACCAGACATAGCGTGCACAGGAAATTCTTTTCCTCTTATGCCATCTGATCCTAACCAGACATAGCATGAATGTTTTTCCTTTTTCCTCTGGGGTCTCAACTACCTCAAGGTAGTTAGGGTTCATCATAACTAATTCCTCAGTCACTAACCAAGATTAATCATAAACTCAGTTCCAATAGTGTCAACACAATTGCTTTTCATTAACATAAAATTAATAACAAGAATATATATAATTTCAAATAAAGTCTCTGTTCAATAATTACTTTTATCATTTACCAACATTAACTTTTCACAGGGGATATTACAGTGTGTATTTTATTTAATATTAAAATATTAATCTTGATTTTCAATTAAATAAGAGTTATTGTAAAAAAATTCAAAGAATGTTTGTGTTAATTTTGTTAGAGAAATTAATTAAAATAATAAGTTTGAAATGTATAAAGATGATAAATACAAATTTAAAAATTTATACAGTTTCTTTTTATACACTTCAAAAAATTATAATTTTATTAAAATATATATGATCGAATTTATAAAAAATAAAACAAATATTTAAAAATTTATATTTATATTTTAATCATTTATATTTATTTTTTTATTTTAGTCCATTTTTAAATATTAATAAAAAATATTTACTATAAATTTAACCATGATATAATATTGATTTTGTTCATTTGGAAGGTAGAAATTTTTAACTAATTTCGAAAACTTAAAACATATATCCAAATTATGAAAACATATTCGTTCATGTTTTACCCTTATAAAATTAAGTATGATTGATTTCTGACCACTCATTTTAATTTTAAAAATTCTTATAAAATTTTTACCTATTTACTTTCACTTACACTTTATAGTTTGTTGACAAGGTGCATTATTTGATTTAATTTAATTTGCAAAATAAGGAATAGCACCTTTAATGTCATAAATTTTATAGTATAAAATATTATAATAATTATATAAATTAAATGATTATTAATATAAATAAATTATATATTTATATACATTACAAAACTGGAAAAAATAAATAAATTAAATACATAGAAATTCAAATTTTAAAATTAAAAATTAATTTAATAATTTAAAAAAATTAATTTAACAATTTCAAAACATTTGAATATTATAAATAATTGCGAATCTGAACTTAACAAATTTAATCACCATTTATAAAATATTTTAAAATTAAATCTTCAAACATATAACTCCCTATTATTATGAGTACAAGCATCTTCCCTTACCTGTTGAGACATGCAGAAGGATTTGAAGTTTCCGGCATCGTTTGGCGAATTCCACCATATTTTTCGCTCCATTTGTGTTGACGTTGAGAGAGGTATCATATCTACATTTTGCAAGAGCGTTTGCTTGAATAAGTTAGGTTTTGCAACCGAGATACATTTTCCTAGGTATAGCTAGGATAAACACCTACTTAAAGCAGAGCCCTTTCCTAGGTATAACTAGAACTAAGCAAACCTGTCGTCAAACGCTGTGCTTGCTGCATTATTAACAATGGCGTCGAGATTTTCCCAGAGATGCTCTCTCGTGGCCTCCTCATCAATTCCAAGATTATGATCCACTGCAACGTCTCCAACAACAGGAACGACTTTCTGGAATATGAAACTTTCAAAATTATCTCCGTGTTGCTCCCTCAGAATCTTGAACAACTCCAGCCTCATAACCTGTCATTCAAAGGGGTTTGTAGGTCTAGGATTAATTTCTGAGCAATGAGGAGATCGATTAGAGGCATTCAAACAGTCAAATATATAAAATTTAGCTGGATAATTCGCCTCTTAAAACGTCATTGATAAAATATTATACAGAATCTTTTGTTGAATCTATTCATTTTTCTCATTCTTAATATTCTAGATCATACAAGAGCCACTTTTACGAGGATTGCAGATTCAGCAAATATCTTACAATCGTGTTTGACATTTCCCATAACCTTTTGTTGAATCTATTCATTTTTCTGATTCTTAATATTCTAGATCATACTAGGGCCACTTTTACCAGGATTGCAGATTCTGCAAATATCTTAGAATCTTGTTTGACATTTTCCATAAGCATTACATTCTGAGATATTCCCTAAATTTACAATTTAAATAAAGATAATTGCAAGAACCACCACCCAAAAGTCCATTGGTGAGACTCATACTACCATAAAGCTACAATTTCTATGGATTAAGATGTTGGATCAATCTAGAAAGACCACAACCCAAGAATCAATGGATTAATCTTTCACTAGCATAAATCTATAGTTTTCATCCGTTTTTGAATCAAATTTATACATAAAAAATAATTCTCAATGAATTTCCCTATGAAATTTATTACTTCTTTTTTAAATCGGTTTTTGGCTGACTCTACATCTTCAGCCCTCAGCAAAACATAAATGCAGCTAATCCCAGGCTGTATACGCAAGATTTTCTCCACGAAAACTGCACCAAGTAAACAGTAATTAACAATTTGTTATCTGAAATCCAAATATATGTAAAGATCAATTTAACATTAATAACGCCAAAAATACTTTTGCCTAGGAAACCGGTTGATCCAGTCACTAATATGTTCTTGTCCTTGAGAAATCCTAGAGCGTTGGACGCCATCTCTCACTTAACACTACACAAATTTGGCAGCTCCTGCTGAAAGAATGAGTAGCATCAAAAACCTTTAAAAATTTAAAATCTTAAGTACCATAACTAAATAATTAATTCACAATTTTAGAAACTTAACGACCATACCTAAATAGTTAATTCACACCGAAATCGTTAGGTAACGCATTGTAATTCGATAAAGAAATATTTAACCTATACGGTTGGTTCACTCACGACACTCACACGCGAGTCAATTAATTGTTTTTAAAATTTAATTCAAGGTACACAGCTGGAGTGACCGGCAAGACGTAGTCTTTAACGCGACTTTTTGAAAGCCTTTCCGGCGATTTTTTTCCGGTGAAAATCCGGCAGTAATTTATTGAAATCGAAGTTTGATAACTAGTTTCTGCATAATGAAAGCGTCCCAGGGGTTTTTCAGGGTGCTGAATTCGAATATGCAGTTAAAAAACCATTTTAACTGCAACAAATCATGATTTCAGCTCAATTTCTTCCGCCGGATTCCGTCACCGGAATCTCAAAAAGTCGCATTATAGACAACTCCGACCGGCAACCTGTGCAAAAGAATAAATGCACAACGAAATAGTTAATTCACAGCGAAATGATTAGGTAACGCATTGTAATTCGGTGGAGTTGGGGATCAATAAATCCCATGCTATCTGGCCATAAATGAACGGCGGGTGTATATGCCCACCGTTCGATTTGGCTAAGGCCGAAATCGAACGGTGGGCATATACACCTGCCGTTACTCTCACCACACCCACAGGCAAGTCACTTAATTTGTTTTTAGAATTCAATTTAAGGTACACAGCTGCAGTGACCGGCAACCTGTGCAAACGAATAAATATTGCACAGCGAAATAGTTAATTCACAGCGAAATGGTTAGGTAACGCATTGTAATCAGGTAAAGAAATATTTAACATATACGGTGAAGGAGTTGGTTCACTCACGAGACTCACAGGCAAGTCAATTAATTTGTTTTTAATATTGAATTTTTATTGAAAAAAATAAATAATCATAAAATTATTAATATTAATATTTTTTACAGATTTAATTAATGTTGTAATTATTATTGATAATTATTTTAGAATTTTTATATAAAATTTATCAAAGATATTACTTTATAAAATTTGTAGTTTTTTTCTCAATTTTACTTAAATAAGTGTTGCCTTGCATTTATATTTAGGGAAATCTGTAATTTATTTTCTTTTAAAATAAAAATAAAAATATTTTCTAAATAAAACAGTGCAACCATGATTAAAAAAAATGAATGTACTTACAAATTTGATTGTTATTAATTTTGTAATTATTACTGATAATTATTTGGGAAATTTAATTTAAATAATTTTGTATGTTTAAATTTATCAAGGAAATATTGTTTTCAATATTATTTTTTATAAAATATGTTTGTTTGTTTTTTGTTTTTTTTTTTTCCGAATTTTTGTAAGTTAGTATTGCACTGCATTATACATTTAGGGAAATCTACAATTTTTTTCTTTTAAAATAAAAATAAGAATAAAATATTTCTGAATAAAAAATAGTGTTAACCTTCATTAAAAACAAAAGTGAATATACTTATTTGGTTAGTGATTAGTTTTAATTAAGAATATTGTAAAATATTAATAATCTCACTCTTATTGAGCTTGCTCAGTTTGTGGTATGAATATTTCACTTTCACTCTCAACCATAAATAAAATATTGGAATATTCATGTGAAATAACTAATTTTGTATCAACTTTAAAAAAAAAGAAGGTAAAAGTAATTAAAAATAAAAGATAAAATAAAAACAAAAAATAAATTATTTTCTAAATAAAAACCAATATCAACTATAATTAAAAACAAAAATGAATATATTTATTTAGTTATTTTAAATTAAATGCATTACAAAATATCAATAATTTTATTCTTATTATGCTTTCCCAATTTGTTGTTACCATTAGAACTCAAAAGATGTAAAAATGTTTTATGCTCACTCTCAAACATAAACAAAATATTTAAATATTAATATGAAATAACAAAATTTTATATCAATTTAAAAATAAAATAATTAAATGTCATGACTCCAATGCTAAGTAACAATTTATTTTATTTTATTTTATTTTTTATTTTTTATTTTTATTTTTTTTAATTTTTATTCTATGGTCCTAAGGTTACCGTGGTTTACACATTATAGTTATAATCTCATTCAACTATTGGTAATCACATAGTATCACCATATGCACCCCTTGACATGCAATATTGGTTTGTTTTATGTACTAACTGGATTTAGAAATGATTTAAATCACTGATTTGGTATCTCGCATGTTGTCCGCGCGACAATTGGACAGTTGGTAACTTTTCCTTTTGTCCCTTCACCATCACATGGCTTTCCTTATCTGTTACCGTGTGTAATTAATCCTGCCTTGCTCCGTTCTGTACGAGGCTGGCAGGCTATCCAGTGTCTCGGCTTGCGTGGTATTTCCCACCTCATCTACGGTGGAGATCACCCTCTGCCATCCAACGGTGGCAGTCATTCGCAATTTTCTGACCTAATCTATCGGTTTCTTTGGGTGACGGTGCTCATTTGGATAGGCAACTCTCTGTGGGCCTATTCTGGTTCAGTCCATGCATTTAGCTCCAGAGAGCCAACCCTTTAGACCCTACTCAATTACCGACGGATTTGTCACCCAAACCCTTCAGGTAATCAAATGATACAGAGTTTTGTTTGTTCTGCTTTCTTTTGGCTAAGCGCTTCTTCGATTTACTAAAAGAATCCTTGACTCGTTCATGGCTCATGCAAACTGCAGGTTGGTTTGGTATTTGAGGGCATCCTACAGCGCCAGAACGAGAGCTGTTCATATGTTGGTTGAAGCATCCTTTAGCGGGTAAGTTCTTGTCAAAGAACGAAGATGGTTTTCTTCTATATTTCTACCGCAATCCACATTCCTTCCACAGTTGTCTAACTTTGTGTTGTGTGGCTTGCTCTCATGCAGGCTGGGCGCCTGTCCCTCATGCGGTGGCCTAGACTCACCTAAAGGAAACCCTCCTTCAACATGTCCAGGGTTCCAGGTATGGAAAAGCCTTTCGGCCGAGGCCTCGACTATTTGTCTCGGAGGTTTCCCTGTGTCCAATGGAGGGTAGCCCTTCCAGTTTCTTTTTATATTCTGTTAAATATTGGAGTGGAGGGTATTTACATCCGCTCGAGGGCTCCAGGTTCCCATTGAATGGCATGTATAACTTATTTACTTGAGTTTGGCGTCCCACTTGAGTTTCACTGCTCGGACATTGTGGTTGTATTATCTTAATGCATAACTGTGCACAATATGCTTGTGGCATATTTTTTCCTCTTTACCATCGTACTGTACTTACCGTGAAGGTATATTGAGTTTATAGACAGAGTGGTCTCCTTGTTTTATTCATGTTTAAAAGATTGCTGCACCGCGGACTTGCCTGTACTGGAAATCTGGATGTAGCTTCCTTTTCTAGAATTCTTGGTCTCGTCCAACGTTTGATTATGTAATGCATTTTGTTTAGCATTCAAATAAATGTACAGTTTTATGGTATTTTATGTATTCGACTTTGGGTTGGACATGTTCCACTTGCGTGCATCTTTCAGTTTGAGAGGGTCCGAACCCTGCTCCTCAACCGCAGTCTTAAGTTTCTTTTTCAATAGCTCTTATATACTACTAGATTCTTATCTTTGTTTTAATATGGAAGAGTTAAGCGTTGAAGGGTTTCAAGCCCTACCCAACCTATATACACAGCCATGCTTCAAACCCATCTTTCTTGGGTTCGTTCATAGTTCAGACACTGCTCATGGAGCAGACCTCCTACCGCACCCATAATGTTTCTAGCCCTACCTTAATACAGGGAGAAACATTCTTGCGGCACCTTAAAAACTTGCAATAAACTCTGTATTCGATTGGTGATATTTTAAGGTTGTCGCAGCTTGTAGCGAGGCAAACGATGGAATTTTATACTTTATATTTTTTTTGTTAAATGAAAGGCTTAGCCCTAGCGTGTTTCATGCCATCTAAAAATAATACTAGAATTTAATCAGTTCTATTCTCTTTCGTATTTTCAGGTATGTCTATACATTGCACAGTATTTCCACATTTTTGTTTATTATTGTTCCTTAGAATAGATAGCCTAATTTTGAAATGTCTTCACAAGGTTTCATTTTCTTTCATTCTCAAATGCACGAAACTGGTTATTACATTTAGTATGTTCACCTCCCGACAGAATCACTCTGCCAACCTTTAACAAATATTGTTAACGCTTGTGTTACTATACATGTCTTAGTTTCCAACCTGAAGAAAATTGCCTAAACAAAGAGAGTTAACTGTAAAATTCTCTAACTGAGTTCGACCCTCTTCTTGACAGCTTACGGTTACTATTACCCGAAAACTAATTATATAGAATTACCTGTTCTCACTTTTTTTTTTTTTTTGAGTCTTCTTTCATAATTCTAGGAAGAACTGTAACTCACAGAATTAAACATTTTCTAGTTTCAGGTCAGTGCCTCATACCTGTGTCGCTTTCTGTAAGTGGTTTCAAAGAAAGAGGTCACCTCTGCTCTCTGCAGCTAGTCAACCACCCGACCATGAGATTGTCTTTCGAGACCAATCTCCCCCCTAGCTTGCTCAAAGACTAACAGTCTTTTACAAGTTGCACGCGCTCTGCGCCCTTACCATCTAATCATCACTAGACATGGTAAGTCCCCTTCCTTTTTCCTACTACCTGTCCTCTACAACACAGTTTTTGCCCCCTCTCCCCCTCCTTTTCTTGGAAACCATTCCATGGTTAGGTGGGAGGGCGGTTAGGGCTTTGCAACTATATATATATATATATATATATATATATATATATATATATATATATATATATTAAATTCTCTCCTTAGAAGTTACATGATATCCCTATTACTAGGAAATCATTTCTCATTTTCATTCACTAAAAAAAATATTAATTTATGCAACAGGTAATAATCACCATCCTTCAGTTTGTTTCTTTTTCTAGCTATGGTAAATAAAATATTTACAATATTCTGGGGATATTACATCTCCCCCTTCTGAAATTAGACATCGTCCCGATGTCCTTCGGTTATAAACAGCCCTGGGTAAGCCTGTTTCATGAGTTCTTCATCCTCCCAAGTGGCCTCATCAAGCCCAAAGTGCTGCCACTGCACTTTAACTTGGGTAATATCCCGCTTCCGCAACGTTACTTCTCTCTTGTCGAGGATGCTCAGCGGTTCGACCCAGATTTCTCCTTCTAGTTTGACCTGCAACATGCAACATCCTCAGTCAATTTCTTTTAAAAGAAAACATTTAGACTGATCTATCAGAGATAATTCTCACTTGTATATCCTACCATTTGATCACATGTTTAGGATCATAAACCTATTTTTTTAACATGGAGATGTGAAAGACATTGTGGACTCGTATGTGACTTGGCAGAGCGAGTTGGTAAGCCACCGGCCCAATTCTTGCTAAGACCTGGAATGGTCCACAATATCGAGGTGACAACTTAGCGCACCCGCTCCACTATAATGTGCTCTTTTTTGCTCGAATTCTCACATTCACATGATCACCGACTTGATACTCCTTAAACCTCCTTTTCCGGTCAGCGAAGTTCTTTTCCCTATCTTGAGCTGCCTTCAAATTAGAACGTACCTTTTAACCAGTTCCTCCATCTCCTTAAGCATTTCAGGACCTAACATCAATCTGTCTTCCGGTCCACTCCAGCTCGAGGGGGTGCGGCACTTCTGCCCATACAATACTTCAAAAGGGCTCATTAGCAATGATGTGTGGTAGCCATTGTTGTATGCGAACTCAACCAAGTGCAGATAGTCCTCCCACTTGGTTGGTTGCTACATCACATATGGTCTTAACATATCTTCCACCACCTGGTTCACCCATTCGGTTTGCCCGTTAGTTTGGGGGTGATAAGCCATGCTGAAATTCAACTGAGTCCCCAATTCTTCAAACAATGTTTTCCAAAAGACCAATGTAAATTTTACATCATGGTCTGAGATTATTGTCTTTGGTAACCCATGCAGCTTAAATATATTTTGCATGAAAACATGGGCGATCTGCACAGCTTTGTAGGTAGATTGCACCGGTATAAAATGTGCTGACTTACTTAGCTTGTCCACCACCACCATGATGGAGTCGTTATTTTTCTTTGACTTAGGCAAACCCGTTATAAAATCCATAGAGATGGTTTCCCACTTCCATTCCGGGATGGGTAATGGTTGTAATAAACTAGCAAGATGTTGGTGTTTTTCTTTAATTTGTTGACATTCCAGACATTGTGCCAAATAACCAGGCACATCTTTATTCATACCCAGCCAATAATATTCTTTTCAAAGTGCAGTGATCATATTTTGATATCCTAGGTGTCCAGCGTAATGACTCTTATGATACTCATCCAATATCAGATTTTTAATGTTGTTCTGATTGGGCACGTATAGCCTTCCTTTGTAATACAACATTCTGGCAGCATCCAAAGCATAATCCAGCTGTTTTTCTTTGCTGGTTGGTTGCTGAATTTGCTGTTTTATTTGTTGATAAATAGCATCTTGTTCGATTACCTTTTTAATCATTTCCTCGAAGGGGCTTTTCCCTTCACTGCAAGAAATCTCGTATAGGCATTGCAATTTCCGACTCAAAGCGTCCACCACCTGATTCTCTTTCCCTTTTAAATGCTTGATCTCAAAATCAAAACCACTTAGGAAATGCACCCACCGTGCTTGCCTTGCATTTAGAGTGGGTTGGCTAAAATAATTGGTTAGACTGTGGTGATCTGTCAATAATAGAAATTTTCTTCCCATAAGGTAATGTCGCCACATTTTCAGGGCGTGAATAACAGCTGCTAACTCTAGATCATAAGCATAATATTTCTGCTCATGCTCTTTTAACTTTCTTGACTCGTATGCTATCACTTTTCCTTCCTGCATTAACACACCTCCTACCCCTTCCTTACTTACGTCAGTGCAAACCACATAATCTTTACTAGGATCGGCTATGCTTAGAATGGGTGTCGTGGTGAGTAAGTATTTGAGTTACTTTTTTGACATTCAGGGGTCCACTTGAAGGTTCTTCCCTTTTCTGTAAGGATGTGATTGGATAAGCTACTTTTGAAAATCCTTCTACAAATCATCTGTAATAGCCTGCTAACCCCATGAAAGATTAGATGTCCACCGCATCTTTGGGTACCGGCCATTCCATTATGGTACTTATCTTTTTAGGGTCCACTGTGATCCCTTAGTGATTATATGCCCCAAATATTGTATCTGTTCTTTAAAGAATTCACATTTACTGAACTTAGCGTATAATTGGTGTTCTCAGAAGGTTTGCAATACTAATATGAGGTGCTCCTGATGCTCCTCCATAGTCCGAGAGTAATTCAATATATCGTCAATAAAAATTAGCACAAATTTATCCAAATACCGATGAAATACACTGTTCATCAGACACATAAAGGTGGTTGGGGCATTGGTCAACCCGAAGGGTAACACCACAAACTCATAATGGCCATACTGTGTTCTAAAAGCTGTCTTAGCTATGTCTTCCTCTTTAATCCTGATTTGGTGATACCCTGATCGCAAATCAATCTTTGAGAAAATTGTTGCTCCTTTCACCTGGTCGAACAATTCATTAATACGGGGTAGAGGGTACTTATTTTTTATTGTCAAATTTGTTTATTTGATGGTAGTCCATACACATGTGGAGGGTCCCGTCATTTTCCTTAACGAACAATACCGGGGCTCCCTACGGGGACACACTGGGGCGAATGCAGTTTTTTTCCAACAGCTCCTGTAATTGCATTTTCAGCTCTGTCAATTCTGGCACGCTCATTTTGTAGGGTGCTTGGGATACTGGGGCTGCTCCTGGCACCAACTCGATGCTAAAATCTATGTCTCTTTTGGGTGGCAGTCCAGGAATCTCTTCTGGAAACACATCAGCAAATTCTTGTATCACATGAAAGTTCTCCAATGTGGCTATTTTATCTTTTGAGTTGGCATAACCCACTTGGATGGCATAAATTTGACATCCCTTCCTAATTCATTTTGCTAACTATGAGGCAGTTATGGGCCGAATCTACACTGGCCGCTTAATTCCCTGCATCTCTTGTTTTATTCCCAACTCGTCTTTATAACAGATAGTCTTAGTTTTACAATTAATTATGGACCAGTGTTTTTCTAACCATTCCTTTCCAATCAGCACATCGGACAAACCAAGGGGAAGCACATTAAAATCTGCCATCACTGGCTATCCTGCTATCTTTAAAGGACAGTTTTTGACCTTAGCAAGTACCCGTCTCTTTGCCCCTGTTGCCAACTGTACTAGCCAAGGGTCCCTAAATTTAATAGGTTGCGATTTGCAACGTTCCACAACCATAGGACTAATATAACTTAACGTAGCTCCAGGATCAATTAAAACAGTTACAGCAAGGTCTAAGAGTTTACCTTCGAATTCCACCATGGTCGACTGGTACTTCGCCTGGCAATCTTCCAAAGTGGCATTAATATTTGGCAGAATCTGTCCTACATCACCAACTGTAGATGCTTCGTAGACTTGGGAAACTTGTTCAGTTCCTTTTCGCTGGGGACAATTTTTCACGTAATGGGATCCACCACAGCCCCAACATTGCACTGGAGGCCTTACTGTCCCTTCATTGTCTGTTTTTCCGGGTTGTTCATTAGTTCTGGACTCAATGGGGGGCTTTAATCGGAGCGAATTCTTGTGTGAGTTTCTACTGGTTTGCCCCTTGGCAAATCCTTTGTTACCACCACCACGATTACCTTTAGTATTTCTAGCTAGCTTGCTGCTTTTCTTATCGACCCATCTCTTACCCAGGATTTCTCCCTTCTGCTTGCTTTGCTGGTAGCAAATTCGGGCTTTGCGTATGGCCTCGCCCATCGTCTTTAGGTTGTCAAATTCGATCCTTTCCCTCATACTCAAGGGTAAACTACTGAAAAACCTCTGTACTTTAGCTTCTTCCTCCCGAATATAAGGCACATAACGGAGCAAAGAAGTAAAATGAGTGACAAATTCGTCCATAGTTTGTTGCCCCAACCGTAGGGCATGAAATTCCCTTGCCTTCTCATCATAGAAGCACTCGGTCAGGTACCTTTCCTTAAAGTATCTTTGAAATTTTTCCCAAGTGATATTCTGTTCACTCACTCCTCTTACCATCTTAACTTCTTCCCACCACAGGGTGGCCTTTCCCTGTAATTGGAAAATGGCCAACTGTGCCTTGAGGTTGTGATCGTATTCATATAGCTGGAAGTATTTGTTCATATTAATCAACCAGGCCTCAACTGCTTCCTCCTATTCTCTGTCAAATTGTGGTGGTTTGATTTTACGAAATTCCCCCTGCAACTCTATCTGTTGCCTTTTGGATGTCTACTATTCGGAAGCATTATCAGAGCGTTCCTCCTTCATTCCTTCTGACTATTTGGGTTTTGTGTGGTAATTCTGTTCTTCTGACATTCTTTGTTGCCCAGCGCTAGGATTCGGTGGCTGCTGATTCTGTCTGTCAGATAGGCTTTTTATAATCCTCTCCTCTTCCATAGCTAACCTTGCATTATCTTCCTGTAATTGGGCCATTTCATTTTTCAACTCTTGTATTGTCTCCAAAATTTCCAGATTGGTATTGCGAGCCTCCTCTCCCAGCTATACCCATAATTCGGGACTATTTTCAGGACCAGTTGCAGGTCCCTGACCCACCACAACCCCGCATGATGCACTATCTGCTCTCCTCATATTGTCAGTCTTTTGTTTTCTTTCGCTTAACATAAGACAAGTAACAGTGGAAGGGTCAAAACATTATCTGTTTTCTTTAATTACTCAATAGAGACGAAATAAATTGTATGTACATAATCTGTTTGGCAGTTTCAATTCCCAGAGGCCATAGTTTTTGTAACTAGGCTCTGATACCACTTGTCATGACTCTAATGCTAAGTAACATTTATTATTATTATTATTTATGGTCCTAACGTTACCGTGGTTTACATATTATAGTTATAATCTCATTCAACTATTGGTAATCACATAGTATCACCATATGCACCCCTTGACATGCAGCATTGGTTTGTTTTATGTACTAATGTATTGGATTTAGAAATTATTTAAATCACTGATTTGGTATCTCACATGTTGTCCACATGGCAATTGGACAGTTGGTAACTTTTCCTTTTGTCTGTTCGCCATCACATGGCTTTCCTTATCTGTTACTGTGTGTAATTAATCATGCCATGCTCCATTCTATACGAGGCCGGCAGGCTGTCTAGTCTCTCGGCTTGCGTGGTATTTCCCGCCTCATCTATGGTGGAGATCGCCCTCTGCCATCCAACGGTGGCAGCCATTTGCGGGTTTCTGACCTAATCTATCGGTTTCTTTGGGTGACGGTGCTCATTTGGATAGGTAGCTCTCTGTGGGCCTGTTCTGGTTCAGTCCATGCATTCAGCTCCAGAGAGCCAACCCTTTAGATCCTACTCAATTGCCGGCGGATTTGTCACCCAAACCCTTCAGGTAATCAAATGATATAGAGTTTTGTTTATTCTACTTTCTTTTGGCTAAACGCTTCTTCGATTTACTGAAAGAATCCCTGACTTGTTCATGGCTCATGCAAACTGTAGGTTGGTTTGGTATTTGAGGGCATCCTACAACACCAGAATGAGAGCTGTTCATACGTTGGTTGAAGCATCCTTTAACGGGTAAATTCTTGTCAAAGAACGAAGATGGTTTTCTTCTATATTTCTACCGCAATCCTCATTCCTTCCACAGTTGTCTAACTTTGTGTTGCGTGGCTTGCTCTCATGCAGGCTAGGGGCCTGTCCCTCATGTGATGGCCTAGACTCGCCTAAAGGAAACCCTCCTTCAGCATGTCTAGGGTTCCAGGTATGGAAAAGCCTTCCGGCCGAGGCCTAGACTATTTGTCTCGGAGGTTTTCCTGTGTCCAATAGAGGGTAGCCCTTCTAGTTTCTTTTTATATTCTGTTAAATATTGGAGTGGAGGGTATTTGTGTCCCCTCGAGGGCTATAGGTTCCCATTGAATGGCATGTATAACTTATTTACTTGAGTTTGGCGTCCCACTTGAGTTTCACTGCTCGAACATTGTGGTTGTATTATCTTAATGCATAATCGTGCACAATATGCTTCCGGCATATTTTTTCCTCTTTACTACTGTACTGTATTTACCGTGAAGGTCTATTGAGTTTATAGAAAGAGTGGTCTCCTTGTTTTATTCATGTTTAAAAGATTGTCGTACCGTGGACTTACCTGTACTGGAAATCTGGATGTAGCTTCCTTTTCTAAAATTCTTGGTCTCATCCAACGTTTGATTATGTAATGCATTTTGTTTAGCATTCAAATAAATGTACAGTTTTATGGTATTCTATGTATTCGACTTTGGGTTGGACATGTTCCACTTGCATGCATCTTTCAGTTTGAGAGGGTCTGAACCCTGCTCCTCAACCACAGTCTTAAGTTTCTCTTTCAATAGGTTTTATATACCATTAGATTCTTATCTTTGTTTTAATATGGAAGAGTTAAGCGCTGAAGGGTTTCAAGCCCTACCCAATCTATATACACAGTCATGCTTCAAACCCAACTTTCTTGGGTTCGTTCATAGTTCAGACACTACTCATGGAGCGGACCTCCTGCCACGCCCATAATGTTTCTAGCCCTACCTTAATACAGGGAGAAACATTCTTGCGGAACCTTAAAAAAAACTTGCAATAAACTCTCTATTCGATTGGTGATATTTTAAGGTTTTCATAGTCGCAGCGAGGCAAACGATGGCATTTTCTACTTTATATTTTTTTTGTTAAATGAAAGGCTCAGCCCTAGCGTGTTGGATGCTATCTAAAAATAATACTGGAATTTAATCAGTTCTGTTCTCTTTCTTATTTTTAGGTCTGTCTATACATTGCACAATATTTCCACATTTTTGTTTATTATTGTTCCTTAGAACAGATAGCCTAATTTTGAAATGTCTTCCCAAGGTTTCATTTTATTTCATTCTCTAATGCACAAAATTGGTTATTACATTTAGTATGTTCATCTCACGACATAATCACTCTGCCAACCTTTAACAAATATTGTTAACCCCTGTGTTACTATACATGTCTTAGTTTCCAACCTGAAGAAAATTGCCTAAACAGAGACAGTTAACTGTAAAATTCTCTAACTGAGTTCGACCCTCTTCTTGACAGCTTACCACTACTATCATCCAAAAACTAATTATATAGAATTACTTGTTCTCACTTTTTTTTTTTTTTTGAGTCTTCTTTCATAATTCTAGGAAGAACTATAACTCACAGAATTAAACATTTTCTAGTTTTAGGTCAGTGCCTGGTACCTGTCTTTCTTTCCGTAAGTGGTTTCAAAGAAAGAGGTCACCTCTGCTCTCTGCAGCTAGTCAACCACCCGACCATGAGATTGTCTTTCGAGACCAATCTCCCCCCTAGCTTGCTCAAAGACTAACATTCTTTTACAAATTTCACGCGCTCTGCGCCCTTACCATCTGATCATCACCGGACATGGTAAGCCCCCTTCCTTTTTCCTACTGCCTATCCTCTACAGCACAGTTTTCCCCCCTCTCCCCCTCCTTTTCCTGGAAACCATTCCACGGTTAGGGGGGAGGGCAGTTAGGGTTTTGCAACTGTTTTTTTATATATATTAACTTCTCTCCTCAGAAGTTACATGATATCCCTGTTACTAGGAAATCATTTCTCATTTTCATTCACTAAAAAAAATATTAATTTATGCAACAGGTAATAATCACCATCCTTCAGTTTCTTTCTTTTTCTAGCTATGGTAAATAAAATATTTACAATATTATGGGGATATGACATTAAATATATAAAAAATAAATATATTCCAAGTTTTGAGTGTGGAAATTTTATAATTTTTATACTTATTAAAAATATTTCAATACAAGATTTAAATAATATATATATATATATATATATATATATATATATATATATATATAAAGTAAAAAAAATCAAGTATTTCGTAAACATAATTTCTAATAAAAATTATAAAAGGGAGGTGCGCAATTCATTAAATTCTTATATAAAATTAATGTGTGATATTTAAAAAATATTAATACAAAAATAAAAATAAAAGTTTAATTCAATCATTTTTGCGCTACTCTACAAGAAAATTAAATATGGGAAAACCCTTTTTGGATTTGGACCTTTGACTTTCTAAAAAAGTACATATCCTTAGCCATTAACTATTTTTTTATTGTATAAATTAAATGTAATATAATTAAGATATGTTATTAGATTTATGATCATAATGTAATAAATAAGTATTATGTGAAAATAATCATATGGCAATTATTTCGTAATAAAATCTTTAATATGTAATATTGATTGGTTATAGAACAGTTATTATATCATATTTATTTATTGTATTATGCCAATATTTTTTATAGTATACCTTGGGTATACTACAAAAACCTTCTTTCAATTTAAGAATAGTTAAATTTGATGAGATATTTTGAAATGGTTAGGAAAAATTAGTCCTTTTGTAACTTTTTTCAATGAAAATGTCTATATTATCAGGGACATGCCTCTTATTAAGATTTTATCCTTAATTTTGAATGTGTTACTAGATTTTCAAAAGTTTATCCACATAAAATGTGAGGAACCTTAAATTTCATTTAAGGACGTTGTTCAAAATTAATTATATACAATGTGCATTAGTTTGAGAAGGTTATTTAAAATAAATTTTGTGTCACCTGTTGCTCTTAAATTTGGAGAGGCTTCCTAGATTTCCAAGAGTTTATCCACATCAAATTTGAGGAACCTTAAATTATAGTAAACCTCTTTTGATTTGAGGAGGTTGCACAAAATTGATTGAATATGACCTCCTTTAGTTTGAGACAGTTGTTGCAGAGGTTTCCTAGATTTCCAAAAGTTTATCCACATCAAATTTGAGGAACCTTAAATTATAGTAAACCTCTTTTGATTTTAGGAGGTTGCTCAAAATTGATTGAACATGATCTCGTTTAGTTTGAATAGTTGTTGTCAGGCAATTTAATTGCTTAAATTATGTTCCATTCAATTTTCAATTTGTGGTCATAAATTTATAAACACCAACATTGTATGTCTCAAACTAGTACATAAATGATTCTCAAGCTATGGAAGAAATTTTACAATCTAATATTCTAAGAGATGCACTAGCAACAAAATTCTATCATAATGAAAATTGAAGGGTTATAGAAGTTTTCTGGGTTATTTAGATTATGTTTTCAAGAACACTTTATATGCATGTTAGCATGTATATACCAATATATAAATCTCATATATTATTTTTATATTTATACTAATAAATGTACCAACATACATGTAGTCACAATATATATATTGAATACATAATGTGTTGGTATACTAGTGGTGGTCATCATTGGGTAAGCACAATACATGGATAGATTAAGTGATTAATACTTTAGTTTGGGGTTGTAAAAGCATCCTAAATTGGTATATTTTAATCCTTTAATCTTATATTAATTCATCTATTAAGAAAATGTTATGTGGTTGTCCCTAAGATGCTAGTGGATGCCCTTACATCATGGTTAGGGCCCTAACATAAATCATTAACATGTCAAACCTCTAATGGTGACCTGATTACACTTGTAGGATAAATATTCCATTTCTTGTGTGGTGGTCTTCATTTTGTAGGTTTGCCCAATGAGGATTGCCATTAGTACACCGACATAATATGTATTCAATGTATATACCACTAGTATATATATATTGTCTCCTTATGACCATTTTCCAAAATACAAGATATGTTCATATTGACTTTTATTCTTATTAATTTGCACAATAAGTGTACAATAGTTTTTAAGTAGTTTTTAAGACTTTGTTGTGTTGTATACATTGTCACTCCATGTTTGACTTGAGCATTGACTGTGAGCTGGTGCCTTCCTTGTCTAACCTAGGAGAAATCCAACCAACACTAATCCATCTCAAGCCACCAAGAAATGAAAATAATGTGGCATATTTCACCTTGGGGGTGTATATATATAACAACTAATTATTTCGGTTACTAGGTTTTGACTAGTGTTACAGGATCTGATACTGACATTAGAATATGAAATCTATAGCTCAAATAACTCATTAAAAATATGGGAAAATTATTGAATTTAACAACACCACACCTTATCAGCATTTTAGGACCTTAATGCAAATGATTGTGATAAAAGGGTAATGATAATAGGTTATATGAGGGGGTATAAAGGGAAAAACATACACTTTTGATAGTAGTAAAGGCCTCAAAATGAAGGCCCAATGTCTCCCCAACACCTGAGACTTTGCAAGTCCTTATGCAATCTTGGGTGAATAGTTAAATTTAATTCCAAAAAGGTCCCTCAAAATGGATGAAAACTATGTTCCCAACACCTCCCCTAATTATCATAATACAAGGGTATATTTCACATATCTCATCTTACTTGTCTCTTTAATCTAGTTTATTACATTTATAATATTTTTAAACTTTTAATTTAAATTTTAGACCTATGGGTTATAAAAACTACACATAATAAGTAAAAAAACTAACCAATTCATAATAAAACAAAACCATTGTATAGTGGGAACCCAAGGATGATAAGGCCCTTATCTGCTTAATGCCCCAATACCTATGTCCCTATTGTGCAAAAACTCCTTATCATGTCCATATCAATCTTGTATGACAATGATACATTTAAAGAATCCATGTTGTGTTCATGGTCCTGATCATGGCCCTTTAGCTCAAGAAACTCAAGTTAGTGTCCCTTAATTTCTTCCTCGACCATGGTCTCAAACTCATCCTTAGTTCACAAAGCTTCATATTATCCCTAGTGCACAAAATCCCATATCAATGCCCATATCCCACGTTAAGAATGATGATATCCTATACAAGGTATGTTTTGTAGTTTGAGGCCTTATTCATGTCCCTTCGTCCCTGGAGACTTCATTTAGATCCTAAGGGCATTATTTTCCTCACATGATCATTAACAAGGCCTTGAGGCCCATTTCTACAATCCAAGGCATTTTAGGAGCAACCATATTCCACTTAAAGGCGAGATATACTCATTTTCCAAACATGCCAAATGAGGACAACCATTACTATACATAGATAATATGTATTCAATATATGTGTGTTGGTATATATATATATATATATATCTATATACATACACACACACATATATATATATATATATATATATATATATATATATATATATATATATACATATACATATACATATACTCACATTTATTATGTTTATATTTATTCTAGTATATGTACCAACATACATGTAGTAGTAGTATATATATTGAATACATAATGTGTTGGTATACTAGTGGTGGTCCTCATTGGGTAAGCACAATACATGGATAGATTAAGAAATTAATACTTTAGTTTGGGGTTGTAAAAGCATCCTAAATTGGTATATTTTAATCCTTTAATCGTTATATTAATTCATCTATTAAGAAAATGTTATGTGGTTGTCCCTAAGTTCTAGTTGTTGCACTTACATCATGGTTAGGGCCCTAACATAAATCATTAACATGTCAAACCTCTAATTGGTGTCCTCATTTCACTTGTAGGATAAATATTCCATTTCTTGTGTGATGGTCCTCATTTTGCAGGTTTTCCCAATCAGGATCACCATTAGTACACCGACATAATATGTATTCAATGTATATACCACTTATATATATATATATATATATATATATATATATATATAGATATATATATATTGTCTCCTTATGAAAGAATCACTTAGACCATTTTCAGAAATACAATATATGTTCATATTGATTTTCATTCTTATTGCTTTGCATAATAAGTCTACAATAATTTTTTAAGTAGTTTTTAAGACTTTGTTGTGTTGTATACATTATCACTTTATGTCTTACTTGAGCATTCGCCGTGAGATGGTGCCTTCCTTGTCTAACCTAGGAGCAATCCAACCAACACTAATCCATCTCGAGCCACCTAGAAATGAAATTAATGTGGCATATTTCACCTTGGGGGTGGATATATATAACAACTAATTATTTCGGTTACTAGATTTTGACTAGTGTTATAGGATCTGATACTAACACTAGAAAATGAAATCTATAGCTCAAAAAATTCATTAAAAATATGGGAAAATCATTGAATTTAACAACACCACAGCTTATCAACATTTGATGATCTTAATGCAAATGATTGTGACAAAAGGGGAATGATAATAGGCTATATGAGGGAGGAGAAAGGGAAAAACTTACACTTTTGATAGTAGTAAAGGCCTCAAAATCAAGGCCCAGTGTCTCCCCAACACCTGAGACTTTGCAAGTCCTTATGCAATCTTGGATGAATAGCTAAATTTAATTCCAAAAAGGTTCCACAAAATGGATGAAAACTATGTTACCAAAACCTCCCCTAATTATCCTAATACAAGGGTATATTTCACATATCTCACCTTACTTGTCTCTTTAATATAGTTTATTACATTTATAATATTTGTAAACCTAATTTACATTTTAGATCTATGGGTTATGGAACACTACACATAATAAGTGAAAAAACAAACCAAATCATAATAGTACAAAACAATTTTGTAGTGGGAACCCAACGATGATAAGGACCTTAACTACTTAAGGCCCAAATACCCATGTCCTTACTGTGGAAAAACTCCTAATCATGTCCATATCAATCTTCTATGAAAATGATAAATTTAAAGAATCCATGTTGTGTTCATGGTCTTGATCATGACCTTTAGCTCAAGAAACTAATGTTAGTGTCCCTCAATTTCTTCCTCGACCGTGGTCTCAAACTCATCAGTAGTTCACATAGCTTCATATTATCCCTAGTGCACAAAACCCATATCAATGCTCATATCCCATGTTAAGAATGATGATATCCTATACAAGGTATGTTTTGTAGTTTGAGGCCTTATTCATGTACCTTGGTCCCTAGAGACTTCATTTAGAGCCTAAGGGCCTTATTTTCCTCACATGACCATTAACAAGTTCTTGAGGCCCATTTCTACAATCCAAGGGATTTTAGGAGCAACCATATTCCACTTAAAGGCCAAATATACTCATTTTCCAAACATGCCAAATGAGTACCACCATTACTATACATAGATAATATGTATTCAATATATGTGTGTTGGTATATATACGGGGTATAAGTATCAATATATAAGCTAGAATATATAAGAATAATATGTTAATATATACGTAATTATGTGTGTGTATGTGTGTTAGTATACACATAATTACATATACTGACATATTATTCTTATATATTCTAGCTTATATATTGATACTTATACCCCGTATATATACCAACACACATATATTGAATACGTATTATCTATGTATAGTAATGGTGGTACTCATTTGGCATGTTTGGAAAATGAGTATATCTGGCATATATATATGTATATATATATATATATATATATATATATATATATATATATATATATAGATATAGATATATATGATTTTGATATGTATGTCGGCATATATATATATACCAATATATACACTCACATACATTATGTTTATATTTATACTAGTATATGTACCAATGTACATGTAGTAGTAGTATATATATTGAATACATAATGTGTTGGTATACTAGTGGTGGTCCTGATTGGGTAAGCACAATACATGGATAGATTAAGAGATTAATACTTTAGTTTAGGGTTGTAAAATCATCCTAAATTGTTATATTTTAATCCTTTAATTGTTATATTAATTCATCTATTAAGAAAATGTTATGTGGTTGTCCATAAGATTCTAATGGTTGCCCTTACATTATGGTTAGGGCTCTAACAGAAACCATTAACATGTCAAACCTCTAATGGTGTCCTGATTACACTTGTAGGATAAATATTCCATTTCTTGTCTGGTGGTCCTTATTTTGCAGGTTTGCCCAATCAGGATCACCATTAGTACACCGACATAATATGTTTTAATGTATATACCACTAGTAGATATATATATATATATATATATATATATATATATATATATATATATATTGTCTCCTTATGAAATAATCACTTAGACCATTTTCATAAATACAAGATATGTTCATATTGATTTTCATTCTTATTGCTTTTCATAATAAGTTTACAGTAATTTTTAAGTAGTTTTTAAGACTTTGTTGTGTTGTATACATTGTCACTTTATGTCTTACTTGATCATTGGCCGTGAGATGGTGCCTTCCTTGTCTAACCTAGGAGTAATCCAACCAACTCTAATCCATCTCAAGCCACCTAGAAATGAAATAATGTGGCATATTTCACCTTGGGGGTGGATATATATAACAACTAATTATTTTGGTTACTAGATTTTGACTAGTGTTACAGGATCTGATACTAATATTGGAAAATGAAAGCTATAGCTCAGAAAAATCATTAAAAATATGGGAAAATTGTTGAATTTAACAACACCACAGCTTATCAGCATTTGATGATCTGTTGTGGCCACCAACAAACCCCCTCTTTGTTTAGTATTAGCAATAACACTAAGCAAATGGGGACCCTTAATAAAAATTCCAAAAAACATTTTATAAAACTTTTTGTATTATACTCCTTAAAAATATGCCGCATCGCGCAGAGAAGATAAAACGTTTCTTTATGAGCATAGTAAAAAACTGTGGAAAAAGTGACGCAAAATCCATCGCATTTCATACATTAAGAGGCGCTCTTAAATGAAGATCTTGAGAAATCTCCGACAGCCGATATGCGACGTCGCATAAGCAGCACACAATGATTTGATAACTCATCGCGATCTGCGATCTGTGATGAATGCGATGTTGCGATCTGCGATGCTGCGATCTGTGATGAATGCGATCTGCGATAAATGCGATCATGAAGCTCTGCGATGACACATCTTGACGACGCGATTCGCGATGCTGTGATGCGAGTCGCAGAAATCACCCATCGCAAAATTTCCTCGGCTCAACATTCAAGAAAAGCTGTCTATAAACCAAAATTAGGCACGCGCCTTAAGGGAAATTAATGATCGTATGCCAAAGTGTTAATAAAGGACAGTTTTGTGTTTTTCGAAGAGTCAATTCGCTATGGGTGTCATAATTTCATACATTCCTAGAGCTTAGAGCTTTCATGTAAATATTTATTATCATTACTCTTTTCCTTTGCGAGAACTGTAAGACAAGAAATAACATGAAGCAATGTGCAGGAAACATCTAAGGAAAAGGGGAAAGCGTCAATGCTCGGAGAACAGAGAAGAGATGCCTTCGTAAACGGATGCCGCATGCAACAGGACTACAGATTCCAGAGTATCACTCAATAGATGCTGATGTCAATAGGCCATCCGACGCTTAGAGTCAAAAGCGCACAAAAGCAGCATGTTTACAAAAGATCCTGAAGCTTATGCCCGGTAAAGGAAAAAGGCGCTAAGGAAGGAAAACGCACCAGAAAAGCCTGAAACAAAGAACGGAGGCAGTTTTCGATGCGCGATTAGCGCCTAGCGCTAATCGCGCATCGCTAAGAAAATTGTTCAGAAAGCAAAGTCCCTAACTTGCTTAGTCATCCGCAAGGCCGGAAACCGAAATAGCAAAAGCAGAAGCAGTTTGAGAGAAATTTGGGTTATTACCAAGTATACACGCAGTGAATCCACCCAGCCAGAGGAAGATTCTCAAAAATATCTTCTAGTGTACTAAAAAGTGGTGCCAGCGCTTGCCATTTCTATTTTCGTGGCTCAAACAAAAGCAGAAGATGACCAGCCGACTCTTCCCAGGCAAATGTTGCATACTCGCAACGTTAAGGAGCAAATACAGAAATAGTTAGGAATTAGATTCAGTTTTTAGAAATAGTTTTGCTTTAGATGAAGGGTGGTCATTGAAACCGTACCCTAAATTTATGTAATTAAGTTAATCAGTTAGCAGTATTTAACCCTTCTCATTGCATTTGGAGAAGGGTCCAGAAATTTGTCAAAAACTTGTCCTCAGAACATGCACTTTTGTACCCTCGGAGGGGGTTTTGATGAATGGATGGATCAAGGTTTATTAATGTTTGCATTTGATATTTGCTACTGATGTTGCACTTCTGTACTCTTAGTAGATGTTACAACAAGGAGAGATAAACCATTGTTGCTTGAAGCTTATGAGTAGAACCAGTCATAAATGGTACTTTTATCTCTTGACCATTTCTGCTTATATTCCTAAAGTGATATACAGTTTTAGTTGTTTATATGTTATTGCATGAATGTGTGAGTTACCATTTGGCACTTCTGTACGGTGGAGTCATTTATTTATGCTTGATATATGAATAACTTATTATGCGATATGCTGTTCACAACTGTTTTGCATAACTTTTTATGCAAAGTAGTTCATCTTAAATTGATTTCCATTCTTATGATAGCTAAATGATCTTTATTACCAGTTATTGTTTGAAATCTCTTTAGATCGCATAATAGAAGAAATACACCCCGGGTTAGCATAGATTAGATGTGTTGTTTTTCATTAGATTACAATAGAATAAAGTTAGTTTAAAAGTTTGAATTAGATTAGCTTTGAGTACTCTTAGACCAGCACCATCCAACTCTGCACACACACACACACCCTTAGATTGGGAAACTGGTCCCGTTATCCCCAGTCGGACCCGCTATACCAAACGGATAAGGAGCTGCCAACCAAGGTCCGGACTGGGTGGGTATCCCTCTTGTTGTCGACCCGATTTTTGGGGCTTCAACATATTTGGTGCTAGAAGGAGGGCCCAAACTATGAATGGCACCTAAATCAAAATCTAAATACCATTCTGAGAGTAAATCGCCCTCAACAACTCCCCCGACTTCCCCAGTAAGTTTAAATCCAGAGTCGGAAGTCGCTCCAGTATTAACCGCTGCTACTCACCCTAATATTTCAGACCAATTTACCATTGAACCCCCTGAAGTTCAAACTCTGATTCACAAACTCCAGGGATTTTTCATTTCTACTCAGAGGTCTGATAAATCTCAAAGCAGGGTGACTTCGCAGTACAATCCTGCTCACCCGCTGACCAGATTAAAGAGTGAAAAGTTTGGCATCCAGCCAACTGAATTGCCTCTCCCCACCAGGAAAAGAGAAAGGAAAACACCACAAGAGTCTGACAGTGAGACTCTTTCATCTACATTGTCCATTTCAAATCCCTCACCGCGAAGTCAGCCACCCACATCTTCATTCCAAATCATCCATCCATCTTCCACAACCCCTCTTCTTCAATCATCTAAGATCATAATATCTTCATCTTCCCAGCCGCAGGGATCATCCTCTGCACTTTCATTTACTAGCAACTCAACGATGGCCCAGTCTCCATGGAACAATCCTGGGGCAGTTTTATTGCCCCCACCCTTGAGCCAAATACCGGCCCATCCTGAGAAATGGCTACCCAAATTCAATCCAGAAGCAGGCATGCTAGCTGAAGAGCACATTAACAATTTCATGCTTTCTGTCAATCTCAACGGAGTTACCAACGAGGATGCTGTTGTTCGGCTTTTTCCCTATACAATGCAAGGAACAGCCGGGTCATGGTACTTTTCATTACCCTCCGGGTCTATCACAAGTTGGGATATCTTCCAGAATCAATTCCTTACCAAGTTTGGTGATGATAGATCAACGACAACGCTAATAAACGACCTATCCAGTCTTAAAGCCGAGGCTAGGGAACCCATCAAAGATTTCAATTTACGGTTCAATAAGATCCTCAACAAAATTCACACTGCTTCCCAACCTAGCGAATAAGTACGATGTGAATGGTATATTACTGCTCTACTATCAAACATAGCAATCTTCATAGATAGAGAAAATAAAACAACGTTAGTTGAGAACTTGACAGAGGTGTTAGCAGTAGAGAAACGCGTAGTAGCCCTGGAAAAGAGATCTGCGATAGAGGAACGCAAATCTAAGAAAATCACCTTCAAGGAAGACTCCAAGAAGAAACAAACGAAAGACCCTTTCGATTTGGAAGGATTGCAAAAAGTATTAAAGACCATGTCCAATGAGATGATTGACATAAAAAAACAAGTAGCAGAAACTTCAACGAAAAAGCCCTTTAGAGCTTTTAAAAGAGGTCCTTCAATGGATCCAAAACCACCCAATGCCATCTCAAATGCTGAAACTGAGGAAGAGGAAGAAGAAGAAAGTGCCACTGAATGGCAGACTGATGACGAAGAAGTTGTGGAATTACAAGCAATGTGGGATTTCATCCTCCCACAAGAAGAAGATCAAGAAGTATTTCCGGTTAACACACGAAGCAAAAATCAACTTGATCCTCCCCAAACTACCCCTAAGCAGAAGGGCGCAAGCCCTGCAGCAAAAGATAAAGTCGCAACAAAGAAAACGACCGCTAAAGCGACTCAATCTAGCCCAGATCAAACAACTCCATCAAGAACACTGATAGTGTCGGATGAAATGGAATACAATATTATTGACGACATGAAAAATACTAGGGCTAATATCACTCTTTATGAATTGAGCAAATTGAAACATCAACAGAAGATAATGATGAAAGAATTACATGCCGTGCCTACTACATCTTTGCCTACAGCTGTAGCTTCCCACAACATGGGAAGACCTCCAACCAACACGATCAATAAGATTGATCCAAATGACATCGCCTTGATTGGAGGAAGATCAAGGTCTCACACTCCTCCTTTTCTTCTCACTTATGAAATTTTCAATAAAAATGTGCACAATTGTTTGGTAGATTCTGGTGCTTCAACGAATATTTTACCCAGATCAATATGTGCCAAGTTGAATGTTCAGCCACAAAAATCCGCAGTGCGCATAGTTCAGCTTGATCGATCTCAAGTCGAAGTGATTGGTGAACTTAATCAAGTAACCATAAGATTGTCATCCAACCTGAAGGTATGTCAGGTTATTGACATTCTAGTAGCTGATATCCCAGAATTCTATGGCTTGATTCTTAGCAGGGATTGGTCTGAGAAACTCCATGGATACTTCTCAACCAACTGGTCGCACATGTGGTTACCCTACAATGGTAAACCGAATCAAATAAAGGTTGAACGAGAGTTACACCAAAAGTACATAGTGACGGAATTGGAGGGAGAAAATGAAGCAATAGCGTATAACAACAGTATCATCGGCAATTACTCGGTAGATTCTTTCCTAGGCAATTTCAATGCTCATACATCACCTTACTTAGAAAATTCAGTTTTATCCCAAGTCGAAAATTTTTCCCAAACTGATATTCAAAGTGTGTTAATTTTGTAGATAAACCTGTAAATACATCTTTGTTTTGGAAATTATATTTTGATGGCTCTAAATCTAACGAAGGAGCAGGAGTAGGATGCGTTCTGATTAGTCCAGAAGGAAATAAGACCATGCTCACATGCAGACTCGAATTCGATTGCACAAACAATACAGCAGAATACGAGGCCTTGGTGCAAGGCCTATACAAAGCAATCAGGTTGAACGTCAAGTATCTTCAAGTCTTCGGAGACTCTGAGATTGTCGTCAAACAGGTATGTAACACCATTCATTGCCTATCAAGTCATTTAAAGCACTATCAATCTTTAGTACAAGACCTGACTGAGCATTTCATGGCATTCAATATTTCGTCAATCCCGAGACTCCAAAACGCGAGCGCAGACCTTTTGGCTAACGTAGCCTCTAGACTTATTCCCTCCGAAGATTTTAGTCCAGATAGATTCTCAATAGAATTAATCTTTAGACCGTCCATCCCTCACAACATTACAAATTGGAGAGTATTCAATGACGATCCTGATATTGTAAATTTCCTCACTTCTGAAGGATCCTACTCCAATCAGATAATTGACGAAGACCATCACGATCGACAAAAACAACAAGATAGCACTGATAATGCTATACCTAAATCGGTGGTTAAGTTGGAAGACTTATACGGTTTGAAAAGTCGGTTTAAAAGGTCTACCAATTCTAAGCTCTACAGTTCAACTCTGAACTACGAATTAGTAAACCTAGGAACCGATGATAAACCGCAAAACGTTAATCTAGGCCTCGGCCTAGCCCCTGAAGAAAAACTAGCGTATATTCGTCTTTTGAGACAATACAAAAATGTTTTTGCCTGGAATTACGATGAGCTAAAAACATACGACACTTCTATCATTCAACATACTATTCCTATGATTGACAACGAAAAACCTGTCCAACAGAAACTCAGAAAAATCCACCCCAATTTAGAAAATCAGATAAAAACTGAGCTAAACAAGTTATTAAAAGCCAGAATAATCTTCCCCGTCAGACATTCCAAATGGGTTTCGAATATGGTACCCGTTAGAAAGAAAAACGGAGATATTAGGATCTGTATCGATTTTCAGAATCTCAACAAAGCCTATCAAAAAGACAATTTTCCCCTCTCACCTATGGAGCAGATATTACAGGCAGTAGTAGGCTCAGAACTGATGTCTTTTTTGGATGGATTTTCAGGATACAATCAAGTGCTGGTACACCCCGATGATCAGTTGAAAACCACATTCAGAACTAAATGGGGCACATACGCGTATCGGAAGATGCCATTTGGTTTGATCAATGCCGGCGCTACATTTCAGAGAGCCATGGACATCGCATTCAAGGGTTTAATCAATAAATCTGTGGTAATTTATTTGGATGATATAACAGTGTACTCCAAGAAGCGAAGCGACCATCTCAAAGACTTGAAACAAATCTTTCAACGATGTTTAAGGTATGGGATTTCACTTAACCCAAAGAAATCTTTTTTCGCATTAGGTGAAGGAAAACTTCTAGGATTCATAGTGTCAAATTCTGGTGTCCACATTGAGCCTGATAGAATCAAAGAAATTTCTGAAATATCCCTGCCCCATAATAAGAAAGCCATGCAATCTTTCCTTGGTCAAATCAATTTTGTAAAGAGGTTTGTCCCAGATTTTTCACGAATTGTGTCTCCTTTACAAACCATGATAAAAAAGAATTCAAACTTTAAATGGGGTCAAGATGAACATGAAGCATTCAACCTGATCAAACAAGCTATCATTAATGCTCCATCTTTAGCAACCCCGAATTTCTCAGAATCTTTTATCTTATACACATTTGCCTCAGAGAAATCATATGCTGCGATTCTAACTCAAGAAAATCAAGAAAAAGCGGAAGCTCCAATTGCGTTTTTTAGCTCGAATTTACAAGGTGCTGAACTCAATTATTCAGACGTAGAGAAACAGGCATATGTTGTTTTCAAAGCGGTCAAATATTTCAGACCTTTCTTACTGAAAACCCATACTAAGATCATAGTACCATTTCCAGTGGTAAGAAATATTCTAGTACAGAAGGATGTGGGTGAAAAAAGAGCGAATTGGATCACCGCTTTACAGGAATACGACCTTGAGATCAAACCAGCAAACATTGTAAGAGGTCAAGGCTTCTGCAAAATGTTGGCTGGAGCATCGCAAATTCCTGGAAATTCATTTGAAAAGGTACAAATGTATGAGGTAAGCTTAAACGATACAGAATCATTATATGTTGACATCATTTATTATCTTAAGAATGGTTATGCTCCATCACACCTGGATCACACTAAGAAAAGAGCTCTGAGATTGAAAGCTAAACAATATCAGCTCATAAATGATGTTCTCTTTACAAAGAATTACGATTCTGTTCTTCTTAGGTGTCTCGATAAAACTGAAGTTGAAAAGGTTTTGCAGGAAATCCACAATGGACCAGCAGGCGGACACTATGCTGGAGACGCTACTGCACATAAAATCTTACGTGCAGGATATTACTGGCCTGCGCTGTTCAAAGACTCACACAGTTACGTGAGGAAATGTCAAGTCTGCGAAACAACCCTTGGGAGACAAAAGAAACCGTCCATGCCACTAAAGCCGGTAAACATCGAGCAACCATTCAGTCAGTGGGGCTTGGACATAATAGGTGAGATCGTTCCTCACTCTTCTAAGTAGCATAGATACATCCTCACGGCAATAGATTATTTTACTAAATGGGTAGAGGCAGTTCCTCTCAAGACAACTAATTCTGAAAACATCATTGAATTCATAGATCAATTTATAATCACTAGGTTTGGATTGCCAACGGCTTTAATGTTTGATAATGCATCATACTTTTCTGGGAATGCAATGACTGAGTTTGCACTTAAAAGAGGGTTCAAACTGAAATATTCGGCCAACTACTATCCGCAAGGTAATGGGTTAGCTGAGTCAACAAATAAAAACCTAATCAGGATTATTAAAAGAACAGTTGACCAGAACCAAAAGAATTGGCACAAAGCTTTGGTAAATGCTTTATGGGCAGATAGAATAACGAAGAAAGCTTCAATCGGCACTTCTCCCTTTAATTTAGTTTATGGGAAAGAAGTGGTTCTTCCAACTCACTTAGTCATCCCCCCCTTGTCTTTAGTACAATACATTGATGAGGTATCTACTTCCTTCATACAACTAAGACAAATGGAAATAATTAAATTAGAAGAACAATGAGAACAAGCTAAGAAAACCCATGCTCATCACCAAGCGCTAATAAAATCCTCTTTTGATTCAAGCATAATGACCAGAAATTTTTTTCAGATGGGAGATTTAGTTTTGAAATGGGATAAGGCTCATGAAGAAAAGGGAAAACATACGAAATTCCAAAAGATGTGGCTTGGTCCTTTTCAGATTGTTGAAGTCATAGGTCCATCAACGTTTGTGTTGCAGGATTTAGCAGGTAGAAGGGATTCTTTGCCTGTTAATGGACAAATCCTTAAAATATATTTTCCATAGAAGATTATTCTTCTATTTTGTAGAATAGTTTTAGTTTTTCTTTTCTTTTTCATAATAAAACCAGTTGTAAATGGTTATTACAGGTATTCGCGAAAAGACACCAATTCTCCATCAGATTTTGAGTTTTTCGCTTGTACAAGTAGCAAAATTTTTGAAAATCTGATCTTTATTATTGACAGATAGAGTTAAAAAAAAAACTTTGGCCTAGATATGATACTAGTTTCAACTTCAAAAAATTTGATGAAAGCAACCTTTAGCAAAAAATTGTTTTATATCAACACAATGAAAGGTATCAATAATAAAATAATTATTCTCTGTAAAACTGCTGTTTTCAAACTCTATTATTGTCGTCCAGAGCTTTCTTAAGGAAAAACAATGATTTCCTCCCTGTTAAAGAAAATCGCAGCATTCAGAGGAACAATCCAAGAAGCACTATATCTCAAAGAATAAGAGGTTTCATCACGAGCCGGCTTATCATGATCACAGATATTATAACTTGTTGACTTTGCCAATACTGTCCACCAAAACAGGGCAACGACTCAAGATTGTTGCAATCAAAAGACAAGGGGTCTCATCACGAGCCAGCTTGTTTAGCAAAAGTGTAAATCAAGTGAATGACTGTGACATAATTTGGCCACCAAACCAAGACATTGTTCTTTAGAGAATAAAGAAAGGGAAAAAAGTGTCAAAATGGGTTTTTCTTTGAAAAGTTGTAGATAGCCTTAAGTAGGATAAAGGATCATTGCTGGATAACAGGTAACCCTATTGAGGCTATGGACGCCTGCTGGCAGCAGAGGCTCTACCTACGACAAATGAGCATATTTTAAAGTCAGCACACAGAGAAGACTTTATTTTATCTTTAAAAGACCAAGTAGTGGCTGATGTAAATACAAGGACAAAGCCTGAGGAAGCAAGCAATTAGAATAGAAAAAGTTGAAGCAAAATATCATTGATAGGATAAGTCATAATGTACTCTATCTGTCCATAACAAAATTTAGACTTATGAAAATTTTTCTGTTTTGGAAGTTAAAATTCAATAGAAAAGCAGAGATAACTGGTTCTTCCCAGTGAATCGCCATTTATGTGGCCACCAACAACCCCCCTCATTGTTTAGTATTAGCAATAACACTAAGCAAATGGGGACCCTTAATAAAAAATCCAAAAAACATTTTATAAAACTTTTTGTATTATACTCCTTAAAAATATGCCGCATCACGCAGAGAAGATAAAACGTTTCTTTATGAGCATAGTAAAAAACTGCGGAAGAGGCGCTCTTAAATGAAGATCTTGAGAAATCTCCGACGGCTGATATGCGACGTCGCATATCGCAATATCGCAATATCACATAAGCAACACACAATGATTTGATAACTCATCGCGATCTGCGATTTGCGATCTGCGATGAATGCGATGCCGCGATCTGTGATGCTGCGATATGCGATGCTGTGATCTACGATGAATGCGATCTGCGATGAATGCGATGCTGCGATCTGCGATGCTGCGATCTGCGATGAATGCGATCTGCGATAAATGCGATCATGAAGCTCTGCGATGACACATCTTGACAACGCGATCCGCGATGCTGCGATGCGAGTCGCAGAAATCACCCATCGCAAAATTTCCTCGGCTCAACATTCAAGAAAAGCTGTCTATAAACCAAAATTAGGCGCGCGCCTTAAGGGAAATTAATGATCGTACGCCAAAGTGTTAATAAAGGACAGTTTTGTGTTTTTCGAAGAGTCAGTTCGCTATGGGTGTCATAATTTCATACATTCCTAGAGCTTAGAGCTTTCATGTCAATATTTATTATCGTTACTCTTTTCCTTTGCGTGAACTGTAAGACAAGAAATAACATGAAGAAATGTGCAGGAAACATCTAAGGAAAAGGGGAAAGCGTTCAATGCTCGGAGAACAGAGAAGAGATGCCTTCATAAACGGATGCCGCATGCAACAGGACTACAGATTCCAGAGTATCACTCAACAGATAGTGATGTCAATAGGCCATCCAACGCTAAGAGTCAAAAGCGCACAAAAGCAGCATGTTTACAAAAGATCCTGAAGCTTATGCCCGGTAAAGGAAAAAGGTGCTAAGGAAGGAAAACGCACCAGAAAAGCCCGAAACAAAGAATGGAGGCAGTTCTCGATGCGCGATTAGCGCCTAGCGCTAATCGCGCATTGCTAAGAAAATTGTTCAGAAAGCAAAGTCCCTAACTTGCTTAGTCATCCACAAGGCCGGAAACTGAAATAGCAAAAGCAGAAGCAGTTTGAGAGAAATGTGGGTTATTACCAAGTATACACGCAGTGAATCCACCCAGCCAGAGGAAGATTCTCAAAAATATCTTCTAGTGTACTAAAAGGTGGTACCAGCGCTTGCCATTTCTATTTTCGTGTCTCAAACAAAAGCAGAAGACGACCAGCAGACTCTTCCCAGGCAAATGTTGCATACTCGCAACGTTAAGGAGCAAATACAGAAATAGTTAGGAATCAGATTCAGTTTTTAGAAATAGTTTTGCTTTAGAAGAAGGGCGGTCATTTAAACCGTACCCTAAATTTATGTAATTAAGTTAATCAGTTAGCAGTATTTAACCCTTCTCATTGCATTTGGAGAAGGGTCCAGAAATTTGTCAAAAACTTGTCCTCAGAACATGCACTTTTGTACCCTCGGAGGGGGTTTTGATGAATGGATGGATCAAGGTTTATTAATGTTTGCATTTGATATCTGCTACTGATGTTGCACTTCTGTACTCTTAGTAGATGTTACAACAAGGAGAGATAAACCATTGTTGCTTGAAGCTTATGAGTAGAACCAGTCATAAATGGTACTTTTATCTCTTGACCATTTCTGCTTATATTCCTAAAGTGATATACAGTTTTAGTTGTTTATATGTTATTGCATGAATGTGTGAGTTACCATTTGGAACTTCTGTACGGTGGAGTCATTTATTTATGCTTGATATATGAATAACTTATTATGCAATATGCTGTTCACAACTGTTTTGCCTAACTTTTTATGCAAAGTAGTTCATCTTAAATTGATTTCCATTCTTATGATAGCTTAATGATCTTTATTACCAGTTATTGTTTGAAATCTCTTTAGATCGCATAATAGAAGAAATACACCCCGGGTTAGCATAGATTAGATGTGCTGTTTTTCATTAGATTACAATAGCATAAAGTTAGTTTAAAAGTTTGAATTAGATTAGCTTTGAGTACTCTTAGACCAGCACCATCCAACTCTGCACACACACACACACACACCCTTAGATTGGGAAACTGGTCCCGTTATCCCCAGTCGAACCCGCTATACCAAACGGATAAGGAGCTGCCAACCAAGGTCCGGACCGGGTGGGTATCCCCCTTGTTGTCGACCTGATTTTCGGGGCTTCAACATGATCTTAATGCAGATGATTGTGACAAAAGGGTAATGATAATAGGCTATATGAGGGAGTAGAAAGGGAAAAACTTACAATTTTGATAGTAGTAAAGGCCACAAAATGAAGGTCCAATGTCTCCCCAACGCCTGAGACTTTGGAAGTCCTTATGCAATCTTGGGTGAATAGGTAAATTTAATTCCAAAAAGGTTCCTCAAAATGGATGAAATATATGCTGCCAACACCTCCCCTAATTATCATAATACAAGGATATATTTCACATATCTCATCTTACTTGTCTCTTTAATCTAGTTTATTACATTTATAATATTTGTAAACCTAATTTACATTTTAGATCCATGGGTTATGGAACACTACACATAATAAGTGAAAAAACAAACCAAATCATAATAGTACAAATCCATTTTGTAGTGGGAACCCAAGGATGATAAGGCCCTTAACTACTTAAGTCCCAAATACCCATGTCCCTACTGTGAAAAAAAATCCTAATCATGTCCATATCAATCTTCTATGACAAAGATAAATTTAAAGAATCCATGTTGTGTTCATGGTCCTGATCATGACCTTTAGCTCAAGAAACTCATGTTAGTTTCCCTCAATTTCTTCCTCAACCATGCTCTTAAATGCATTCCTAGTTCACATAGCTTCATATTATCCATAGTGCAAAAAACCCCATATCAATGCCCATATCCCATGTTAAGAATGATGATATCCTATACAATGTATGTTTTGTAGTTTGAGGCCTTATTGAGGTCCCCTGGTTCCTTGAGACTTCATTTATAGCCTAAGGGCCTTATTTTCCTCACATGACCATTAGCAAGGCCCTAAGGCCCATTTCTATAATCCAAGGCATTTTAGGAGAAACCATATTCCACTTAAAGGCCAGAAATACTCATTTTCCAAACATGCCAAATGCGGACCACCATTACTATACATAGATAATATGTATTCAATATATGTGTGATGGTATATATATGGGGTATAAGTATCAATATATAAGCTAGAATATATAAGAATAATATGTCAGTATATGTACTTATGTGTGTTGGTATATATATATATATATATATATATATATATATATATATATATATATATATATATATATATATATATATATATATATATATATATATATATATATATATATATATATATATATTTGATTTTGATATGTATGTTGGCATATATATACCAATATATATACTCACATATATTATGTTTATATTTATACTAGTAAATGTACCAACATACATGTAGTAGTAGTATATATATTGAATACATAATGTGTTGGTATACTAGTGGTGGTCCTCATTAGGTAAGCACAATACGTGGATAGATTAAGAGATTACTACTTTAGGTTAGGGTTGTAAAAGCATCCTAAATTGGTATATTTTAATCATTTAATCGTTATATTAATTCATCTGTTAAGAAAATGTTATGTGGTTGTCCCTAAGATGCTAGTGTTTGCCCTTACATCATGGTTACGGCCCTAACATAAATCATTAACATGTCAAACCTCTAATGGTGTCTTGATTAAACTTGTAGGATAAATATTCCATTTCTTGTGTGGTGGTCCTCATTTTGTAGGTTTTACCAATGAGGATCACCATTAGTACACCGACATAATATGTATTCAATGTATATACCACTAGTGTATGTATATCGTATTTTGCAAAGCATCACTTAGACCATTTTCTAAAATACAAGATATGTTCATATTGATTTTCATTCTTATTGCTTTGCACAATAAGTCTACGATAGTTTTTAAGTAACTTGTTTTCCCTCAAATTCCTTCTACCAAAAATTAAAATTCCATCTATAAATGACAAGTGGGTTACCTCAATGGATTCCTTAACTTGTATATATCTGAATAATCCATTTATCTTTGTTTCAATAATCAATCTACTAAGCATTTCTGCTACCAAGGGGAACAAAAATGGTGACAAGGGGCATCCTTGCTTGTGACCCCTAAATTTCATGAAGAACCGCAAAGGAGAGCCATTTATTGACACTTCAAATTTTGTAGATTCCACACACCCCATAATCGAATTAATAGATTGAAGTGATAAACCTATTTAAGGAAAAAATAATATGAGAAAGATCCTTTTCATTTCCTAATGTGCATTTCAACGATCAATTTTCATAACTATTATGGGTTGTTTTATAGTTTTTATTGAGTGAAACCCCTCGTATGTTTCCCAACAACATCATGGATTTAATTATTAAAAATAAATCAAAATTTCTCCTCTAAATTGGAATGATATAGTGTTTGTTTCATTTTGTTTCCAATGGGCTTTGAGAAAATATTGTAGATAAGATTGCGAAGGGATATTGTTATGAAATCGAAAGGTCATTCTTTTTTGAAATAAGTGTTATAAAATACACTAATATCTTTCCACTTCTTCTTCCTTCCTAAATCACCCTAAGAAACTCATCGTCTAAGAAGTCGTAGAATCATAAGAAGAATTCCATAATCCAAGCATCAAGATGTAGAATTTTGGCCATCCAAAAAATTTCGAGAACATATTTTAATTCTTCTAATTGTTACCTATAACTTTGTAAATTCATTAATCACATCATTAAAGAATATAGGAAATAATCTAACTACTTTCATAATCTCTCCTAAATTAGCTACATCACTCTCCCTAAACAAGGATTAGATGTGTTTTTTACTTACATGGGAAATATCCTTAAAGGATGAGACCTGTGAACCATATAAACCTATCAATTCCAAAATATGGTTGAATTCCCTTCTATAGGAAACATATTTTTGAATAAAATTCGTATTATTATCTCCTCAAAAAAATAAATTATATCGATTTTAAATTTACACTTAGTTTTTTCCAACTTTGGAAGGAATTTCTTTTTACCCTAAAGGTATTTTAACCATTCATCCTCATCATCATTGAAATCACCACTGTTATTTTGGTAAAAAATCTCCCATATCAATGCATCCACAACCTTCAAGTATTTTTGGTATTAGTTTTCTTTTTCATTTTCCCAACCTACAACGACATTATTGACTCTAATCAAGTTGATAGGGAATTGAAGCATTTTAGATTCATTGGTGAAAATTTTATACTTTATCTAATTGCTTAGAATCAACTGTCTAAAGATTTCTTCCAATAGGCAAGATTGATTAGACTTAAATGGAAATGAGGCATTTTGATTCACCACCTCAAATTAAAATAGGGTAGATAGATGGTTATGGTTCCCATCAAAACCTACCAAATGATTTTTATCTACAAATGTCCTCAAGGGTCTACTTAGAAACAAGAAAATAATCCATTTTTTTCAAAACACCAACTTTGCTACTTTCGCAATTTCACCAAGTTGAAACCACCTTAATTGATTCAACATTCATCAATATTCGGTCTTCAAATATATGAATGATTTTTTTTCTAACCTCACCCTAGTATTCACTTGAATTCAGAGTAAGCTATGAGTCAACTCCTACGATCCCATTAACCTAACTCAAGATTCATTGATATTTTAATTTTTTCTAGAACTATAACAAGTTTTTATATGGAGCCTACAACTTCATAAGTTTGAATAGCTCATCTATGCCCTTGGCCCTTCCTTCAACCATAATTCTAGAAATGAGACAAATAAAATTAGTAGCCTCAAATATGTCATTCTAACTAGTTACTAGACCATTAGAGAACCCTTGTACATCCATACCACAAATTATTTTATCCTTCAAGATAGAGGAAATAAACTCAATTTCTTTAGTCCCCTCATACATTGTCTCTTGGAACATAATCACATCCAACCTACACATAGAAAGCAACACTATGAGGGATAAATTCAGTAGGAAAACCCCCTAACCTGCTAATGTTATAGGAAAACTAAATCATGATGTAGAAACCTTCCTAGGGTTTTTTACTCTAAGTATCCCTTGTATGGTCAATTATTTTCTTCCTTTTAACTCCCTTAAGGCCTTCAAATTTTCTTTCGAGATATATATAGTTTTATCCCAATTGGATCCAGTTTATAGTGCATCAAATCTAAAGCAACCTTGATCCTATCTCTTTCATTTTCCAAGCTATATTTCCTACAAGAAAAATGACATAGGAGATAAATAAGTTGATTATGTAAGTATCCACAACTTTCTCAAAATTATTGAGTGGTCACCCTTAATGCAACTGCAGAAGGGAATTTGAAACCACACTAAAAAATTGACAATTCTCCAGCTTCCATTAATGAAATAACACTCGGTATAAAATTTATTTGAAGATTCCCCTCCCAAATCTCTCCTTTAGGTGATAGGGCTCTTCATTAAATAGGTTTTAATTTCTAATAAATAGAATGTTGGATTTTCTTTATTCGATACTTCGTTGGTATTGGGAATTACAAAGGATAATATCTTTATTGTTAATTCTATAATCAAAACCTTAAGGTACAACTCTCATTTACTTCGAATCTGAATGAACTTGTGCAATATCATTCATATATAGATTTTATTGAAAAGGTTAATTTCTTAAGTCAGAAGGTACAGGCATTAACTCCACTTGTTAACTTCTCGAGTGTCTGACTACCCTAGGTTACTGGTCCCTTCTCAGGAGTCTTCCCTATGGATTCTAGCTACACTTTTCTTGGCTTGGATACCTGTGCGTGATCGACAGTGTTTCTATGCTCTTCCAAGCAGACAGTGGATGTGGCCTCATATGGAACTAAGCCCTAGTGGGGTGGAGAAACTTGTCCTTTGTTGTGTTTGCCATCTACTGGCTTGCCCTCTGCTAGTTGGTATGGCTCTTCCTCCTTCAAGCGAGTCTGAGGTTAACTGTTATCGTTCGGTAGTGTATCATACCTACCTCACAGTCCCTTCATGGTAACCGAGGGTTTTCTTTTCGTTTTCTCAGGTCTACGGTTATGGTTTCTCCTGCTTCTGGTTGTTGTTTGGAGGGTTTCACTGTTGAACCAGTTAAACATTTCCCTTTTGCATTGTCTTTGAATATTGATGGCTATCTTTCTTATTCCAATTTTTTTTGTTTTGCAATTTAAAGATTTTTTGGTGCCTTATAGATTCAATGGGCTTGAAGGCAGGAGGGTTTCTTGCCTCAGTTCTTTCTACCAGAAGTTCGAACCCTGACGCCCTTACGAACCGAGTATGCAAAGGAGATCTAAGTTAATTCCAAAAGGTTTAATGTCGTCTATGAGAAACATTTTGAACATTGGCTGTATTAATTCTTGTTTTAATTCTAATATGTATTTAATGGGGAACTTTCCAGCTATGAGCCGTGGATCTTATCGACTACACATTATTTAATGGAAGACTTTCTAGCTAAGAGCCATGGATGTTATCGTCTGTATGATCTTGATATGTTCTTTGTTTTTTGGGAAGAGACTACTGTATGTTGAGTCTATTTTACCACTTAAGGGGAGCTTTGAATCTTTGCGAAATTTAGTCATTTTTCCTAAAATATAACAGTGTATTCTCCGGGATTGTTCTAATTCTCCTTAAACTTGCAATATAGGTATTTAATCACTATACTCGTTTGTTGGTTGACAAATACGAGCTCTGTAAATGGAACTTTTCTGAACTTGTTTAATGGTTCCAAACAATGTATATTATTTTTGTCAGGCAAGTATATTTGTTTGATTAATTGGATTAAATCAGTTTATTACTGGGTATTGGTTCTATAATCCTGGTCGTATAGAATTGACTAAATCATACTCTTATCTAGCAGTTTATTGTTATTTAATTTGGTATTTCATTCTTGCCCATTTCATGTTGAATTTACAGTTTCTCGTCCTAGTTCCTTAACCAGTAATGCCAAAAAGATTCAACTCCTTTTCTTATTAATTTAGGTGTTCTCCTGTTTTCCAGAAACTGTTATAAAAATTTACATTTTCATAACTATTTCTTTAGAATTTAGCTAAATAGTTTATCTAGCTACATCTCGTTGATGGGAATACCACTGTAACTATTTCCGACAAAATCCTATGTCTGTTTGCTTACTTTCCTGAGGTTTTTAGGATCTAACTCTTACAGATATTATGTCCCTTTGTTTTCTTCTTGTTGTTTTAAGAATTAACTTATTGACAGCTAAGGTTTTTAATTAGCTTATCTATAGGCATCATACACATATTGTTAGGTCCCTATAATACTAGTGATTACCCCATTACTATTGTAGTTGTATCCCTTATTAATATTGTTGTGCCCTTATTGTCCCCATATTGTTATTATTGTGCCCCATAGAATCCCTCTATTGCTATTTTTGTGGCTTTATATTATTATTGTTAGGTCGGCTAGGTTATATTGTGACTCCTTAGACTCCTATATATAGAAAGGAGGTTTTGTCATTTGAATCATCCAAGAATTGTTCATTTATGTAATGTAAAGGAGGTTTCCCCCTCGAAGAGGCTGAATTCTAAGGCGTTGATCTATATTTTCTATCTTTTTGTGAGCTGGTTTCATAACATTTGGTATCAGAGCTTTGGATTCTAGGGTTTCACTACTCCAAATAGGTCATCGTGGCATTTTCGCTATAACTTTGTTTCTACGAAGTTTGATAATCTAAAAGAAAACCCATTTGAGACAAAATCGCGTTGAACCTCGGGTTCGAATTTCAGAGCATTTCGCATTATATTTGCGGAGATATGATCTGAGGAAGTTGGTCTTTTTGCAGACTCCTGAATTACATTCCAAACAGGTGACCTGGGGAAAATCGTCATAACGTTCTCTCTGAGAATTAGATTGAAATTTCATAAGAAGGTATAGAAAGAGAACGGACTGTAGTTTCTTGTATATATTTTTCAGAGCCAAAGGTTGAAACAGTGACTCGTGGCACATCGTACAAGTTCGCTTTAGTGAACTATTCTATAATCAGGTCATAGTAGGAGATTTGACATAACTCTTCCGTGGAGAATCCAATTTGGATTAGACTGGTGGCATTGGAAAGAGAACGTAGAGGGCTACTGCAGGTCACAAATTTAGAACTGGATGATTCAAAATTACAGAGATACATCAGATTCAATATCAAGCTCCTACAAAGTGAAAAAAGGTGTGTAATTTTTTCAAATTTTTTTAATAAGCTTGGTTTGAAAAATTAGTTTGAAGGAATTCAAAGGGCATCGTAAAGCATTATTATCGGTAATTGATGCCCCAAGGAAAGAAAATTCAAACACCTAGTAAGCAACCTGAAAGCTCTAGCATGACTTATGAAGAAGAGGAAGAAATGCAACATGATATATCAAAATTAGGAGACCAAGTGCAACAATTGTCACTTGCACAAAAAGCAACAGAATCTAAGATGGATGGTTTAAAGAATCTAAGATGGATGGTTTAAAGAAATATGTAGAAGCTAAGATGGATGGTTTAAAGAAAGGCATAGAAGCTAAGATGGATTGTTTAAAGAAATGCGTAGAAACTAAGATGAATGACGTGGAAGCTAAGGTGGATGATTTGAAGACAGACATGGAAGATTTGAAGACAGTTTTGACAAAGTTTCTACAAGAAATGCTTACTAATGGTGAAAGGATAGTAAAGGAAACTCATGATGAGAACAAAAGAAATGTTAATCATGATTTCATCGACTCTAATGTTGGATCGAAGACCCACCATATTCCAAAAATTGATATGAGGAAGTTTGATGGCAAGGATCCCGCAACATGGATATTACAGATGGAGCAATTTTTTGATCTCAATAATGTGCAAAACACACAAAAGGTACGTATTGCAACTTTATATTTGGAACCAAATCAGTTTGTATGGTATCAATGGCTTTGCTCTCGTAAACAAATTATCACTTGGGCAATTTTTACGAAAGAATTGACAACACATTATGAGGATACAAAAAGCAACACTTTTTTTAGCCAATTGATAAGTCTCAAACAAAATGGTTCAATAATGGAGCACATTTAAGAGTTCCAAAAATTGAAAATAAGGGTAAAAAATATTCCAGAGGAGTATAAGATTGATGTGTTCAAAGGGACCTTAAAGGATAATATCCAACATGATGTTCACCTTTGGGAACCTGATTCATTAGAGAAGGCATTCAGGTTAGCAAGAAAAATGGAAGGCAAAATTATGGCAACCAGGAAGCATACCACTCACAACTATAAAGATGGAAGTGTTGTTGCCCCTAGTCTTCCACAACCTATAAGGTTGACGCCACAAAAATTGGAAGAAAAAAGAGCAAATACACTAAAGGTCATAAGTGTGCTGAGAAGAAATTATTCTACATAGATTGTGAAGAGGAAGAAGAAAAGGAGCAAGAAAGGTCAAAAGAAGAGGATATACTCCAGGAACAAAGCCTAGATAAAGAAGAAATGAATCCAACCATATCTTGTAATGCATTGGCTGGAATTACCACTCCTCAAACCATTAAGATAGAAGGACAAATCAAGAAGAAAAAGGTAATAGTTTTGATTGATTCAGGTAGTACCCACAATTTTATTCATTGTAAGGTAGCAAAAGAATTGAATTGCTTCCTCTATCTAGCACCAGAGTGTCAAGTGATGGTTGCAAATGGAGGAACGATAAATTGCTCTGGAAAGTGCCATAATATCAAGCTATCCATGGGAGAATATGTATTGACTAGCCCAATGCTTTCCATTCCAATGGGTGGTGCTGATGTTGTACTAGGAGTCCAATGGCTACAATCCTTGGGTACAATAGCTTTTAATTTTCAAGAACTTTTCATGAATTTTTCTACGGAAGGAAAGGAAGTTGAATCAAGGGGTATTGCAGGGAAACCAGGAAAGATAATCAGCACTAGCGGTATGACAAAGCTTCTAAAAATGGAACAAAGAGGTGTAATTGCACAATTATGTTCGCTAGATGTTTCCACATCGGAATCATCTATTTCTCCAGATCTCCAAAAAGTATTGGACAATCATTCCAAGGTATTTGAGACTCCCAAAGGTCTCCCACCTATTCGTGATCATGATCACACTATTCATCTGATTCCCGGAAGTGTTCCTCCAAACATCAGGCTGTACAAATATCCCTATGCCCGAAAGAGTGAAATGGAACGTATGGTGGCAGAAATGCTAGAGGCTGGTATAATTCAACCTAGTCAAAGTTCTTTCTCTACTCCAGTAGTATTGGTGCACAAGAAGGATGGATCATGGTGCATGTGTCTGGATTAAAGAGAGCTCAACAAGCTCACTATTAAAGATAAGTTTCCCATTCCTGTCATTGATGAATTACTGGATGAATTGCATGGATCAATTTACTTCACCAATTTGGATCTTCATTCAGGATATCATCAAATCAGAATGAAGATTGAAGACATTCTGAAAACAACATTTATAACTCATGAGGGTCATTATGAATTTTTGGTCATGCCTTTTGGCCTTACCAATGCACCTTCTACATTTCAAGGTTTGATGAATTCCATTTTCAAACCCTTCCTTAGAAAATTTGTGTTAGTATTTTTTGATGATATACTAATCTACAGCAAGTCTTGGAAGGATCATGTTGAACATGTTGACAGGGTGCTACAACTATTGGAGGAGAAACAATTATATGCAAAAAGATCCAAATGTTTCTTTGGAGTACAAGAGGTGGAATATTTGGGTCATATTGTATCTCATGAAGGAGTTAAGGTAGACCCTAGCAAAATTAAAGCCATTAAGGAATGGAAAATCCCCACATCCATAAAGCATTTACAAGGAATTCTCGGGTTGACAGGTTATTATCGCAAGTTTGTTAAGAATTATGGAAAAATAGTAGCACCTCTAACAACATTATTGAAGAAAGATGCATTTTCATGGACTCTAGAAGCAACAAAGGCCTTTGAACATCTTAAAGAGGCAATGTGCCAAGCACGGGTCTTAGCTACACCGGACTTCACAAAAACCTTTATTGTGGAATGTGATGCTTCAGGAAATGGAATTGGTGTTGTTTTAATGCAAGATGAAAGACGCATTGCTTTTGAAAGTCATCCAATCAAGGGAAAGTTTTTACACAAAGCTATTTATGAGAAGGAAATGTTGGCAATACTACATGCACTTAAGAAATGGCGACCCTACCTAATCGGGAGACACTTCAAGGTAAAAATGGATCATGATAGCCTTAAATACTTTTTAGAACAAAGATTATCCTCTAAATAGCAACAAAAGTGGGTCACAAAGATGTTGGGTTATAAATTTGAAATCATCTACAAAAAAGGGAAGTAAAATGTGGTGGCAGATGCAGTCTCAAGAAAGGATGAGGATGTGGAAGCATTTTTGTGTGCCATTTCTATTATCCAACCAGATTGGATAAACGAAGCAAGGGAGGAATGGAAGAATGATGAAGAAGTGTGGGCACTTATTTGAAAGTTACAACAAGATTCCAGTACATCGGATACATTTAGCTGGAAAAATGATTCGTTATGGTACAAAGATCTCTTATACCTCTGTAAGAATTCCCAACTCAAACAAAATATTCTTATGGAATTACACACTTCTCCCTTAGGAGGGCACTCAGGATTTTTAAAAACCTACCATAGGGTTAAGAAGGAATTTTTTTGGGATGGCCTTAAATTGGATATTCAAAAGTTTGTGGCGGAATGTTTGGTTTGCCAACAAAATAAAGTTAAAACAATTAAGACCCCGGGTCTATTACAACCTTTATCCATTCCAAGACAACGTTGGGAGGAGGTTTCAATGGATTTTATCACAGGTTTACCCAAGTCTGAGGGAAAGAGTGTCATCAAGGTGGTAGTTGACAGACTTACCAAGTATGCACACTTTTGTGCATTATCACATCCATTTAAAGCTAGTACAGTTTATGCTGCATTTATGGAAACAATTCAAAAGCTACATGGAAATCCAAAGATTATTGTAAGTGACAAAGATCCCATTTTCACTGGAAATTTTTGGACAGAATTATTTTCTTGTCTTGGTACTCAGTTAGCTCATAGCTCATCTTATCATCCTCAATCTGATGGGAAAACTGAGATAGTAAAAAAATGTTTGGAAGGATTTCTTCGTTGCTTTGTATCTGATAAATAGACACATTGGGTCAAATGGTTGCCTCTGGCTGAATGGTGGTATAACACTTCCTTCCATACAGCAACAAAAATGACCCCATTTATGGCACTTTATGGATATCAGCCACCATCCATCACATCATATTTAAGAGAAAATTCTAAGGTTCAAGCAGTGGAACATCACATCGAACATCAACAACAAGTCCTCCAACTCTTAAAGGATAACCTTGTGTTGGCACATAATAGAATGAAACAACAGGCAGATCAGCATCGTAGTGAAAGAAGTTTTGATGTAGGTGATTGGGTATTCCTACGGCTACTTATTCCTATTAAGCTGTAAACAAAGCATATATTTATACCATTCAACGATAAATAAATTCGATGACTAATATTCAAAGTTCCAGATTATACTTATCTGGATCGCTAAACTGAAATAATATTTAACTTCTATCTTGCCTCCCAACCACGAGACTAGCGTGACTTTGCTCTCTGTCTTCCCCCGAGCCACCCTTCACAGGGTTTCTCTTCAAGAACTCCTGTCTTGAATAGTAATGGCTATTTGGTCTTTACCAGACTTGGCCACCCCACACTGTCTATCCTTTCAGCATAACAATATACTTTCTTTGAATTTTTTCCCTCTATTCCTCACTGATCTTAGATGCCCCCGCATCCTCTTAATCTTGGAATAAATTTCTCATCGATGTAGTTAGGGTTGAGTAACTTCCCAGCCTAACTGTTTCTTGAGAATAAAACTATCACGCTTTAGACAATTCATTTTCATTTACATTAAACAATTACTGCCTTTATTCTGGCATTCCACTTTTCAGGTATTTAAATCAAAATTAACTAATTATATATAAACTTAATCAGTTTTCCAGTTTGTAAAAATATGCAGTAAATAAATATTTACACATATGAGGGACATCACATCTCCCCCCTATGATTGAACATCATCCCGATGTTCTTCTATTGGAAATAACTTCGGAAATATTTCCTTCATGGTCCATTCATCTTCCTAGGTAGCCTCTTCAGGCCCGAAATGCTGCCACTATACTTTAACTTGGGTGATAACTCATCTCCGCAGCATTACTTCTCTCTGATCGAGTATACCCATTGGTTCGACCAGGAACTCGCCTTCCAGTTTGACCTGTATGACAAAGTAAAATCTTTTAGTTAATTCAGGAAATCAAAGTGTAAACGAGTTATACAACTTTTAGGTACATACATATATATGTAAGATAGATTGTTGAAACTTTTAACTTTGCTGACTTGCCTGAATTTCCTACCAGTTTATTATGTGTTTGGGATCATATATCTATTTCTTTAATACATAAACATAAAAAATGTTGTGGACATGGATATAACTAGGTAAGGCAAGTTGATAGGCCACTAGTCTAATTCGTGCTAAAATTTGAAAGGGGCCGCAAAATCGAGGTGCCAATTTGGTGTATCCACTCCATTGCAACATACTTTTCTTAGCCCACACACACACATAGACATGATCCCCCACCTGGAATTCTCGAAAACTTCTTTTTCGGTCAGCAAAATTCTTTTGTCGGTCTTGGGCAACTTTTAGATTAGTTCGTACCTCTTTAACCATTTCTTCCATTTCTGCCAGCATATCAGGTCCTAGCATTAACTTATCTTCTGGGCCACCCCAATTTGAGGGAGTCCTACATTTACGTCCATACAACACCTCAAAAGGACTCATTTGTGTAGAAGTGTGATAACTATTGTTATACGCAAATTCTACCAAATGCAAGTACTCTTCCCACTTAGATGGTTGTTGCATTACATAAGCTCGAAGCATATCCTCCACTACCTGGTTTACTCGCTCAGTTTGCCCATTTGTTTGAGGGTGGTAGGCGGTACTAAAATGTAGTTGAGTGCCCAATCCTTCAAACAAGGTTTTCCAGAAAGCTGATGTAAACTTTACATCACGATCCGAAATTATAACTTTTGGTATACTGTGCAACTTGAAAATAGTTTGCATAAATATATTAGCAATTTGCACTGCCTTATAAGTAGATTGTACAAGTATAAAGTGAGCAGATTTTCTCAGCTTATCAACTACCACCATTATTGAATCGTTCTACTTTTTTGACTTGGGTAGCCTTGTTATGAAATCAATGGAAATAACCTCCCATTTCCATTCCAGAATTGGTAATGGGTGAAGTAAACTAGATGGGTGACAATGTTCTGTTTTGACTTTCTAACATTCCAAACAGTGGGCCAAATATTTAGCTACCTCCTTCTTCATGTTGGGCCAGAAATATTCCTTCCAAAGGGTTGTTATCAATTTTTGATGACTCAAATGGCCGGCATATGGAACCTTATGATATTCGTCTAAAATTAAATATTTAATATTCTTTATGTTGGGTACATACATCCTTATTTTATAGATCAACAAACCTTCTTGTTCTATCTCATATCTAAGCTGTTGTTCCTTGTTGTTCAAAATTTTAGTTTTTTACCACAAAGTTTGATACTTTGAGTCTTGCATTGCTCCCTCCTTGATTTTTTCTTTAAATGTCTTTTGCATTTCACTGATTGATATTTCATATAAATAGTTAGCTTTTCTACTTAGTGAATCCGCGACATGATTCTCTTTGCCTTTTAAGTGCTTAATCTCAAAGTCGAATCCGCTTAGGAAATCAACCCAACGAGCTTGTCTAGCATTCAAAGTGGGTTGTTTAAAATAATTAGTCAAACTATGATGGTCAGTCATTAACAGAAATTTCTTACCCATTAGGTAGTGTCACCAAATTTTTAAAGCATGAATAACTGTTGTTAGCTCCAAATCGTAGGCTGAGTACCTCTGCTCATGCTCCTTAAGTTTTCTAGATTCATAAGCAATGACCCTGCCTTCTTGCATTACTACGCTACAATCTTTATTTGGATCAGCAATGCTTAATATGGGCGCAGTGGTGAGTAAATGTTTAAGCTGATCGAAATTGTTTTGGCATTCTATAATCCATTTAAAAGCCTTACCTTTCTTTTGCAACGAGGTAATAGGATAGGCTACCTTGGAAAAGACTTCAATGAATCGCCTATAATATCTAGCTAAGCCCATAAACAACCTTATATTAGCCACATCTTTTGGTACAGGCCACTCCATTATGGTCTTTATTTTCTCCAAGTCCACAACTATTCCATCTTTAGTAATGACATGACCAAGATATTGGATCTGTTCTTTAAAGAAGTCGCATTTATTGTACTTGGCATATAGCTGGTGTTCCCTTAAAACTTGCAGAACAATCTAGAGGTGCTCTTTGTGCTCCTCTACTGTCCGAGAGTAAATCAATATATCATCAATGAAAATTAACACAAACTTGTCCAAATATTGATGGAATATATTGTTCATAAGGCACATGAAGGTTGCAGGTGCATTGGTTAACCCAAAAGGTAGCACAATGAACTCGTAATGCCCATATCGAGTTCTGAAGGTTGTTTTTGCTATATCTTCTTCCTTGATCCTAATTTGATGATATCCTGAGTGAAGGTCGATCTTGGAAAACACAGTTGCCCCCTTCACTTGGTCAAATAATTCATCTATACGAGGTAGGGGATACTTGTTTTTGATGGTTAACTTATTTAGTTGATGGTAGTCCATACACATTTGCATGGTCCCATCCTTCTTTTTAACAAAAAGTATTGGGGCTCCCCAAGGCGACACACTTGGCTGAATATTTTTTTGTCAAGTAGTTCTTGCAACTGCATTTTCAATTCTGTTAATTCTGGTATGCTCATTTGATAAGGGGCTAGATACTGGTGCATCCCCTCCCACTAATTCAATGGTGAAATATATATCTCTTTTTGGAGGAAAATCCTGGAATTTCCTCAGGAAATACATCCGGAAAATTCTGCATTATCGGTATATCTTCTAAGGTGGAATATTTTTCTCTTGAATCAGAGTATCCTACTTGTATTGCATAAATATGGCACCCTTTTCAGATACATTTGGCTAGTTGGGAGTCTATCACAAGTCTCAACTTTAAGGGTCTTATTATCCCTTGAATCTCCCTTCTCTTACCATCCTCATCCATATAGTTAATGGTTTTAATTTTACAGTTGATGAGAGACCAGTGTTTTTATAACCAGTCCATACCAATTAAAATATCATACAACCCCAGGGGTAACATGTTCAAGTCTACCATAATGTCCTCACCTGCTATCTGCAGGGGACAATTGTTGACCTTGGCCAACACTCTTCCCTTGGCCCCCGTAGCTAATTGTACTAACTAGGGATTCTTAAACTTAACAGCCTGCAGACTGCACTATTCTACAATTTTGGGGCTATTGTAACTTAAGATAGTTTTGGGTCAATTAAAATAGATGCAGTTTGGTTGAAGATTTGACCTTCAAACTCTATTATGGTCGGTTGGTACTCAGCCTAATAGTCCTCAAGAGAAGCATTGATTTTCGACATGCTTCTTGCCACTTCTCGGACTATCGATGCTTCTTGAGCCTGTGCTACCTGATTAGTTCCTTTGCATTGTGGACAGATTTTAACATAATGAGTTCCTCCACATCCCCAGCATTGTATCAGTGGTCTAGCTTCCATTTCCACTTCATTCCTTACTAATTATTCATTTGTCTTGGTTTTGTTGGGAAATTTGAACCTGGTTGGATTTTTGTTCATGCTTCTATTCATCTGACCTCTGGGGGGTTTATTGACCATAAACTTGTTTACTTTATTGTTATTAGAGGAAAATTTACTCCCCTTTTTGTCATTCCATTTCTTACCTCCCTCCCCTTTTTGCTTATTTTGCTGGTAGCATACTCGAGCCTTCCATATGACCTCATCCATAGTTTTCAGGTTATCGAACTCAAGGCGTTCTTTCATGAACAGTGGCAAGCTGCTGACAAACCACTACACCTTAACCTTTTCTTCTCGTATGTATGGGACATATCACAGCAAGGAGGTAAACTTGGTTATGAACTCATCCATAGATAGTTGTCCCAAACGAAGGTCATGAAAATCCATGACCTTCTCATCATAAAATATTTCAATTAAATATTTTTCCTTAAAGCATTTTTGGAATATATCCCAGGTTATGCTTTGTTTGTTTACACCACAAATTGTCTTTACTTCCTCCCACCACAGGGTGGCTTTTCCCTGCCACTGAAAGATTGCCAACCGGGCCTTTAAATTATGATGATATTTGTACAGTTGGAAATACTTGTTCATGTTAATGAGCCAAGCTTTTGTTGCCTCCTCATGTTCGCCATCAAAGAGTGGACGCTTTATCTTCTGGAATTCTCCCTGAAGTTCTACTTTTTGTCTCTTGTGTTTGTTGTGTTCCGATACATTACCAGATTCTTATTCCTGGTTCTCTTCACCACCTTCAATTTTATGTTCATTCAGTATGAAATTCCTGTTCTCCAGTCATATTTCCCTACTCAAGACTAGGGATTTTTTGTCTTTGATTCTGTCTATCTAATAGACTTTTCATGATCTTCTCTTTTTCATGCATCAACTGTTCATTGTCCGCTCATAGTCGATCCATTTCTACTTTTAACTCTTGCACAGTTTCCAAAATTATGGAGTTAGCATTTCACAACTCTTCTCCCAGATGCACCCATACTTCAGTATTAGTCTCCTCAAAGGTTTCTTCTCCTGTTCCTATCACCGTCCAGTGTGGTATGGTTCCCATTCTTCTCATACTAGCTGTTTTTTGTCCCTGGCTCTAGCTGTGCACATTACACCAATATTGTCAATCCTAATTTTCCATAGGCCTCAGTTTTGGTAACCTGAGTGCTCTGATACCACATGTCACAAACCTTATTAAAAAAAAATATTTTATATTTATAAACAATAGAGAAATATTGTTTTACCATGCAATACAACATATGGTAAATATTAATGTTATTATTAGACCATATTACAGTATGGTATAAACTGTAATGAACATATAAATAGAATGTCATATCTTTTTTATTCGGTGCTTCGTTAGTATTGGGAATTACAAAGGATAACATATTTGTTGTTAATGCTATAATCAAAACCTTAAGGTACAACTATCATTTACTCTGAATCTGAATGAACCTATGCAATATCATCCGTATATAGATTTTATTTAAAAGGGTTAATTTCTTAAGTCAGAAGGTACATGCATTAAAGCCACTTGTTAACTTCTCGAGTGGCTGACCACCCTAGGTTACTGGTCCCTTTTCTAGAGTCTTCCCCATGGCTTCCATTGTGCTTTGCTTGTCTTGGATACCTGTGTGCAATCGACGGTGTTTCTATGTTATTCCAAACGAATGGTGGATGTGGCCTTGTGTGGAACTAAGCCCTGGTGGGGTGGAGAAACTTGTCCTTTGTTGCGTTTGTTGTCTACTAGCTTGCCCTTTTCTAATTGGTATGGCTCTTCCTCCTTCAGGTGAGTCTAAGGTTAACTGTTATTGTTCGTTAGTGTATCATACCTACCTCACAGTCCTATCATTGTAACCGAGGGCTTTCTTTTCGCTTTCTCAGGTCTACGGTTATGGTTTCTCCTAATTCTGGTTGTTGTTCAGAGGGTTTCACTGTTGAACCAGGTAAACATTTCCCTTTTGCATTGTCTTTGAATATTGATGGCTACATTTCTTATTCTAGTTTTTTTTTGTTTTGCGATTTAAAGGTTTTCTTGTGCCTTAAATATTCAACAGGCTCGAAGGATGGAGGGTTTCTTGGCTCAGTTCTTTCTGCCAAAAGTTCAAACCCTGACGCCCTTACGGACCGAGTATGCAAAGGAGATCTAAGTTAATTCTGAAAGGTTTAATGTCCTCTATGAGAAACATTTTGAACATTGGCTATATTAATTCTTGTTTTAATTCTAATATGTATTTAATGGGGGACTTTCCGACTATGAGCCATGGATTTTATCGATTGTACATTATTTAATGGAAGACTTTCCGACTAAGAGCCATGGATTTTATCACTTGTATGATCTTGACCTGTTCTTTTTTTTAGAAGAGACTACTGTATGTTGAGTCTATTTCACCGCTTAAGGGGAACTTTGAACCCCTTCGAAATTTAGTCGTTTTGCCTTAAATATAATAGTTTATTCTCCGAGATTATTCTTATTCTCCATAAACATGAAATATAGGTATTGAATCACTATACTCGTTGGTTGGTTGACGAATACGAGCTCTGTAAATGGAAATTTTTTGAACTTTTTTAATGGTTCCAAACACTGTATATTATTTCTGTCGGGCTAGTAAATTTGTTTGATTAATTGCATTAAATTAGTTTACCACTGGGTATTGGTTCTATAATCCTTGTAGTATAGAATTGACTGGATCATCCTCTTATCTAGCAGTTTGTTGTTATTTAATTTGGTATTTCTTCCTTTCCCATTTCATGATGAATTTACAGTTTCTTGGCCTGGTTCCCTAACCAGTAATGCCGAAAGGGTTCAACCCCTTTTCTTATTAATTTAGGCATTTTACTGTTTTCCAAAAACTGTTATAAAAATTTATGTTTTCATAACTATTTCTTCATAATTTAGCTAAATAATTTATCTAGCTGCATCTCGTTGATGGGAATACCACTATAACTATTTCCAACAGAATTCTATGTTTGTTTGCTTATTTTCCTGACGTTTTTAGGATTCAACTCTTATAGCTATTCTGTCCTTTTGTTTTCTTCTTTTTCTTTCAAGAATTAACTTATTGACAGCTAAGGTTTTTACTTAGCTTATCTACAAGCATCATACACATATATACTGATAATGTACTGATTCCTAATAAGTTGTAAACAAAACATATATTTATACCATTCAGTGATAAATAAATTTACTCATCTGGCTTCCTGAACTGAGGTAATCTTTAAGTTCTATCTTGCCTACTAATCGTGAAACTAGCGCGACTTCGCTCTCTATCTCCCCCGAGCCACCCTTCATAGGGTTTCTCTTTAAGAACTCCTATCTTGAACAGTAATGGCTATCCGGTCTTCACCAAACTTAGCTACTCCACACTGTATGTCCTTCCAGTGTAACAATATACTTTCTTTGAATCTTTTCCCTCTATTCCTCGTGGATTTCAGATGTCCCCCCATCTTCTTGATCTTGGAATAAATTTCTCATGGAAGTAATTAGGGTTGTGTAACTACCCAACCTAACTATTTCTTGAGAATAAAATTGTCATACTTTAGACAATTCATTTTCATTTAAATTAAACAATTACTGTCTTTATTATGGTATTCCACTTTTCAGGTATTTAAATCAAAATGAACTAATTATATATAAACTTAATCAGTTTTCCAGTTTGTAAAAATATACAGCAAATAAATATTTACACATATGAAGGACATCACAATTCCCATATATCTTCATGCATATCAAAATTTATAAAATAAAAATAACATTTTGATAAAAATAAAAATAAAAGGTTATGGTTAGTTCTGGTTATATATAAAAAATAGTAAGAAACTTATAAATGCAAGCATCACGGTGGTGGCATGTGTGTTAGTTCTAGGGCCACCTTTAAATATTGAGCCATCCACGATCCTGAAACTTTTCATCTTCATATGGTTCTTGTTAACAACAGACCCAACCTGACATCCTTCATGGGAATGAAACATTATGCTGTGGCTCCCAATTGCAATTAGTTTTCCGACTTTCGGAGTGGGATGGATTTATTGGTTGATGCCTACGGAAACGAAGAGGGCCCACTAGCCACCTCAACAAGCCCCAAAACAATGTGCAATCAAGATAAGCTCGACGTGTTTCAAAATCCAAAATAGAAAGCATGATAATTTGTTTGCGTGTCAATGCCGCTTCAACAATTTTTGGTATTTTATCATTTATATGAATTATTTTCAAATCGATTACCTTTTTAAATATCTATTTTTTTCAGAATTATTACAATGAATAAATAACCAAATGTTAATATCGAGAATCCAATGCTTACTGAAGATTTTTAAGTAGATTTATTACAATACTTAAATAACCAATGTTAATATCATTAATGCAATGCTTACTGAAGATTATCTGGTGCCTCCTCAACATGAAGCACAATGGATAAGATTATTAAAACTAACAATAGGTGATTGCATGTTTTATTGTCTTTTATTTTTCTCCAATCTTTTCAATATTATAAAATCCAATCGACATTGCCAATTTCCTGAAGTATGTAGTTTTTTTTGTTAAAGAATTTTCTTTTTGTGATATTCAATGTCTTAACCAAATAGAAACAATTTTAATTTTATTTTCTATTTTTATATGGATTTTTCTAGAATAAAATTATATTTATTTCTTTATAAGATCTAGTATTATTTTAAAACATATCTAATTTTCATTTTTATTATTTTATTATTATTCATTTCGGTTATTAATTATTATAATACCTTTTTGGATATTGGGTTATATTATATATAATTTTTACTTAATGGTATTTATTTACTAATCAAAAGACTTCTTTCCCTTAGTCATTCTTCTAACATTAATTCATGTCCATATGATCTATGGTTTGGGTGAGGCTCTTGCATCTTGCATGATACACAAATTGGCTAAAACATAAAACATAGCATCATTGTCGAATTGAGATTCCCATGAAATCTCAATTTATAATGCTTATGTATACAAAATCATCATAATTATCATCGCGAGTGTAAACATTTAACTCACAAGAAATTGTTGGATGTATCAAATAATCAATCCCCACCAGTATGGGGTTGCACATATCAAATAAGTCAATTAAGCACAAATAATGTCATTGAATTTCCCCTAGCCAATCTATAAAAAAAAATCATGCATAAATGACAGAACAACATATTTACATAGAAGCAACCTTCTTTAGTGTATTACATGTCCATAGACATCACGTCATTGAAGGAGTTCATATGTTTTATAAATTTACTTTGTTGAATTGAAGTATAACATATTATCATGTTTAAAATTATTTTAGCTGGTAAATAAGAGTATGGGTGTTACATACACATATCCTTCATGAAATTATATCTCAAAGTTATGGGTAGTTTTGAAGGATCTAGCCAAAGAGTGTTCTAACTAACTTCCTAGTTGTAGGAAACTATTTTATTTTTCTAGCTTTGCATGGTTCAAGCTATGAGAGTAACATTGCATAATAGGTGTCTTGAATAGAATGTGAAAAATAATTATTTTTTCTAAAAAATATGCAATTTCAATATATTTTCTAATAAATATCAAACTTCTAATAGCTGTCAAGCCTTCATCTTTCTCCCTATTATCGATTTCCCATGCACATCCTCCCAAGGCTCCTCAACTATGTTATTAGTAGGTTAACCACTAAGGTGAAACATATTCAACAATATGTTAAACACTTAAAACTTTTGACCTTAACATTTAAATTTATTTCAAATGACCATTTATAGGACTAACCAATCCACATGTCAACAATATACCCAATAATATTGAACTCCCCCCATTATTTTAAATTCAATGTTTTGGATGCCCCCCATCATTGGAATTCAATGCCTTTCACTTTCCCAGCTGACACCCTCCTTTGTTAGGTCTTTATAATAATATTAGTGTATCCCCCTTATTGTTATTGTTAGTGTAGCTCCCTATTGTTATTGTTGCGCCCATGTATCCCCCATGTTGTTATTATTGTGCCCCAGAGAAGTCTACTATTGTTATTTTTGTGCCCTTACATTATTATTGCTACATAGGCTTTGATTATATTATGAACCCTTAGACTCCAATGTAACCAAGGAGGTCTTATCATTTGTATCATCCAAGAATTTTCATTTATGTAATGTAAAGAAGGTTTCCTCCTTGTAAAGGACAATTTTTAAGCCGTTGATCTATATTTTCTTCTATTTTGTGAGTTGGTTGCATAACATTTGGTATTAGAGCTTTGGATTCTAGGGTTTTGCTTATTCAAATAGGTCATCTTGGAATTTTCACTATAATTTCTTTTCTAAGAGGCTTCAGAAGCTAAAATTACAACCACATGGATTTGAAATAGTGTTGCACATTGTGTACAAATTTCAAGACTTGGTTCGTTATATTTTCAGAGATATGATCCGAGGATGTTAGGGTTTTTACAGACGACCTAGGGAAAATCGTCATAAATTTTTTTCCCAGCATTGGATTTGAATTTAAGAAAAAGTGATTAAAAATACACATAATGTATTTTTCTTGTATCATTTTCAGTGCCAAAGGTTGAAACAATGACACATGGAACTTCGTAGAAGTTAGCTCTATTGAATCAATCTATAATCAGGTCATTGTGGGAGATTGGGCATAACATTTTCTTGAAGAATCTAATCTCGGTTTGACTTGTGGGGTTAGAAAGAAACTTAGAGGGATACCACAAGACAAAATTTCAGACCATGGATATCTGAAATTACAGTGATAAAATAGTTTCAATATCGAGCTCCTAAAAATCAAGAAAAAACTGTTTATTTTTTAAAATTTTGCATAACTTTTGTTTGAAAAATCAATTTGAAGTGATTCAAAGGGCATAGTGAAGCATAGATATCATTGTTTGATTCCAAAATGCCTCGAAAAAAAAAGGACACACATAGTAAGTAACTAGAAATATCTTCTATAACGCATGAAGAAGAGGAAGAAATGCATCATGATATATCAAATTTATGAGACCAAGTGCAACAAATTTTTCTCTTGCAAAAAATAACAAAAAATAAAATAGAAGCAATGATGAATGTTAATATAGATGGTATAAAAAGGGACATGAGAGTTTTGAATGATGACTTAAAAGAAAACATGGAAGCAATGATGAATGTCAAGACAAAGGGGTTTGAGGGAAGGTTTGGCAAAGTTGCTAGAAGAAAAGCTTCCCAATGGTGACAAGGTAATCCACGAAAATCATGATGAGGACAAAAGGAATATGGATTGTGATTTTAGAGACTCCAATGTTGGGTTTAAAAATCCACCACATTCCAAAGATCGATATGAGGAAGTTTGATGGCAAGGATCCAGTGACATGGATACTACAGATGGAGGAATATTTTGATCTCCATGATCTGCCACACACACAAAAGGTACAAATTGCATCTTTATATTTAGAACCCACTCATTTTGTATGATATCGATGGCTTTGTTCTCGTAAACCACTTGTCACTTGGTCAATTTTTATGGAGGAAATGAAGCACATTATGAGGATAGAAAGAGAAACACCTTCTTTAGCCAATTGATAAATGTCAAACAAAAGGGTTCAATGGAGGAGCACATTGAGGACTTCCAAAAATTGAATATCAAGGTAATTGATATTCCATGGGAGCATAGGATTGATGTCTTCATAGGGACTTTAAAGGATAGCATTCAACATGAGGTTTTCCTTTAGGAACCTAATACATTGGAGAAGACATTCAGGGTGGTAAGAAAAGTTGAAAGAAAAATTATGGCAATAAGGAAGTCTATCACTCACAATTATAAAGATGGAAGTGTTGTTGCTCCTATCCTTCCATAAACTACAAGGTTGACACCACAAAAATTGGAGGAAAAAAGAGCAAAAGGGATTTGTTACATATGTGATAGAAAATATATTAAAGGTCATAAGTGTGTTGAGAAGTAATTATTCTACATATATTTTGAAGAGGAGGAAGAAAAAGAACAAGAAACATCAAAAGAGGAGGATATACACTAGGAATCAACCCTGGAGAAAGAAAAAATGAATCTTTCCATATATTGTAATGCATTGGCAAGAACTACCACTCCTCAAACTCTCAAGATAGAAATATATATTAAGAAAAAAAATGTAATAATGTTGATTGATTCAGGTAGTACCCATAATTTTATTCATTGTAAGATAACCAAGGAATTGAATTGCTTCATATATCTAGCATCAGAGTGTCAAGCGATGGTTGCAAATGGAGGAATATACATTTCTCTGGAATGTGTCATAATATCAAGCTGACCATGGGGGAATATGTATTGAATAGTCCAATGGTTTCGATTCCAATGGGTGATGCTGATGTTGTGGAGTTCAATGTTTACAATCTTTGGGGACAATAACATTTAATTTTCAAGAACTTTTCTTGATTTTTTTTTTGGAAGGAAAGGAATTTGAATTAAGGGGTATCACAGGGAAACCATGAAATATAATCATCTCTAATGACATGATAATGCTTCTAAAGAAAGAAAAATGGGGCATAATTGTATAGTTATGATCACTAGAGGTTCAAACATCAAAATCATTTATTTCTCTAGATCACCAAAAAGTTTTGGACAATCATTCATGGGTATTTGAGATTCTCAAAGGCCTCCCACCTATTCGTGATAATGATCATGATATTCATTTGATTTAAGGAAGTGTTCCTCTAAACATTAGACCTTACACATATCCCTATGCCCAAAAGAGTGAAATTGAACATATGATTGGAGAAATGTTAGAGGTTGGTATAATTCAATCTAGTCAAATTTCTTTCTCTACTCTAGTAGTATTGGTGGACAAGAAGGATGGATCATAGCATATGTGTCTCGATTATAGGGAGCTCAACAAGCTCACTATTAAAAATAAATTTCTCATTCCTTTCATTGATGAATCATCAAATGAATTACATGGAGCAATTTACATCACCACGTTGGATTTTCATTCAGGATATCATCAAATTAGAATGAAGACTGAAGACATCCCTAAAACGACATTCAGAACTCATGTGGGTCATTATGAATTTTTGGTCATGCATTTTGGCCTTACTAATGCACCTTCCACATTTCAAGGTCTGGTGAATTTCATTTTCAAACCCTTTCTGCAAAAAATTGTGTTAGTGTTTTTGGACGATAGACTAATCTACAACAAGTCTTGCAAGGATCATGTTCAACATGTTTACATGGTGCTCACACTTTTGGAGGAGAAATAATTATATGAAAAAACCTCCAAATGTATCTTTAGAGTAGAGGAGGTGGAATATTTGGGTCATTATGTATCTCATCAGGGTGTTAAGGTACACTAAAAAAAAATTAAAGCCATTAAGGTATGGAAAATCCACACAACCATAAAGCATCTTCAATGATTTCTCAGGTTGACACGGTATTTTGTTAAGAATTATGGGAGAATAACAATAACTCTAACAACATTACTGAAGAAAGATGCATTTTCTTGGACTCCAGAAGCAACTAAGGCCTTTGAACATCTTAAAGAGGCAATGTGTCAAGCATTGGTGTTAGGTATGTCTGACTCCACAAAAACCTTTATTATGGAATGTGATGCCTTAGGAAATGGAATTGGTGTTGTTTCAATGCAAGAAGGAAGACTCATTTATTTTGAAATTTGTCCAATCAGAGGAAAGTATTTACACAAAACCATTTATGAGAAGGAAATGTTGGAAATACTACATGCACTAAAGAAATGGTGACCTTACCTAATGGGAAGACACTTCAAGGTAAAAATAGATCATTAAAGTCTTAAATACTTTTTGGAACAAATATTATCTTTAGAAGAGAAGCAAAAATGGGTCACAAAGATGTTGGGTTATGACTTTGAAATCATCTACAAAAAAGGGAAGCAAAATGTTGTTGCAGATACACTCTCAAGAAAGGATGAGTATGTGGAAGAATTGGTTTGTGCTATTTCTATTATCCAAACTAATTGGATAACTGAAGTAAGGGATGAATGGAAGAATGAGAAAGAGGTGTGGTCACTCATTCAAAATTTGTAGCAAGATCTCATTACATGTGATACATTTAGCTTGAAAAATGATTCATTATGGTACAAAGATTGCTTATATCTTTGTAAGAATTCCCAAATCAAGCAAAATATTATTTTGGAATTACATACCTCCTCCTTAGGAGGGAACTTAGGATTTAAAAAAACTTAACCTAGGGCCAAGAAGGATTTTTTTGGAATGACCTTAAACCTAATATTCAAAATTTTGTGGCAAAATGTTTGGTTTGCACACAAAATATAGTTGAGACAATTAAGACCCCAGGTTTGTTAAAACCTTTAGTCATTCCAAGTCAGCGTTGGGAGGAGGTCTTAATGGATTTTATCATAGGTTTACTCAAGTATGAAGGAAAGGGTGTCATCATGGTGGTAATTGATATAACTACCAAGTTTGCACACTTTTTTGCATTATCTCATCATTTTAAATGCAGTACAATTGCTAATGCATTTGTGGAACCAATTCAAAATCTACGTGGAAACCCAAATATTATTGTAAGTGACAAAGATCCCATTTTCATTGGAAATTTTTGGATGGAATTATTTTCTTTTCTTCGTACTCAATTAGCTCATAGCTCATCTTATCATCGTCATTCTGACAAACAAACTGAGATAGTGAAAAAATGTTTGGAATGATATCTTTGTTGTTTTGTATCTGATAAACAACCATAATGGTTAAGTTGTTATCTCTACTTGAATGGTGGTATAAAACATCCTTCCATACTGCAGCAAAAATAACCCCATTTATGGAAATTTATGGATATCATTCACCATCCATTACATCATCTTTAAGATAAAATTATAAGGTTCAAGCAGTGGAAGATCACATCAAGCATCAACAACAAGTTCTCCAACTCTTGAAGGATAAACTAACTCTTGCGAAGAATCGAATAAAACAACAGGAAAATCAACAACGTAGTAAAAAAAGTTTTGATGTAGGCAACTCAGTATTTTAATGACTACAACCATACAAACAAATGTCCCTCAAACAAGCTAAGAAGGATAATAAATTATCACCCAAGTACTATGGTCCTTACAAGGCATTGAAAAAGATTGGTACTATGGCATAAAAATTAGAGTTGTCTGCATCTTCCCAAATACACCTGGTTTTCTATGTTTCATGCTTAAAGAAGGTTACTGGTGACAAGTTCCTAGTTCAAACAGTGTTTCCAGAACTTGACGAAGAAGGAAAAATCACATTTGAGCTTGAAGCAGTCATGGAAATAAGAACTCGACAACTACCAAATTGATTAACTTCAGAGTATCTCATTAAGTGGAAGAACTTATCTGTTGAATCTTCCACATGGGAGGATGAGAATTTTATACAAAAGCATCCAAAACTGCATAAGCATTGAGGACAACACTTTTTTGAAGAAGATGGGCATGTTAGGTCCCTATAATAATACTAGTGTATCCCTCTTATTCTTATTGTTATTTTAGCCCCATTTTTTTTATTGTTGTGCCCATGTATCCCCCATGTTGTTATTGTTGTTTCCCATAGAATCCCACTATTGTTATTGTTGTGCCCTCACATTATTATTGTTATGTAGGCTCTGATTATATTGTGACCCCTTAGGCTTCTATATATACCAAAGAGGTGTTATCATTTGTATCATCCAAGAATTGTTCATTTATGTAATGTAAAGGAGGTTTCCCCCTCTAAGAGGACAATTTTTAAGTTTTTGCTCTATCGTTTCTTCTGTTCTATGAGTCGATTACATAAAATTCTCAAGCCAGACCCCTCCTTATCCCTCCAGCTATCCCTTTGTCCACTAATTAACACCTTGGTTGTTAATTCCTTATTGACCAAGGTGATGGCCACATTCTAGTAAATTTTCCAGTCAGAGCTCTCTTTGAGAATGCAAACATTGTTATTTGAGCTCCTGTGGGTAGGGACACATTACGAATCTCCTTGCCTCTTTTCATAAACTTGGATTATACTTTAGATATTTGGGCATGCTTTGGCAAAGCTGCTACCAAGTCTTGGAATGTAGTTGCTTCATCAACATGTAGAGAAGGGGAGGGGGGCGAGGGGAAGGAGCCCCCTATGGGGACACCATCGTAGAAAGCGTTTCCTAGGGTTTCTGTAGACAATGAGAGAATTCCTCTCCTATAATATGGTGTAGAGTGTCTTTCAACCCAATAATAAGTAGTTATAGATGAAATTAGAGAAACATTGAAATATTTATATCTATATGTGACCTATTTTGGAAAAAGGCTTCAGAAGTTTAATTTAATTACCAATAAGAGGGATGGATTTAATCTCCACGGAATGTTCTAAAATATTCTTAGTAATAATTAAAAATCAAAGGTTGATATTTATGTCAAAAAGTAATTATGTCCTTTTTTCCCTTTCGATTAGACTAATTAATTGAAAAATGTCATATGAACATGAGTTATGGTTTTGTTACATATGTGGTATTAGTAATTGTGGCGTTGACCCATGGTTTTGTAACAAAACTAGGTTAAGAATATCCATAATAAAGTGAGGGTCAATCCTCATGGTTAAGAATGTTGTTACATGTTTTTTAATATTATATATTTAACTCATATTGTAATTCTTTTTATAATTATTATTTAAAATAAAGTTAGAATTTAGTTAATTTTTATGATTTTTTAAAATCTTGGCAATGTAAAATGTATCATGAAGTAACTATGAATATTTAATTTATGCTAAATGAAATGACCCTGGGCACTTCTTATAGACAATTTTGCCAAAATATGATAGAGATTTTTAAGAATTATAATTTTAAGATGTTTAATTTACAAAATTTGAGTACCTCGAGTTTTTCAAGGTATTGAATCCATTTATACATTTTAAACAATAAAAAATCGCAATTTTATTTGAAATTGTATTAAGAAATGCTAAAAAAATACCTTCCATTTATGTAACTACACAAATTTATTTATAATTGATAATAAAATATATTTTTTATAATTAATATTTACTATTTATATTGCAAATTTCTTTCAATAATTACTATATATAATTACTATATATGTGTCTTTTTTTAATGTAACATTATTAGGCATTTCTTCCATGTTAAAGTACATTAACTTCGCAAACAATATTTTATCTAACCTTTAGCTATAAAAATGATAAATAAAAAACTAACACATTTACTTCATAAAAAAAAATATTTTATTTAAGCTTGATAAATGGAAAACTATCAGCATAACCACATTTCACTTTTAAGGTATGAATTATGACATCAGCACATAGTCATTACCAATAATTTCCGAGGGTGGAAACTTATGGGTGGCAATTAACCACACTTAAAAAACCAAAAGTTCCAAAATTTTCACCTGAAAACGAGGTAGAGATCGAGGCTATGTCCCGCTGAAATTTTTTCCTCAATATAGGGTATTCAAGTTTAGAATAAAACCATTGCAAAATGCAGTTGTGATGAAAAAGGTGTTTCGTCTCTAGTGGATGTCATATCATGACACATGGAGCATAACGATATGTGGACTTCTCCTGTGCCAACGGATCGGACTGAAACGGAAACAGTTGGCCAAGAGTCAATAGCTGCCAAGATTGCAACTCGTATAACTTATGTTTGATACATATCTAGAAACCTATACTATGGTTCCAAGTTCATACTTTATTAAACTTGGAGTTGTTTTTAAAGAGACTTTTTGGAAGCTTTTCTGGGGGTTTTTCCGGTCAAAATCCGGCAGCAATTTATTGAAATCACAAGTTTGATAGCTAATTTCTGCACAATCAAAGCGTCCCAGGGGTTTTTCAGGGTGTTGAATCCAAATATGCAGTTAAAAAACCATTTTAAATAATACAAATCAAGATTTAACCTCAATTTTTTCCGCCGGATTCCATCACCGGAATCTCCAAAAAGTCGCACTAAAGACAACTCCATTAAACTTAGTTATCATGGTTTGATAAAAAAATGACTGTAAAATTTAAATTTGTAAACGGTATTGATAAGTTATGATATAAGTTCATAGTATTGTAACAAAATCTATTTACAAGTTAGTATTTTTATGGTAAAGTGGAAGTCAATATCCATAGTTAAAAATCTTGTTATATTTAAGTATTAAATTTTTATGTGCTTATTAATTAAATTTAAATACGTTATGGAATCAAAATTTTATTTGGTAGGATAAACTGAATTAGCTACTATTTATATGTTATATATTTTCATGTGATATCTATATTATGATTTTGTGTTCTCTAAACAAATTATTGTAATTTTATTAATAGAAACAAAATTACCATATAACAAATTGAATTTATTAGTTTTATTAATTTTAGATTTTCATTATTAATTGAGTCAAATGTTTACACTCATTTAAGTATACTAAAACATCTCCCCCATATTAGGCTTTGTAAAATATTTCAATATGCAAATTTCTTTTTGAGTGTGAAACTTGAGGAGAGGTTTGCACCTTCACGGATTTGATTCCTTTCATCACTCGTGGATACTTAATTAAGATGGATCTATGTTGCATTTATGATTTCACGTAGACATTCTCAGTTTTAATTTTATTAAAACCATGATTTAATCTCTATGGAATATCCATGGAATTTTTTTCGTAGTAGTGAGGATAGAGGGTTTAAATATATCTCAAAAGTAATTATAACCTTTTTTGTTTTATATTTAATTGAAAAAAATGTTATCCCTAATGGGGGTGTTAATGCGAGTAATGAGGGGGCTTTAGGGTTTGTGTCTACCACCATCGGACATGATGTACATTTATGGGGAGGGGGCATGACCGGGGCCCTACATACATTCGCATGCAAGACCCTAGAGGGCCTCAACTCATTATAAATTTGTTTAAATGATGCCTTGCGGAGTGGTTAGCGGTGGATTGAGAGAAGGAGGCGAGGCTAGCTCCTCAACCTCCTTATGGGGTTTTCTCTTCCCAGTCAGTGGTGAATGATGCTTTACATTCTGGTTTGGATCTGTTGTAGTGACAGAGAAGATATGGCTCTCTGGCTTGCAAGGGTGTTGCTGGTAGAAGTGGAGTATCTTAGGCATTGAGGAATCTGGTTTGAAGCTTGGAACTCTAGCGCATAGCTCACTCATGTGGGCTTCACTTTAAACCCCCTGTATTGGAATTTAGGTCGATTCCTTCCATTGTCTGGCAATTTGTTTTGACTTAAGTACTCGGGTAGGGTCTAAGGTTCTAGGTCACATTTATTTGTGTTAGGGAGTTTGGTTTTAGTTTATTTTTTGGATTGGTAAGGTTTGGCAGCTTATTTGCATCTTTTACTTGAGGGTCTCCTTGCATTTGTAATGTCTGGGTATGTTGCAAAATTTCATGTTAATTTTAGTGAGCATCGTCCATTGAATTGTAAGGTAGGGGCCGGAGGGTTTCTTTGGTCTTGGCTTGCTCAGTGTTGTTATGAGGAAATTTGCATCTACAGATAAATACTAATTCCCTAGGTAGGTAGCTATACCTAGAACAACAGATTTAAAGTGCTTATCCTTTTCTATAGATGATAAATAAGACAAAGGGAATCAAAGTACCTACTCGTTCTTTCGCTTTCCTTTTGTCTCCTTTGTATGACTCCCATCACTCCTTCTTGAACTTAACTAGCTCAAAAAATTCCTGCAAGCATAAACAAAAGACAGAGAACCAATCAAAACAAGAGACCTATCGACTATAAGTAAATGGAATTAGATACCTTCAAACATACAAACATCATATATCATGATAAGCATATGGAAAAAGGTATAAACAACTTTATTAATGATCCAAAATGGATTTTGGATAGACTCCTAAGTCTAAGTGGTCCTCACAGAGGAAAAACGAAAGTCCAAGGAAGTTCTTGGAAATAGCCCCATTGCAAAGATCCTTTTCTCCTAAATCTACTGCAACTTGAATGGGTTAAAATGAACTTAGGATTCAGAAGTTATCACATGCAGAAGATGCCTAGTTTCTTTGAAAAAGGAGGCAAAAACCCTAAAAATGGCAAAAAAACCCTTAAAAAGGGAAATCGCATCGAAAAAAGGCAAAGAGACAGAATTAAGCAGAAGCGGAAGAAACTCCGATCTGCCGATCCGATAGATCGGATCGGAGACCAACAAATATGCGATATCGGGACCCAGATCTGTTGATCGCCGATGATCAGATTGGTGAATCGGCATCGGCGATGCCATATGCATAGAACCCCGGGCTGAGCGACATTGTGATCGCCGATATCAATAATCGACGACCTCCGATGCCGATAAGAATACCGGGCCTGATAAGAATTCAGAGCCTAATTATATAATATTTCAAGTCCGGTAAAAGGACTTTTTCAATGTAAATCACGATTTTCGTTTATTAAACGAAACATGAAGGGAAGCACTGATACGATGAAAACCGGACCCAAAGGGGTTTGTGAATGAAAATGTACAATATTTCAAGCAGGGAAAATTTTAAGAACCCCCCCTAAATTTATAAATATAATAAATGGGCGAATCTCCATGGTATATAGGAAAAATGGAAGGCGATTTTATCAATAATATAATATGTATATATAATTTTTGGCGAATCTCTCACCAAGCATGGCGAATATTTTACTCAATTATAAAATATTGTAAGATCTTGGCGAGTCTTTCACTAAATAATAAAAATTTGTAAAGTCCTAGTGAATCTTAGCATAGGCTACATGCTGGTTTAATTCCCCCATTTAAATAGGCTACATTCCAGGTGAATACCATGGGTCAATACCATGTGCCATTTTGGTGAATACCATGGGTCAATACCATGTGCCATTTTTATTTTTATTAATTCTAATATTAGGGTTAATAATGGTTTTTTGCATGGTATTAATAACAATCTAGTCCATGGTATTTGTCCCATAGTATTTTGGCCATAGGTATATAACCCATTTTTTGAGTGTTCGTAAATATAAGGTGACTTATGGAGTAAATATAAAAAAATGTTTTATTTGTTTACCATACCTCTCGTTTATTTATATTTTTATTAATTTACCATACCTCTTTTACAAATATGGTATTTGGCCCATAGGATACACTTAAATAAAACCTCTTTCTTGAGCCTTCATAAATAGAATGAGGGTTATGGACTAAATATAAAAAGAGGTTTTATTTATTTACGATACGTCTAGTTTATTTATATTTTTATTTATTTACCATACCTTTTGAGTAAGTATAAAAAGACGTTTTATTTATTTACCATACCTCTACTTTACTTATATTTTTATTTGTTTACACCCTTACATGTATGTAAGGTGACTTATGGAGTAAATATAAAAAAAGTTTTATTTATTTACCATACCTCTCATTTATTTATATTTTTATTAATTTACCATACCTCTTTTATAAATATGGTATTTGGCCCATAGGATTCACTTAAATAAAACCTATTCTTGAAAATGGGCGAATGGATTCACTTAAATAAAACCTATTCTTGAAAATGGGCGAATGGAAGGTTGTAAGTCCTAATTTGAAGGGCTAAATTTACCTTTTTTACCCTCTCCCTTAAAATAAGGTGGGCTATTTGAGGTGATTTGTAAAAATGTACTATGATACAAAATATTCGCCCACTAAAAATTTAAAACCCCTTAATTTCGCCAAAGGGCGAACATTCGCCCCTAAAATTATCCTTGATTTCAAGTTCATCTAAAGCCCTTTTTATGGGATTTTCCAATGTTTAATGTATTTTAAATATAAAAGGGAAAATCACAATACAAGCAAAATTTCAGGCAGGCCAAAGACAGAAAGTGGTTTGGGCAGGGCTCCACCTAATCCCGTATGTTGGCTGCCACGTGTCCAGGCTAAGGAGAGAGAAAACCACCCTTATCGAGCGGTTAGCCTCCATACGAAAGAGCCTCTCGACGTGAATCTCAGTTGTTGGATCAATACCCCTCAAATAAACGGTGGAGATGCGATAGGCGACATAAAGGCGGACCCGATGGATGTATAGGGCATATTTATGAATATTTGAAGTCCGATGAACAATGTTTTGGCGGATTTTCCCTGTTTTGTAGTGTTTCTCTGTGTAAATAGGGAACGTCTGTTTCTGGAGATTTCAAGTGCCGATGGTTCATTCCATTACGGAACAAGTGGCCACCATACCCTGGGACGTTAGCAATGATTGTTAAATGCTTCAAAAGGAAGATGAAAGGATAGTGGCTGGAAGCCAGAGAGCCCGAGAGGGAAAATGAAAAGATAATCACCGATTGGCTTAAAAGTCTTGAATGTCAGAGTTTAGGGGGTTGTTGTTGGAGTTGCTGCTAAAACAAAGAATGTGCAGAGGCCGAGAGAGCCAAGAAGCCAGAGCCAAAGAGCTGAGAGCCTAAGAGCCAGTGAGAGAACCTAAGAGCCAAGTCAGAGCAAGAAGGTCGAGAGCTTCAGAGCTGGGGAAAGAAGGGCATTCTAAACCCATTTTTCTATGTTAAACTGTGGAGTTGAGCCAGAGAGCTTGTAAAAATATTGCTGCCATAATCCCGGAGAGCCTAGTCGAGTTGAATAGAGCTCACGGAGACGTAGACCAAGAATTTTGGGTGAACTCCTAATTAAATTGTTGTCTTATGTGTGATGCTCGTTTGCTGCATTGTTTCAATGTCATATGTTTTATATCAGTCTAATCAAAGCGATTTATAACACATAAACAGTTTTAAACAACCATAAGCTTACACTTGTTTACAAGCATTATTGCTGCTTATTGCTGTATTAAATTTGCTACCTTATTTACTGTGATATGCTTTGTGAACCTACAACACATTAACGGTTTAAAATAAAGATAAGCATATGCCTTACTTCAAGCACATAGTTCATTCCGCATTGGTTAATCATAGAGACTTGGGAATATTTAAGCTTTGGAAGTAGGAGAGGTTCTTGTAAGCTAGACAAGAATCCTAAGAGCCCCATTTGCAGATCAAGTGGTATCAAAGCCTGAGATTGATTGACCTCACCTTCAAAGAAGGTTATATCAGAATGCTCAAGATTGACATAGCAAATATTGCTTGCCTGAAAGGTGTTTAAATAGTCAGAGGTTGATTGTATGCTTGTTGTAGACTGACTATTGTTTGAGTTTATAGAGGTGAAGGGAAAGTTGTTGATAGCTCAGTTCAGGAAGGACAAGAAGGAAGAAGGGTTGAAGGCACTCTTCTATTCCCGAGGACCTCAAAGCAATCCTTGAAGCACAAGAGGTTTGCTGCAAAAGATGCTTAAATAAGCTCCTTATTAATCTTGTTTGAAGTTCTTTGTTCATTGGCATAATGATAATTCCTCAAGTGTATCCTCAAATTCCTTCTCCATCACAAGACTCTTTGATAGAGACATGAAGCAAGACTTGTTCATCATGATGGAAAAGGTGAGAGAAATGTATGAGGATGGAAAAAGGAGCAACATACTTAGAGAGCAGTTGAATTCCATGAAGGAAGAGAAGCAGTTGCTTTCTAACAGAATGCAGGAAATGGAGAGGCAACTTCATATTGTAAATATAAACCTCAAAAGGATGCATGAGTTGGAGTTACAACTCTTTGTTGTCAAAGAAGCCTTGGTCAAGTATTAGCTTGAAGAAGAGGTAAACCATTCCAGTTTGTCTTCAAATTCTTCTGAGAATACTTATATTGGTTCTTTCGAAAAACATACTAGAGGCATAGGTTCCAAGCTAATGTCCAATATGGGCTATGAAGGAAAGGGTTTGGGAAAGCATGCACAAGGTATTGTTGAATCGATAATGGTTGAGGAAAGGCCTAAGTATTTGGGTCTTGGCTATGTACAATCTTATGGAGAGAGTTCCAAAGCTGCCATAAAGACCATTAAAACAGCTCCAAGAAGGAGTTGCATGGCAAGTCTTCAAGAGTGTGAAGGTTGTATTCAGGAGGAATGCAATAGCTTGAAACATCACTTGTAGGATGCAGGTGTTCAGAAGCACACACTTGAACCAGAGAGTTGAGGAAACTCTGAAAGCATTGAAGAGATTGGGGGTGTTCTAAAGGGAGCCACTTCTTCATCTGCTTCACCTCCTCATGAAGGCAATAAAGGTGAAAGAGGCAGGTATAAATCTGGTTCTAACCATATTCCTTTTGATTTTGCAAAACATGGTAAATTTCCTCATAAGCATGGGAAAAGAATTGCATGTTTCTTTTGTGGTTTGGATAACCATCATGTTTCTGATGTTGGAAAAGAATGACCAAATGCAGGAAACTTTTGAAGGAAAAGAAGCAGAAAGCCAAAGGTCGATTGGACAAGGCAAAGCATGCTGTCAAGAGGATGCACATGTGTTGCACTTACTGCCATAAGCAAGGGCATCTTGCTGAAATATGTTGGACTCTAAATCCAGTAATGCTTCCAGAAAAGCTAAAGAAAGTGGAAGGAGAAGATGGAAGAAATGGAAAGGAAAATTCTATGATTGATGTGCCTCAGGATGATTCACATGTTGATGCTGATGTGCAGAGAAAGGGAGGACCTTTGAAATGGATTGGTAAGAAATGGTTAGAGTTCTTTTCCAATTAAGGTTGCATGTCTATTGATGCATCTATTTGCATTTCTTGTTGATGAGATGCAAGTTGCAGGTTCTTACCAAGAAGGTGAATGGAAAAGTTGAGTAGGAGACTCGCTTTGTTGCTACAACATTATATTTCATTTCAGCTTCAAAAGTACAATGTACTTAAGTGAAAGTTGAAGGATGAAATGCATGCATAAGCATGATGTGCATGGACACAGGGATGTTGATGTTTTCCTTGTATTTGAACATGTATATGTGATTAACTTGTAGGGTTGATTGCTTTGACATGCATGTGATGCAATGTGGACTTGGGAAAAGTTAACTTGGTCTCCAAATGGAGATAATGATGAAGTGTTTCATCTTTTGGAAAGAGAGTCCTAATGGTCTTTTTCTACATGCTTGACATGAAGAGTCATTTGTTTAAAGGAATGTTTTGTGGTTTCTTATCTAGTCCATCATTTGTATGCAGATGTAAAGACATGGAGGTGTTCACAAGCTGTGTAATCTCTTTCTTTTGTTGAAGCGGGAGTTTAGGCAATCCATTTGTTGTCTGTGTTTCTGTTGATTGTTAGCAGTTGTTGTTGACAGCTTTTAAAACAGGTACAAATTGAAGTTTTGTGGAGCAGATTAACTTCACATTTGTTTGAGCCACCTTGGATCAATGATCAAGGCAAGGAAGTTCAAACCACCTTCTATGATCATTTCAGCAAAAGTTCTACAGGAAGGCAAGGAGGAAGACAGTTCTTCTAAGGGAGACTAGCCCATCTAAGAAGGGAAGTGGTCAGAGACTTGGGTTCAGAGGCAGTATGCAAGGCAAGTATGTGGAGGTTGAAAGAAGATGGTACTGTTACTCTCAGATACTATTCAGATCAGTATACCAGTCTTTTGGAGACCAAAAGTTCTTTTAGTGGGAAGGTGTGATCCAAAATGGATTTTGGATAGACTCCTAAGTCTAAGTGGTCGTTCCAGAGGAAAAATGAAAGTCCAAGGAAGTTCCTGGAAATAGCCCCATTGTAGAGATTTTTTTCTCCTCAATCTACTGCAACTTTAATGGGCTAAAATAGACTTAGGATGCAAAAGTTATTGCATGCAAAAGATGCCCAGTTTCTTTGAAAAAAGAGGCAAAAACCCTAAAAATGGAAAAAAAGCCCTTAAAAAGGGAAATCACATTGGAAAAAGGCAAAGGGATAGACTTAAGTGAAAGTGGAAGAAACTCCGATCCACTGATCCGATCAATCGGATTAGAGATCGACAGAGATGCAATATCGGGACCCAGATCTGCTGACTGTCGATCGCCGATGATCGGATCGGCGAATCCGCATCAGCGATGCCATATGCATGGAACCTCGAGGTGAGCGACATTGCGATCACCGATATCAGTGATCGACGACCTCCGATGCCGATAAGAGGACCGAACCCGATAAGAATTCAGAACCTGATTATATAATATTTCAAGTCTGGTAAAAGGACATTTTCAATGTAAATCACGATTTTCGTTTATTAAACGAAACACGAAGGGAAGCACCAATGCGATGAAAGCTAGACCTGAACGGGTTTGTGAATGAAAATGTACAATATTTCAAATCCGTCTAAAGCCCTTTTTATGGGATTTTCCAATGTTTAATGTATTTCAAATATAAAAGGGAAAATCACGATACAAGCAGAATTTCAGGTAGGCCAAAGGCGGAAAGTGGCTTGGGCAGGGCTCCGCCTGATCTCATACGCTGGCTATCACGTGTCCCAGCTGAGGAGAGAGAAAACCACCCTTATCAGGCAATTAACCTTCGTACGAAAGAGCCACCTGAAGTGAATCTCAGCTATTGGATCAAGACCCCTCAAATCAATGGTGGAGATGGGATAGGCGACATAAAGGTGGACCTGATGGATGTATAGGGTGGATTTATGAATTTGAAGTCCGATGAATAGTGTTTTGGCAGATTTTCCCGTGTCTTGTAGTGTTTCTCTATGTAAATAGGGAACGACTGTTTCTAGAGATTTCAAGCACCGATGGTTCATTCCGTTACGGAACAGGTGGCCACAATACCCTGGGATGTTAGAAATGATTGTTAAACGCTCCAAAAGGAAGATGAAAGGAAAACATCTGGAAGCCAAAGATCCCAAGAGGGAAAATGAACAGATAATCATCGATTGGCTTAAAAGCTTTGAATGTCAGAGTTTAGGGGGTTGTTGTTGGAGTTGCTGCTAAAACAACGAATGTGCAGAGGCCGAGAGGGCCAAGAAGCTAGAGCCAAAGAGCCAAGAGCCTAAGAGCCAGGACGAGAGCCTAAGAGAAAGCTAGAGCAAGAAGGCCAAGAGCTTCAGAGCTGGGGACAGAAGGGCATTATAAACCCATTATTTCTGTGTTAAACCATGGATTTGAGCCAGAGAGCTTGTAAAAAGATTGCTGCCATAATCCCAGAGAGCCTAGTCGAGTTGACTAGAGCTCACAGAGATGTAGCCCAAGAATTTTAGGTGAAATCCTAATTAAATTGTTGTCTTATATGTGATGCTCGTTTGGTGCATTCTTTCAATGTCATATGTTTTATATCAGTCTAGGCAGAGCGATTTATAGCACATAAACAGTTTAAACAACCATAAGCTTACACTTGTTTACAAGCATTATTACTGCTTATTGTTGTATTAAATTTGTTGCCTTATTTACTGTGATATGCCTTGTGAACCTACAAAACATTAACAATTTAAAATAAACATAAGCATACACCTTACTTCAAGCACATAGTTAATTCCACATTGGTTAATCATAAAGACTTGGAAATATTTAAGCTTTGGAAGTGGGAGAGGTTCTTGTAAGCTGGACAAGAATCCTAAGAGGCCCATTTGTAGATCAAGTAAGAAGAAGGAAGAATTACAACCATGAAGTCCGATCCATTGTCACTCTTCTAGCTTGGGTTTCAACCATCATCACATCAATAGCACAACACTCTGGTAGCATAACAATGCTTGCTTATAATCTCAATCTTCACACCAACAATATCTCCTTATAAATTCTCAAAGCCCATTCCCTGATCACTTCAATGAGTGCTCGATTTATAGGAAAATGGAGAAGGTTTGGTCATAATTGAGGGTATTGAATGGCCTTCCAAACTTAGAGTTAGTTTCCATGGAGGGAGGGATGAGGGGATATGAGGTTACTTAACTCATTCCGTATCCAATTTTGAGCTCATAAGAGATGATAAGTGTGGGAATCTTCTAGATGGCTCCTGAAGATAAGAATTTTCCCAGAACCCTATGTCAATTTCACTCAAAGTCGGCCTAGGTGCTTTGTAGAGCACTCTAACATGGCCCTACCTGCACTGAGGCACACTTACCCCTGTCCAAGGCTGCGCTAGTCCCTCAAGGAGGCATTTCTGGAGGGATTCAGGCCAAGAAACTCTCAGAGAAGGAGGCATTCAAAATGGTGACTTGTCTAGGGCATGTAGCAACTGAATTAGGATTTGATGTGTCCTAGTGGTACTAATCTGGATGATGGGGGTGATGTTCCCAAATGGAACTGTAACAGTTGTCCCCTAAAGCATGAAGTCAAAAATAATAATGTCGAGTGATATGCTTTACCATGTGATGAGGAGGCTCTGAAGTGGTTGGTGACTTGCATCGATTACAATACATAATATCATGATATTTTGATTTTTTCTCATGAATCGCTGAGGGAAGGCATACCCATGCTCAACATATAAACTTTCATTACAAGTACATAGATAGTCGTCTACAGATATAGACCCATGATAGGATGACCATCAATGTAAAGCCATTGTACGGATGATTTGGTACATTTCCTGAAATCGTAGCCCGGATTGATGAAACTAGATCCGAGGTCTTCTATCTTGTTCAATCATTCACTCAAGTATGAGTCTAACCATGCGAATATGTGATTTGATGTCGAACATGGGAAGACACTGTCTGATTACCAACCAATGATGTAAGACATTAACATACGTGAGAGAAATCACCGATAATGATAATGATCCTCAAGGTACTGCAGTAGATTTTGCATGGTGTGAATAGATGTTTTGATGTCGAACACCATACAAAGTCTTTCGGTCAAAGGCTAGTGATGTCAACCTATCGTCGGAAGTGAGAAACCTACCATTGATGTGTGCAGGCCTCAAGGTACTAGAAGGGTGTTTCTAAGTCAACTTCTTGGATAATGTGTCGATGTCAACAAGAAGTGACTCATCGCAGGAGGGCCATGATGTATCCCACATCAATGACATGAAACGAGTATAATGATTTTGGAGATGGAATTCGACTGACGAGAAAAGGTTCAGGAATGGCGGTCACGAAAATGAAGGTTTATGAGTATTGCAAAGGATGAATTTCAAACTGAGTGACTTCTCTTGAACATGTCGGAGACACTGAATGGATTGGTAGCATTGACCCAAAACAAAAGTAATGGATGGTATGATAGACCAAGGTATGATGACCATCAAGTAGATAACCCAACGCAAACAATTACATTGATGAAGTGAAAGTGTCATGTTCAAGAGCGACCTGCTGCCATAAAGTGGTTTACCCCTTTTCCATTTTCCCCAGTCATTGCTGACCAGTACATCTTTATTTTTTATCAAGCTTAAGGAGGATAACATATGCTTGTTGTATAATTTCACCCTTCGGTTGAATCCATCGCTTTGTGATTTTTTAACGAGTCTAGCAAAGGTGAAACTCGGTCTTGTCATGATGGCCAAGTTTGTTGCTATTTTATGTTTTAATGAGTTTAAAGGCAATGAGAACTCAGTCATTTTCATGTTTAAAGAGTTTGAAAAGGGACAAAAAAGAAAACTCCACAAGTTTTTTTTCATATATTTGTTTCTCAAGTCCGAAAAAAGCGTAAAATAATCCGAGAGAGAACCTATTGACCATGTTCAATCAACGTATTCCTTTTTCATAAGTAATCTATCTCAGTCTAGAAAAGGGTTAAACTTATACTGAGTAGATGTCATTTCCAATGTCTTAATGAGCTGAAAAAGGGCAAGCGCTCGACAATCTTTTCATATTTCGAGAGTCTAAAAAGAGCTTAAAGAGAACTCCACTTTGAGGAATGAGTGGTGTCTAGGATAGCAACTGGTTCTGGTGGTGTTGGAACTTCTCAAAACATGTTGATTTACATGAAGAGACTGGCCAATAAGACCACTTATTGCAACTGTTCCTCAAAAAGGGTAAAACAACCAAGTGAAAGCGTATGATCAACCAAAGAGATGGTGGTGATGGAATGAAACAACCAAGGCTTATCTAACGGAAGAGGCTCATAGAATGGGAATCATGAGGGTTAAAATGGAGATGGGTTTATTTTTACACAAGCTTGAACCATAGGGAACTATGCTTGGATTCAGTTTCATGTTTACACAAGCTTGAAACGAAAAAGTATGCTTGGATTCAGGTTTCATTTTTACACAAGCTTGAAATGAAAAAATATGCTTGGATTCAGTTTACATGCCCCCAGCATGATGAAAGGGAGAGTCTCCTGTAACCAGATGGAAGTCATTGCGGAGAAGTAGGATGGTTATCCAACACTTTTTGGGCTTCATCCAGATAGGGACAAAGGTGAATGGGGTGATTCCCTTCACATAACCTACAGGGGAGCTTAACTTTACCACTAGGTGCATGTCCCCCAAGCTTCATTGCATTCACCTAAGTAGACTACTTGTGGCTATCAGGTGGATGGGATGAAGGTTCATATACAAGATCAAATGAAAGACTCGACTAGGATTTTACGAGATATAATCAACAAGACAGACTCAACTTGGAACTTTGCTCTAGGGGACTTTGTTTCACTTTTTTGACATAAGACAAAGAAATTTGCTTAGGGACTTGTTTCATTTTTTAATGAGGTTGACACAAGAAAAATTATCCTCATATTCCTTGTTTCATTTTTTAATTAGCTTGACACAAGACAAGGAACTATGCTCATGGGTCTGTTTGATTTTTAACAAGGTTGACATAAGACAACGAACTATCCTCATATTCCTTGTTTCATTTTTTAATGAGCTTGACACAAGACAATGAACTATGCTCATGTTCCTTGTTTCATTTTTTAACGAGCTTGACACAAGACAAGGAACTATGCTCATATCCTTTGTTTCATTTTTTGATGAGGTTGACATAAGACAACTATCCTCATGCCCCTTGTTTCATTTTTTAAAGAGGTTGGCATAAGACTAGGAACTATCCTCATATTCCTTGTTTCATTTTTTAACGAGGTTGACACAAGACAAGGAACTATCCTCATATTCCTTGATCACGACCCATAAGAGGTCATGACTTCTAAGAGGTTCTCATCAGATGGGAGAACAATGCTCTGGAAGGGATACATAGCAAGGAATCGATTAGAGAGATCTGGTTCTAATGCCCCCAACACATCATGTACAACATCACGGAATTGATCGTCCATTGATGTAAGCATGGAATGGGTTGCCACATAATTGACCTGTGGTGGGGAAGATACCATTGGGACAAAAGGACCATTTAGGGAAGATGGTTGACTGGAAGCCATATTTGGACCAGAAAATGAAAGTTGATCAATGGTGACAATTTTTCCTTCATGCAGGATACACATCACTCAAAACAGTGTTGAAAAAATAGCTCCCATGTCATAAACATAGTCACGTCTAAGAAGTAAATTGTAATCTAAAGGGCCTAGGACTACCATCACATTGAGATAAACAATTTTTCCTCCCAAAGTAATATGCAACTGAGGAAGGATCCCTAATGGTTGATTGGTTCCTCTGTTAAAAGCCAATAGATTCTGGGTAACAGGCACAAGAGGCGGTGAATTGAGCGCTTGCCAAGCAATGGAGGAAAGGATACTCACAGATGCACCTTCATCTATAATTGTGCCAGGTACAATCATATTACAAACTTGTACTATGATCTGGAAAGGCACATAAGAAGGAAGACGTCATCTTGCTAGTCAATTCCAATCAAAGGAAGTGACCAAACTATTTGGAGGGGGTGTTGTAAGAACGGAAGAATTACCCCCTTGAGTTACGAGAATGGGAGGGTTTTCCTCCTATCTTGATGGAACATGAGGGTTTCCTCCAAGCTCATTGGAATCAAAAGAAACGAAAAGAACCTGAGTGGTATCATACTCACTCTCTATGCGAAAGGTACAATTAATTGAAGGTGAAATCGGGTCAACTGTTCCCTCAACCTGTGATTGGTCAGGTATAGACTCATGGGATTCACATTCAAAGAGAGTGAGTTTGACCGATGGTTGATTTGGGTCAGTCAATTCATCACTAGTGAAGGATTAAGGGAGAGTGTCCTATAACCAGATGGAAGTTGCTACGGAGAGGCTAGACGGTTATCCAACACTTTTTTGGCTTCATCCAGATAGGGACAAAGGTGAATGGGGTGATTCCCTTTACATAACCTACAAGGAAACTTAACTTTACCCTTCTTTCCATGAAATTTACTACCGCTAGTTGATGGTGTGTCACCAGCATGATCTCCAAAAGTTGATGACATAGGATGATGTGAACGAGAAGACCATTCTTCTAATATTTGAGGAATACCAGGACAATTTCGAAGAAGATGGTCTCCCGTACAAAGTTTCCATGGATATCGAACTTTGTGAGGCTTACAGGATGGCTTCTCATCAAAAGGTGCATTCAAAGCAATGGTTTCTTGGTTGCCCCTCTGCTGAATTGACTTCTTCTTCTTCTTCTTCCCTTTCTTATTCTTCTTAGCCACCTAGTTACAAGTATCAATACTTTCACTAGATGAAGAGGAAGAATGGGAGAAGAAACAACCAACGAAGAAGCCTAAGGGTCAACCTTGGGAACAACTGGAGGTTGATTTTATCCAGTTGGAGGAGTACTCGATTGTGGAGAAATCATGGGATTTTGAAGCAAGGAGGTTGAAAAGAACCATACTGGAAAGCCAATGGTAAGTCTTGGAAGGGACAATGTAGCCATATAAGGAGCACCAATATTTCTGAAAGGATGAAAAGTACTAGGATTCCCATCAAAGGAATTCCTTGATCGGTGGACTCTGGATTTGTCTCCATATGTCTCAACCTAAGATAAAATAAGGAGTGAGCGTGGAGGATGTTATCCGTGGTCAATTAAATTTATTTTAATCAAAATAACAAAACAAAAGAAAAGAGGTATGATCTAGGAAAAAGGATTACCAAGTAACTGTGAACTGCAGAATACCTCCCGGCAAACCGAGAAGTATGGGCAGGCAATCTACCCAAATCTTGTGTTCGGTGTATCACAGTGTACAAGGTGGCTGACTCAGTTACCTAAGGATGGATAACAACCTAGTGTTGTCCTCCCATATATACCCGAAAGTACGGGGAGGCCCAATCCTTATTAGCATTGTCTAATGTGAAACCGCACAGTGAGAGCCTTCCCATATACTTTACGTACTGTAACACCGCCCTATATACCCAAAGGTACGTGGACGAGCTACAAAATACTCACGTATGTGGAATGAGGTATCACACTCAGGATGTAACACAAACAAGTTAGAGACAACTGCTATGTTTTACGATGTCGGAACACGTCTCTAGCCTAGAACCTCTAAATGTTATGCTTTAGGTTACAATGCTCCATTAGGTTAATTCAGATGAATTATAAGTTGATCTTCTTTAGAATTTGCCTTTTAAGGTTCATCACGTGAAGTATGTTTGCAGTTCCTAGAATGCAACGATTATGATAAACATTCTTTTCATTCAATTTGAACAATGAAAACCTTAGCTAGAAAGGGATAGAGCAATCAGATCTTTGACAAAGAGTAAAGAGAAAACAACACATCTAATGCAATTTCTCTAACTATTCCTATCAAGCATTCACAAACTATAATATGCACAATGCAAGTTTTTCTTTTCAATTCCCTTAATGTTGAAATGAAAAAAAAAGGAAACTAATGCACATACAATCAATCAATATTTTTGCAAGAACGAAGACTTCACGACAGTTCCTTTTCGAAAGAAATGAAGACTTTTACGACACTTTCTTTTGAACAAATATTAATCGACTATAATCTAACTTTGACAATGAATCGATAATGACAAAGAAATCATTTAAGAAACATTAATCAATCAAAGCCAAAGTAGGGCTAGCAAAGGAAACACAATGTTGATTTCAGAGACATAACATTCATTGATCATTCAGCAAGTAGAAACATAAGGAAATTTTGGAAAAAAACCAATACAAAGGTGGAAATTTGACCTAAGGTGGATCAACACAGGTCTAAATGGAATATAGTGCACTGAAATGCATTGTATCTAAGCTAAGGGTGCACTGATCAATGCACTGTACCTTGACCAAGGGTGCACTGATTGTAGGACATTCCGAAAGTAGGCATTTTAGTGCAAATTTTGACCAAAAAACTTCAAAAAGGCTGAAATAAGATCAATGAAGACAGAGAACCAATCAAAGCAAGAGATCTACCGACTATAAGTAAATGGAATCAAATACATTCACACATATAAACATCATATATCAAGATAAGCATATGGAAAAAGGTATAAACAGCTTTATTAAGTAGAAGGAAGAATTACAACCATGAAGTCTCGTCCATTGTCACTCTTCTAGCTTGGGTTCCAACCAACATCACATCAATAGCACAACACTCCAACAGCATAACAACACTTGCTTATAATCTTAATCTTCACACCAATAGTATCTCCTTACAAATTCTCAAATTCCAGCTCCTGATCACTTAGATGAGTGCTCAATTTATAGGAAAATGGAGAAGGTTTGGTCATAAATGAGGGTATTGAATGGCCTTCCAAACTTAGAGTTAGCTTCCATGGAGGTAGGGATGAGAGGATAGGAGTTTACTTAACTCATTCCCTATCTAGTTTTGAGCTCATAGGAGATGATAAGTGTGGGAATATTCTAGATGACTCTAGATGATAAGAATATTCCCATAACCCTATGTGAATTTCACTCAATCTCGCCTAGCGCAGGTCAAAGTGGGCCTAGGTGCTTTGTAGAGCACCCTAACATGGGCATACCTACACTGAAGTGCACTTACCCCTGTCCAAGGCTGTTGGTCCCTCAAGGAGGCATTTCTGGAGGGATTCAGGCCAAGAAACTCTCACTGAAGGATGCATTCAAAATGGTGACTTTTCTAGGGCATGTAGCAGCTGAATTAGGGTTTGATGAGTCCTAATGTTACTGATCTGAATGATGGGAGTGATGTGCCCAAATGGATCTGTAACAGGTGTCTGAGGGTTTTATGTGACCTAGGTTCAATGTACTGTGTGTGTTTGGGCATATGCTTAATGGTGTTGGGGAAAGGGTCATTTTAAACAATTTCACAACTATTGTAGAACACCCAGGTGATTTCGTTAGGTATGAGGTTTGTGTCATTAATTTCAAGGATAATTTAGTGGGTTGAAGCTCTCGCTCTATTGTGGATGCGTTTGGTTTCATTTCTTGTTCTTTTGTAGGCAAAGATATGTGTAGTATTTGCTCTAGGTGTTCCCTTTTGATTTCAAACATTATACCAAGGCAGTGAATGTGTTGTAAGCATGGGTAAGGGGGTAGTGGTTTGCAGGGGCTAAGAGAAGTCAATCTGTTTGCTCATGAATTGATTGCCACATACTTTAATGCAATTGCACCAAAAACAAGGAAAAAGATACATAAATTGGAAAGTCAATCTGGGTGGAGAGACGATCCTACTCTGATTCAAAATCTTGCAAAATATATCTACTTGGGTTCCTAATCATGGGCACACCAAGTGAGGGAAGAAACAATATTTGAACTCTATGGCCTTGCATTGGAAAATGAAAAACCCTATTGGGACATGTCCTGAAAGACAAGCAGGTGGAGCAATATAAAGTCCTCGCCACCTAGGGCAATATTAAGAGAATGCTCAGAAATCAATGCTTCTGCTTGGACATAATTGATTCCTGCCTTGCTCATATTGAAGGGCATATTCTATGTGAATATGATAATAAGGATCTGTCAAACCCACCAGGTTTGAGCTTATGGGCTCTCGTGTTGATTTCTTCCTTTAAAAATGATTAAAATAAACTATATGTTAGCTTTGTTGCTTTCTATCTACTTAGTTTTGGTTCAGCCTATTCAAGAGGGCTTATGCTTGTATGATGTATCCAAGTCTTAGTATAGATCTCGTGTAGCAATGTGTTTTGTGAATTCTTGTAACCATGAGTAAAATACTTAGGGAAATTTGGCATTGTGTAATCTTGGTTTTCTTTTATAATACAAAGTATTAATTAAAAAAAATTAGAAAAAATATTTATAAAATAAAACATTTATAAAACATTTTGATTGTAAAACAAGCTATGGTTTTTTACCATGTGGTATTGATACACCATTGAATTGTAACAAACCCTATTTACAAGTTATTAATATCATGGTAGAATGAGGTTGAATATTAGTAATAAGAATCTTGTTAGATTATAAGTTTATTGTAAGTAGTGAGTTTTTATGTACTTTTTAATTAAATTTAAATATGGTTATGGAATTATTTTAGGTTATATGGTAAAATAAATCTTAATTTATATGTTATATATTTTAATGTAATACATATATTATGATTTTATTTTATTTGTAATTTTATTAATAAAAGAAAAATTACAATATAACAAATTAAATTTCATTTTTTAATTTTTTTTTATTGTTAATTAAACTAATATTTAATGTTTACACTCATTTACACATACTACAATATCACCTCCATATTATGCTCTATATTATTTTTTAATTGAACTAATATGTATATTGTTGAATTGAGGCTTTTGTGATCGATATCAAGTTTATGAGAGATTTTTCGGCGTAAATTGCATGATATTTCATTTGTCAATGTGTTTCGAACCAACTAGTGTGGTTCATCGTCACGACAAGTTGAATGAATAAATCAGGCTAACTAACTAGTCAAATTTAGCCATTGTCAATATAGCCATTACCTGAATATAGCCGTTGGAGGTTCTGCTCTATCTATTTAACATGCAAAGCCAACTTTTCCTGATGATGAACCACACTAGTTGGTTCGAAATGCCTCGACAAATGAAATATCATGTGATTTAGGCTGAAAAATCTCTCATAAACTTAATATGTATATGTTTACAAATATTTACATCTCTAGTTGGTTCGAAATGCCTCGACAAATGAAATATCATGTGATTTAGGCTGAAAAATCTCTCATAAACTTAATATGTATATGTTTACAAATATTTACACCTCTACAACCTTGCCCTATACTAAAATGTAAAATATCTTTCTACACAAAAGAAAATTAAATTTAACAACCTATCATGAATTTAGTGAGTAAAATAATAAAACGTTAATTATTTTATGATCTGAAAATTTTGTTAATTATTTATTATTTAAATGTATTAACAAATTTCAATACCTTAATCGAGGAGGAAGACTTTACTTCTATCTAATGTAGCAAAATCGTTTCCTATAATAAATTTTATATTATTATATTAATTTTAATTTTAATAAAATTATGTAATAAATATAAAATAATATTATAAAATCAGTAAACACTTTATAAGTAAGAAACTGTGTGGTATTTAGATTATTTTGATATTTCAAGAAAGTTAAAAAAATAAAATATAAAACAATTGAAAATTTATTATATTGTTAATATTTTATAAAAATTATTTAATTATTTAATATATGGTATTTAATATAAAATAATAATGAAATATATTTTATTTTTTAATATATTTTTATATAAAACAAAAATAAAATATCAAAATATTTATATTACTAACAAAATTGTGTGAAGAAATAAGAATATCATTTTTTTTAAATGAAAGTTGAGTTTAAAACACATGTTGATAAGTTTAATTATTGATGATGATGATGATGATGGTTAATATCTGCTGAGACCAAACAATGGTCTATCAGACCTAAAGAAACAAATTATTTATTTTGATTTAAGATTTTATTCCTATGCTCAAAAAGCTTGGAGAGAAGCCTCCCAAGCTCACTATAATTTTGACATTGTAAAAGGCTAGGAAGGTCAGTATTGTAACAAAGATTGTGAAACTAAGACCTAATGTGGTTGTACGTGGAGCACTCTAAGAGGAAGTGGTTTTCATCCTCGATGTTCCTATTCTCACATATATGGCAGATCCTTTCCATCCCCATGGCATTTTAGGAACTACCCAAGGACCTGTTTCACGATGGAGCTCATGAGAATTCGTTCTAATCTTTGCTATATTAATTTTCTTCTTTGAGCTAGTTAAAATTGAGAGATACTTTTGATCTTCTAGGGTGGGGTTGATGACCTTCTTATAATAACTTAATTTTCTTTTAGCCGCTAAATCTTTCTCACACCACATTTTTCCTTTGAACTTAGAAGTAACAATATCTTTAATGTTATTTATGTTTTGCAATGCATCATTTTCGTTGATCTCCCAATAGTTTAACCAGGCCCTTGTGTCTTTATGTCACCCTCGATTCAGCCTTAAGTGGTTTTGGCTAGAATTTAAAGCTAGCTTAAGAAGTCTATGATTGTCTATGTTATTTATGTTAAATGAAAGTTAAGTATAAAACATGTGTTGATAAGTTTAATTATTAATATTTATTTATGTTCAACGAAATATTAAAAAAAATAATCGAATTATAAATTTGGAAAAAGTTAATTATTTAGATTTGATAAAAAAATAAAATTTAATTATAAATATTTATTTAAATTTAACAACCATTCATAACTTTGACTATAAATATTTATTCATAGCAAATAAAATGATTTATAATATTTTGAAATTTTTTTTATCATTTAAATTTAATTATAAAATAATTTTAATATTTATTTTAATATAGCAAAATTTCATAAATTTAACCAATTTGCAAAAGTTAACTATTAATAATGCTAAAAACTTTACTATTTATGATTTAGATATATTAAATAATATTTTAATATTTTAAATTAAAAATTAATGTAAAATAAATTTTATATATTAAAAATCTATTTTTAAATGTACCAAAAATTCAAAACTTTTAATTCAGATTAATAATGAATAATTAATAATTAATTAAAATATTAATATTAGAATATATTTTAAATATATTTGTTACACTAATAATAATATCTCCAAATATAACTTTTGTTGTTTCATATCATAAATACATATTATATTATAAATATATAATTAAAATATTAATATTAGAATATATTTTAAATATATTTGTTACACTAATAATAATATCTCCAAATATAACTTTTGTTGTTTCATATCATAAATACATATTATATTATAAATATAATAATTTTTTTTGATGGAGGAATCTCAAAATATTGAAAAAATTGATAATTTGAATTTTGGATTTTTTTAATTATATATAATTTAAAAATATTGAATAAAATATTAATATTTTAAATTAAAAAAATATTTTTAACTAATTTAGTAAAAAAATCTCTTTATAATTTATAAAACAACATATATTTTTCCAATCCCTTTCAAATAAATTTTCCAATCCCTTTCAAATAAATTATGTAATGGGTGTAAAATAAAAATAAAGCTTCGAAAAATTAGAAAAACGTGATGCTAAAGAAAATTGAGATATTATAAAAAAATTATTAAGCATATTTTAAAGAAAATTGAGATATTATAAAAAAGTTATTAAGCATATTTTATATGATAAATAATATTTTTTTGTTTGGAGAGGATAAAGATGAAAATAAATTAAAAAATTATTAATCATAAATAAATAGTAAGCATATTTTATATGATAAATAATATTATTTTGTTTAAAGAAGATAAAGATGAAAATAAACTTTGCTAAACCAATAATTATTTTTCAAATAATTATTTTTCATAATTTTTATAGTGAAATTAAACATGGGACAATTCTCAAAAGAAAATAATAAGTTTGGAAATGAAAAATATGGCCGACACAAAGAACCTTCATAACTTTTTAAATTAAAAAAACAATAATAATCTTGAACTATTTCTCTTAATGCTCTTTTATCACAAGAATGGAATTGTAAAAAAGGCCAAGGGATCCCAGAGAACAATTTCATCTCGGTGTAAGGTGTCTTCTTCTTCAGCCCTCTATTTTTATCTCAGTGTAAGTTCTTTATAAGTCAGTATCTCTTAATTTTCATGAATACCTTGTGGCTAACATTCTTCTCCTTTTTCCTGATACTTTCCAGCGTCGGTTTCCGGCAATAAACTCTTTATTTCACCAGCTTCTCATAATGTTTGTGCAGTTCGGGAGTACGGCAGAGCCTGCGCTTATCATCTACATAATCGTTGCCCTTTGCACGTCTGGCTTCGTCAACGTTAAGCCTCTTGTTTTCTATAAACTTTGTAACAAAATCTGGGTAGACAATGATCCGAAGGCCTTCAAAGGGGTGGCAAAGAAGAGAAGCACGTTCACTTATGTGGAGCGGAGCTGATACGCAAGCACTGAAATTACTAGGAAGTGGAGCTTTTGATCGGTGACGGTGGCCATATTAAGGAAGCCAACAATAGGAGAGATAAGAGAGAGTGAAAGAAGAAGGGTAGAAGGAAGTCAATATATATTCTAACCATTCATATTAATAAATTGAAATATATTTATTATTTGTTTAAGATGTTTGAGATACATATTTCCATGGCTTAATCAAATCAAATCAAGTCAATATTATGATAAAGGTAATTTGTTTCTCTGAAATGAATCTCTCGAATCATCTTCAGTTTACCCAAAATTAATCCGAAGCGGCCATGCCTGGTTACCAACACCGATGGTGACGGATTTGAATGCTCTGCTCCACTGAATTGAAGCCAGAGAGGTACTACTTCACCACCTAAAGGGCTAATCAGCCAGACTCTATTTTAGGTTTTGTTTCCCACCGAGTTTCCGCTCGAGGTTTATAGCTTCTTCCTTACGAAGCAAAATCTACAGCAAAGTGAAACCAGATTCTCTTTTCTCGTGGGATTTCTCACTCACGGTTTTTAACCCGGCGTTTCTCTAACGCCGACTTCAGGATGAAACGTCTAGCACCAAAAACCTAATGCCTTCGGATCAATGTTGTTTGAAGAAAACAGGTTGGTTGGCTTTTCTCGGCCATGAAAGCCAGCCTCGGCGTCCATGAGCGCCACGTCTGCCCGGCACGAATTCGCACTTTAACACCTACTAAATACATTGACTAGTAGGTAAATTAGAGTTACTAAATTCGAATTCGAATTTGATTCGACCTTATAAAATTCAATAGGTAAAGGTTTTACAAATACTTATTTTATTTTATTTTTTTAAATTTAAATAAACAAAAAATTCATTAAATTTTTCTCTAACAAGGATATTTCCGTTTACTTATTTCCAACCTTAATTTCTCCTATTTAAAATGTTATAGACTCCTCTCTAAAACTGCTTAGAAATAATGAAGATCAAAATGCATCAAATTAATTATTATTGCAGACTAGAAAAACTTGTAAAAGTAAAATCTAATAATATGAGTCACAACGCACAACGCTAGAGTTCAATGTAAAAATTGAGATATTGGATATTAAAGATATGATTTAAGTGATCTCTAAATACCATGAAATTTATGTCTAAATCACTAAATAGATCTATTTGAAAATGTACATGCCATCTACAAACATTGATACCACTCTGTCACAACTCCACGGTAATATTCCATATATTCAAAAAATTATTCATGGTAAACCTTTATGGTAAACCTTATTGTTACATGACCCTCCACAAACTTGTTCATAAACTGACCATAAACATTTATATATGCATTGCATTTATTTAAGCACTAACCGTGCTGCTATGACGGCACCTATCTGATTATCAATCACTTAACTTAAGATTTTCCACTCGACTTATGAATTATGAACCATTGGCGACTCTCATCATATGGTTAAGGTCAACCATGGCCACCGGCTTTGTTTTTCCGATCTGCTTCCCGTGTCAGGTGTGGACGGAGTACTAAGTGGCTTCACCTACCCTGGCCAGGTGGCTAACGCCGTGCAGAGGCCATGTGAAGCCTTGGGGAGACCGCCGGGTTCGCGCGCCAAACCGCCATACAGAGGGACGGTGAGGATCTTCTACACAGATCTAAGGGTTGATATTGATTCAGGGTTTATCGGGTTTCATAAAGTCCACCGAGTCGCTCATTGCGGGTTTATTTGCACTTGGAGGAGAGGCCGAAGCCCTTGCTCCATTCGGCGGTTCTAACCCTGCAACCTATGCCAGGTCTCGGCAAGCCATCACAGGTAACTAAGACTACAAACCACCGATTCATCAATTGCTTCCAACTGTCAGTTTGTTGAATATAATACTGTGCGTACTTGATCAGGATTGCATCGTTTTGGTTATTGCATTCATGTTTACTTCCAACGAAATTTCCATGTGCAGGGCGTGTTCCTCATTACTCCTACCACTCAGGAATGGAATGATTCAGCCGAGACATCTCAGGTACTAATCCCTCACAAATGTTTCAGTATATAAGTTAATACGATGGGCGGGAGTAACTGGTAGATTTTCATGTGTTTTCTCTCGGCCTGAGGGGGTTCCTCATGGCATTCTTCTGTGCATGGACTCAGGGTTCTCACCTTCGGCTAAACCCTGGCTAGAATGCGAGGTCGGCTTTCCCATGCCGGTACCTGCGTCTTCTCCGGTTACAATTTTTATGTTGTATTACTTGGTATTACTTGTATAATCTTGTTAAGGGTTCACGGCCTCCCTTGCCGGATCCGAGACGAGATAACTCAAGGCTTCTCTGATTTTCGAGAATGTGCCATCATGATTACTCTGTGTTTATGAAAGACTATGAATCTATTCTCGGTTCTATGAACATTTGATGAACAGACCTTCGTGGTACCCTTCAGGGCTTATTTATTCCATCGTTAATATATGGATATCTCTTCTGTTTACCTGTTAAATATGATATACATGTTTTTCCGTTTTATTGATCTGTATCTACAGCTTGTTTTGCTATACATATGAATTTGTTCCAAATGGTTCGAGCTTGTCTTGCTACGGATATTTCGTTTCTCTGTTAACAGGCTGAGACATAATCCTTCCGAGGGTTTCGTCTCCAATAACCCTATAATAGTTTGTCACGGTATGGCTGTATACGGTGGTTCGATGGCCGTTTCCACGGCAGTTCTGTAACTTCATATTAATGTGTTATTATTGCATTCTGTGTCAATACAACGTTAGATTTATTTGTTTCTGTTTATATGCTTATATCGGCCCAAACCCTAGGTACAGGCCGAGGGTTTCACATTGAACGGCTGAGGGTTTCACTTTGAAACAGCCGAGAGTTTCACTTTGAAACAGCTGAGAGTTTCACTTTGAAACGGCTGAGGGTTTCACTTATACTATGAACAGGTTCAATGTACTCTTCGGCGGTGTTAGGAATACGACTGTTAGATGTCGTTCTAATAATTTCCATAATCATTACATTGTTATTTTTGTACAGAAACCCTCTCACGGTTGACTGGTAAATATATTTCCACTACGCACTCACGTGCTCTGCACATGGTTATGAACTTTCAGATTCATTGTATCGTTTCTATGCTTCGGCTTTTCCATACAGAATGAGCATTAGTTCCTATATAACTACATGCATCGCATTCATGCAGTTAGCCTGCATCGTTCTTGTTACAGCTATTTTGCATCATTCTTTGACATAAATCATGCATTGTTCTCGTACGGTTATCATGCATCATTTTCTTACAGATGTCAGGCTTGTTCTCTACACAGTCATCATTACAGACATCAAGCATTATTCTTTACACAGTTATCATGCATCGTCTTCTTTACAATTATTATGCAAAGAAAGTAACAGATAATTCCTATTTGTTGAATAGCCAATCCTAGGCATTCTTAGACACTGTTTAAGGTATTATATGCATACTGTTCCATCTAGTCAATAACAGAAACTCAGGTGCAACCATACTTTCCTTCTAAGCACCCAGCATACTAATACAGTAGTCTAGTTCAGATGAATAACGCATACCTGGTCTATTAGGCACCAGAGTTATAGCTCCAGAAGTTCACCTGCAAATTAAATGTTTGCTCTTATCCACCCAGCCATGAGATCCAACGCTATGTTGGGTTCTCCCCCCGAGCTGTCCTGCAGGCCTGCAGCCCTCTACAAGACTCATGCACAGTTGTGCTAGGGTTATCTGGTCCTCACCAGACTTAACCCTCCTTTCTTTTTCTTTTCCTTTCTTCAATTTCTCTCCCTCTCTGTCACAACAGACCAGGGATTTCCCCCTCCCAGGACTTTTCCTGGCTGAAGGGTTAGTTCCTTTTTCAGTTTTATAACTGTTTCTTTCTTTAGAAATCCTCCCTTAGGAGACTGCCAGCATTTTCCAAAATATCTTCCATTCATAAAATAAAATAATATCATTTAACACAGTAATTAATAATTCACATGAGTTTCTTACCATAGTAACTTTCATAATTACATGTTTTACGGGGTCATCACACACTCCTAAAGGGTTTTTTTTGTAGATATCTACAAACTTCTAGAAAATCTTCTTGAAAGACAACAACAACAATGATATCCAATTTAAGATTCGAATATCAATTTAGATCATTTACTTCATGCTCATTTTATATTATAGTTAAAAAAGACAACAACAATGATATCCAATTTAAGATTCAAATATGAATTTAGATCATTTACTTTGTGCTCATTTTGTATTATAGTTAAAAAAAATGTTACTTATAAAATAAACACCTTTAAACCTTATAAAACAATGCAATAAATGTAACTAAGAATCATAATATGTCAAACTAGAACAGTTCAATCATAAAATGTCAAAAAGTTAAAACATAGTTTAAGACTTATGTGCTTATACAAAATGCTAATAGAAATAAAAAAATTTATGATCATTACCATAAATGAAGGGCCAAAATTATTTTAAGGTGTGTAGGTCATCTCATCTCCATTGCCTTCATCCACATTAGTGTATTCACTCATCAGAGAGGCATTATCACTACTAGCCCTCTCATCTAGAATATCTTTGAGTAAGACATCATTCTTATTGATGTGATGTGTGGATGTAGAAGAAGATCCCACAATTGGTGCTTGTGAGGTTGCACTAGATGCATTAAAAATAGGGGGAACCCCTTGTACTATATTTGAAGTTTTTTTCTTCCCCTCCAAAGATTTCAGCCACAAGTGTAAATTGCAATAAATGCTAGCCAAATGTGCCAATTTCCTAGCTCCTAAATGGTTTCTTTCTTTAATATGGATGAACTCATGAGTGCTCCAACTCCTTTCACATGTTGATGCACTAGTGACCTATTTTTTTACTTGAAAATAATATTATATTAGTATAATAATTTACATGGAATAATTTGCAAATATACATACAAAGTATAAATAATTATGATGCCTACATACCTCACTCAACACCCTGACTGCAAATGTTTGTAGTCGAGGTGTCTCATATCCATGGAGAAACCACCATTGAGTAGGGGTGACCTATGGATGGTGCATATCTCGTAGTGCCCTAGCTGTAGTAAAAGCATGACTAGTCCCTTGCCTATATGATATTTATTGTATGCGTATTTGATATTGTATCTCAGGATCATGATACATCCTCTCCATGCAATTATAAAATCCCTCCATGATATATCTATTCTTAGGAATGTGAAAGTAATTAGGTGCTAGAAAAAGCCACGTAGCATGTCATGGCATATGCAACATACACCACCTTTTTTCCACAATTCTCCATATTGGATTATATACTGAACTATCATTCTTACATATCAATGATATGTGTTCTCTCACCCTATCGATGCCCTCATATACAAAACCCATACATGCAGCATTAGATTCCACCATCCTCAATATTTGTACAATAGGCTGATGAATAGAGATGATTTTTTCTCCACATGACCAAAACATTTCATTGAAGATTGTTTTCTCTACTAGTTTACCACCGTCTAACCTTGAAAAAGGAGAGATCACCCACTCTTCATTACATACAAATGATCTTAATGCAGCTTTTTTCTCTACCACCCTTTGTAGCGCAATAAAATGGGTGGCAAACCTAGTGTCACCTAGTCTCAGTAGATTCCTGGTTTTGTATTTTCTAAATATACTCAAACTCAATAGGTGGTTAAGAATGAATTTGACCAATTTCTTTGCCTGAGATATATTTACCTGCACCCAACCTATTTTACCAATGTCATGAAGGGCTAGATCAATACAATGTGCTGCACAAGGTGTCCAAAACAACTTAGGGAAATGCTCCATCAATAGCTCACTAGCATGAACATAATTGGATGCATTATCAGTGACAACTTGGACTACGTTGTCCTCTCTTATAGATAATATGGTGTCCTTTAGTATCTGAAATAAATATTCAGTAGTCTTTGTTTTGTCCATACAATCAATAGTAGGAAAATGGATCACTCCCCAACGACAACAAGCAAGTGTGTTCACAATAGGTCTAAACTGGTGATCAGTCCAACTATCACTAACTAAAGTATATCCAGAAATAGCCCATGAATTCCTTATTGGTTTAACTCTTTCCTCTACTCTATGTTTGCTCCTATCAATTCCTTTGGTCCTAAGACTTTCATAGCTTGGAAGAACATATGAGGGACCAAAATGGTCGATCTTTTTTAACATATCATGAAATAATGGGATTTTGATAGTGCTGAAAGAGATATAACAACCAATGAAAAAATCATAAAGTACACCATCTACTTCATTTTGCTCCAATGGCTTCTAAGCTTTCTCCAATGTTTGTTGTGTTGGATCAACGTCTAGTAAAGTAGGTTCTCTTTGTGATCCATATGGCATAGAAGATGTTGTAGATGCCACAAATTATGGGAAAGATATTGGTGTTGAATTAATAACATTTTCTCTTCCCATGGGTGTATCTTGTGTTCTTTTTTTCTTGCTTCTTGGACTACCTTTCCTTGCTTATGCGCATTGACTTCTTCACTTAAACTTTTCTTCACATCTTGATCAATTTTAGTACATGCTACCACTCCTCCACCAGTTCCACCCACAATGCCAAGAAAATGATCTCTTGCTCGAGTCACTAATGTCCCACAAGTATTATTGCAGAACTTGCAAAAAATTTTAGAATCAACAATTTGTTTTCAATTATGCCATATTGTGTCCTAGAACAATTTGTAAAAATATATAATGAAATACCAAAATCAAATTAAGATTGAAATAATCAATTTTCTAACCAATTTTCCAACAATATTTACCATTTTATAAAGATATTTGATAGAAATTGTTTTTTTTATAATATAGGAATTATTGTTTTTTATTTTGTTTTTTATAAAAATTATTGTTTAGTTTTTTCCAATTTTCTGATTAATCCTCATATAAAAATAGTACCAAGATAAAAAAAATTATAAAAACTAAAAAAAAATTACCCGTATAAAAATATTATAAAAACTAAAAGAAAATTAACATTAAAACTAAAGGGTCACTGCATTATTTCAATTTTCAGAGCTATGTTATTTTTATAAAATCTCAATTCTCAAATTTGCACCAGGGCTACATTATTTTATAAAAGTTAATTGAAAAAGTCGGATTTTCTTCCTCTATGATTTTATTCCGCAGCAATTTGTTAGCATTCCTATCCACGGTTACACAGAGCCCGAGCTTCCCACCCATCGACCACATTTATTGCACACGTGTCAGGAAGCATGAACGGTTAAGGCCACGTAATCATTTCTCTGATCGACCATTAAATTTAAAAGGCGTTCAAAGAGAAGGAAACCACAACCAATCAGAACAAATCAAAAAGCAAGCACAACCAAGATAAATCAAGAAAGGGAAAATTTGGTGGCGGAGTTGTGCTGAACACCATGCCGAGGTTCAATTTTATTGTTATACACAGCCACACTATTCGTCAACTTAGCAGGAGCAGCACAGTGGAGGTTGGAAATAAGCCGATAGAAAGTTTTGACAAAAATCATGCACCGCTGACCGTACCGAATTGGAAACTGATGAATTATTCATTGTACCGAATCGAATCAGGGAATTTTCGATTTTTTTTGCCGGTACGACCGAACTTCGTAAATATGAGGTAAACAACATCATGATGATGGATTCATATTAAATAAATTCATATGATGACATTATTGAATAAATTAGCACAATTTTTTAATGGTTTAATAAAATTTATTCGTTTCAAAATTATATATTAATAACATTATCATAATTATTTATAATAATAAAACATTATCATTATTCAACTATGGACAATCATGTTTATGTATGCTCAACCATAGTTGATCATGGTCAACCATGTTTTATAAAATCGAACATGGTCAACTATGGTTGAACGTCACATCATCACAAAGATTGTCTTGATATGGAAATCAACCATGGTAAACCATGATCCAATTTCCTATTGTCACAAAGATTGTCTCGATATGAAAATCAATCATGATCAAGAATGTTCAACCATGGTCCAACGTCACATTGTGACAAGGATTGTCTTAATATGGAATTCGACCATGGTCAACCATGTTTATTTTAGGGTTTATAATATTTATTTTTTGGTTAATATACATTGGGTCTATTATTCCCTTGGGTTTATTAATCTAAGGGTTCATATTCCTAAGGTTTAATATTATTCACTTAGGTTTATATTCCCTTGGGTTTTTAGTATTTATCCCTAGGGTTTATTATTCCCTTAGGGTCATACTATCAGTCATCCTCAACCATGGTCAACGATGGTCAACAATGTTTATTTTATTTTAGGGTTTATAATATTTATCTTAGGGTTTATATACCTTAGGCTTTTAATATTAATCCCTAGGGTTTATTATTCCCTTTGGTTTATAATATCGATCATGGTGAACCATGATCCAATGTCGCATTGTGACAAAGATTTTGTCGATTTGAAAATCAATCATGGTCAAGCATGGTGAACCATGCTCCAATGTCACATTGTGGCAAGCATTGCCTCAATATGAAACTCAACCACAGTGAACCATGTTTATTTTAGTGTTTATAATATTTATCTTAGGGTTTATATACCTTGGGTTTATAATATTAGTCCCTTGGGTTTAACATTATTCAACCATGGTCAACCATGTTTTATAAAATCAATGGTGGTCAACCATGGTCCAATGTAACATTGTGAAAAGGATTTTCTCAATATGAAAATCAACGATGGTCAACCATTGTCAACCATGTTTATCTTAGTGTTTATAATATTTATCTTAGGGTTTATATACCTTCAGTTTATAATATTAGTCCCTTGGTTTTAATATGTTCCCTTGGGTTCATAATCCCTTGGGGTCTTAGTATTAATCCCTTAGGTTTATTACTCCCATGGGTTTATTATTCCCTTGGGTCTATAATATCAATCATGGTCAACCATAGTCGAATGTCGCATTGTGACAATGATTGTCTCAATATGAAAATCAACCATGGTCAACCATAGTCCAACATCACATTGCGATATATTGTTTTAATATGAAAATCAATCATGGTAAAGCATGGTAAAGCATGGTCCACCGTCGCATTGTGACAATGATTGTCTCAATATGGAAATCAACCATGGTCAACCATGTTTATTTTTTAGGTTTATAATATTTATCTTAGAGTTTATATACCTTGGGTTTATAATTTACGTTGCATTATGACAAAGATTGTCTCAATATGATAATCATCGTCAACCATGGTAAATTATGGTCAACCTTGGTGAACCATGGTCAACCATGTTCTATAAAATCAAACATGGTCATCCATGGTCAATCATGGTCAACTATGGTCGAAGCATGCATTGTCACAAAGATTGTGTTGATATGAAAATCAACCATGGTTAAGCATGGTCAACCATGATCCAACGTCACATGGTGACAAGGATTCCCTCAATATGAAAATCAACCATGGTTAACCATTGTCAACGATCCTTATTTTAGCTTTTATAATATTTATCTTACGGTTTATATACTTTGGGTTTATAATATTTGTCCTTTGGGTTTAATATTATTCCCTTGGGTTTATAATATCAATGCCTTGGGTTTAATATTATTCCCTTTGGTTCATAATCCTTTTGGGTTTTAGTATTAATCCCTTTGGTTTATTATTCCCTTGGGTTTATAATACCAATGCCTTGGGTTTATTATTCCCTTGGGTTTATAATATCAATCATGGTCAACCATGGTCAATCATAGCCAACCATGGTCAACTATGATCGAATGTCGCATTGTGACTATGTTGTCTCAATATGAAAATAAACCATGGTCATCCATGGTCCAAATCACATTGTGGCAAAGATTATCTAGATATCAAAATCAATCATGGTCAAGCATGGTCCAACGTTGCATTGTGACAAGGATTCTATCAATATGGAAATCAACCATGGTCAATCATTGTCCAACGTTGCATGATGATAAGGATTCTCTCAATATGGAAATCAACCATGGTCAAGAATTTTATTTTAGGCTTTATTAGATTTATCCTTGGGTTTATAATTTTTATCCCTTGGGTTTATAATAGCAATCATGGTTAACCACGTTTTATAGATTCAATCATGGTCAATCACAGTCGAATGTCACATTGTGATAAATATTATCTCATTGTGAATGTCACATTTTCACAAAGATATTTTTGGTATAAAAATCAACCATGGTTAAGTATGGTCAACCATGATTGAATGTCGCATTGTGACAAGGATTGTCTCAATATGAAAATCAACCATGGTCAAAAATTGTCAATCATTTTTATTTTAGTGTTTATAATATTTATCTTAGGGTTTATATACCTTTGGTTTGAAATATTAGTCTCTTGGTTTTAATATATTCCCTTGGGTTCATAATCCCTTGGGGTTTTAGTATTAATCCCTGGGGTTTATAATATCAATCCCTTTTGTTTATTATTACCTTCGATTTATAATATCAATCATGGTCAACCATTCTCAATCATAGCCAACCATGGTCAACTATGGTCGAATGTCGCATTGTGACAATGATTGTCTCAATATGAAAATTAACCACAGTCAACCATAGTCCAACATCACATTGCGATAAATTGTCTCGATTTGAAAATCAATCATGGGCAAGCATGGTCAACTATGGTCCAATGTCACATTATGAAAAAGACTGTCTCAATATGGAAATCAACCATGGTCAGCCATGTTTATTCTAGGGTTTATGTACCTTGGGTTTATAATTTACGTCGCATTGACAAAGTTTGTCTCAATATGATAATCATGATCAACCATGGTCAACCATGGTTAATCATGGCCAACCTTGATCAACCATGGTCGAATATCGCATTGTCAAAAAAATTGTGTTGATATGAAAATCATTGATGGTTAAGCATTGTCAACCATGGTCAAACATCACATTGTGACAAGCATTGTCTCAATATGAAAATCAACCATGGTCAACCATTGTTAGCGATGTTTATTTAGTGTTTTAATATTTATCTTAGGATTTATATACCTTGGGTTTATAACATTTGCCCCTTAGGTTTAATATTATTCCCTTGGGTTCATAGTCCCTTGGGGTTTTAATATTAATCCCTTGGGTTTATAATATCAATCCCTTGGGTTTATAATATAAATCATGGTTAACCATGGTCAATCATAGCCAACCATGGTCAATCATGGTCATCCATGATCAAATGTCGCATTGTGACTAAGATTGTCTCAATATGAAAATCAACCATGGTCAACCATGGTCTAACATCACATTGTAAAAAATATTGTCTTGCTATGAAAATCAATCATGGTGTAGCATGGTCAACCGTGGTCCAACATCATTTTGTCACAAGGGTTGTCTCAAACATGGTCAACCATCTTTATTCTAGGGTTTATAATATTTATCTTAGGGTTTATAATCCTTGGTTTATAATCATGGTCAACCTCGGTCCAACGTCACATTGTGATAAAAAATTTCTCAATGTGAAAATCAACCATGGTCCAACGTCGCATTGTTACAAAGATTGTCTCCATATGAAAATCAATCATGGTCAACCATGATCCAACATCATATTGTGAAAAGAATTGTCTCAATATGAAAATCAATCATAGTCAACCATGATTGTTTTAGGGTTTATAATATTTATCTTAGGGTTTTTATACCTTGAGTTTATAATATTGATCCATTGGGTTTAATATTATTTCCTTGGGTTTATAATCCCTTGGGTTTTTAGTATAAATCCCTTGGGTTTATTATTTCCTTGGGTTTATAATATCAATCCCTTGGGTTTATTAATCTAAGGGTTCATATTTGTAAGATATAATGTTACTATAGGTTTTTTAATATTAGTCCTTCTGTCAAGTATAAATCCTTGAGTTTAATTAATTAATAATAATTACTATAAGTTATTTTAAAAACAATATTTATATTATTTATTTTTAATATTAATTATATTTATATTTATATTAAATAATATTAATTATTATTATTAGTAATATAAATTTATAATAATAATCATAGTTTATAATAATAATAATAATTTATAGTAATCATTTATAATTTATACGTTTTCGGCGTATATAAATTTGAGTGGGCCTAATGGTTAAGAGCATGTGTTTCCTCCTAAGAGGTCACAAGTTCAAAACAAGAGGGGGTAGAGTATGTATGACTTTGTAGACTTAGTAGTCAAATCGTTGTGCGGAAGTGGGTTCCTTATCCCACAAACAACGAGGTCTCATACACCAATTTGTTGTAGTTACTAATGTAAATGTAGTTGTGCCAGTTATAAAAAAACCATTTTATATTATAATTTTTTATTAGTATATTAAATGTATTAAAAAAAGACATTAATATTGACTTATATACATCACAGTTTTTATTATATACAAGGTCTAGGTAAAAGTGAAAAGACATATTGTGCAAAAACATAAAACATATTGTATTTTTGCATAATAATTGTTAAAGTGAAGGTGCAAACATTGTGAAAATTAAGCCCATATATATATATATATGAATGAAATGATATGAAATATTATATAAAAACATCGTAAACTTATCCATCATACTTTTAATATTTATAATAATACCTTTTTATTTTCCTTATTATATATTTAGGCCGATAGGTCTTCCTATGCATCAACAATTGTCAACACTTTTAACCTGAACCGTTTGATCAAGTTTGACAGTTTCAACCGTTGATTTGAAGTTGACTGCTTTTTCCAAATATTTGAGTTGCCTTCTTTTCACCTCCAGTTCTGCTGTGCATTGAACCTGGCGCTTTGAGTTGCATTACTGCTTTTTCCAATTCTTTTGTCACACTGCTTTTTCCTTGACAGTTGTTGTTGCTGTTCTTCTTCCCTAGCTTTTGGCAGCTTCTTGGCAAGCACTAAGCTTCATCCCAGTGAAAAGGAGCGCAAACATGAGAACTAGTGCAAACATCCCATTTCCAAAATTCCATGAAGGTTGGAATTGAGCAAGATTTGGATATTCCCTGTGAGGTATACGGAATTCATCCACAACACCATGTAGCAGGTAGTTTAATGCATTGCATCAGTTATCTTCCAAAGTTAGTCTTCATCTTTCTTTACTGTATTCTAATATTGAAGGGTTGGAATGTTTTAGCTAATCTATAATTCACGTTTCGGATATTATTAAATATATTCTCCCAAGCCACTATAGAAACATATTATCAGACTTTTTTCTCAGTTTTCTCAATCTATAAGCCTTGGATTTAGAATTGATAGCAATTATATTTCCAAGTTATTGAATTCTTCACACATGAAAATGGAAGTATGTTATTAAAGATTTATAAGCATTTGTATGTATGCTAGTCTCTGAACTGTGTTATTCTTAAGATTGATAGGAATAGAACATTCTGTAATCTGCAATAACCATAGAACCTTACAGTGATTGCCTGTTGCATGAAGAGAATCGCAATCAGCATAACAAAAAGTTCACCAGCTATGCGGGTAAATCTATTAATAATTGAGCATGCACCCAAGATTGCAAACAAGATCAACAAGAATGATGTCCAGACACATACCCTGCACACCAAAGAGCGGAGAAGTTATCGAGTAAAAAATACATATAATACACAGGAGCTGACAGTTGACCCCTGAAAAGCTTGGCAAGATAAATTTATAGCCATCAAACATGATTAATCATCTTGTTTGACATAACAAAGGTCTACAGGGAGATCTAGATTCTATACCATGCTGCCCAAGCCAAAAACAATTTTGGGCCCAAATCTGCTCTGCCTTTGGCAAAATTATACATGAGTGTATACATTATTACAGTTGGCTCTTTTTCCTTGACAGTTGTTGTTGCTGTTCTTCTTCCCTGGCTTTTGGCAGCTTCTTGGCAAGCACTAAGCTTCATCCCAGTGAAAAGGAGCGCAAACATGAGAACTAGTGCAAACATCCCATTTCCAAAATTCCATGAAGGTTGGAATTGAGCAAGATTTGGATATTCCCCGTGAGGAATACGGAATTCATCCACAGCACCCTGTAGCAGGTAGTTTAATGCATTGCATCAGTTATCTTGCAAAGAGTCTTCATCTTTCTTTACTGTATTCTAATATTGAAGGGTTGGAATGTTTTAGCTAATCTATAATTCACGTTTTGGATATTATTAAATATATTCTCCCAAGCCACTATAGAAACATATTATCAAACTTTTTTCTCAGTTTTCTCAAAAATTATAATTTCCTTGACATTGCCTTTGTTTCTTTCATTTTATTAAATGTTTACATGCCTATCAGGACAATTAATGATTTCTATGTGAAAATGCTAGAGTATGATGTACAATGCATGAGTATCCATTCTACAATCAGTATACATTATTTTTTTTTGAATTAAGAGTGTCTTTAAAAAAAAAAGTGGAAAAGAGATCGCTTGTTCCTTTAAATCACACTCTCTTTAAATAAAATAGAGCTATAATTCATTGGGGATAGGCATAACTGTTTAAAATGCCGAGGATAATGTATATATTCTACAAGTTTTTATGCCTACAAGTTTTTCGTAAAATTTCAAAAAATACATGGCAAAGCATGTAACTATCTCCTGTATAATTGCTTGTGATAAACACACAATACCAAGTAAAATATTTAGAAGTATTCAAGTGTAATAAGTCTAGTATGTTCCACCAAACATGATGCATAGTTATGGAGTGTCATAAGTTTTTTTGTACCTACAATTTTAATAAAAACTCAATTTACATAGATTTGGCCTTTTCAGTGTGGTTTCTATTGTTCATGGAATGCTAGATGTTATGCTACTCACGTTAAGTTATCTTTGTTTTTGTTTTCAAAAAAGTTATATAGGAATATGTATACCTTACATGGGCTTCTGCAATGACATTTATAGAGTGGTTAGTTGTTTGTTTTTAAAATAGAATACATTTACATGAAATTTTCAAATTCTCTTCTTTTTTGTTTCAGTCATGTCAGCATTTTTAAATACATGTGAATGAATAGAAAGTCTTGTGGTTTTCTTTAAGTATTTTTGCTTTGGCATGCTGCTTTGTTCTCTTTTTCACTTCCAGTATAAAGAACTTACATTCCCAGTCTGTTCTGTCTCCTATATCTTTTACTCTATTTCATATTTAATAAACTGTACAATATCAATAGCAACGGAGAAGGTGACCCAACCTTTTATAAAAATTCAATAATTCCAACTTCATAAATCTATCGGCCTCTCTTTGTACCTTTTGGTACAATTGCTAGTATATATATATTATTTTTTTTGTGTAAGTAAGCTTTTGTATTAACAGTAATAACATATAGTACAAAAAGTCTGTCGAAGCAGATGACTGGCCGCTATGAAGTTGGCCTTACCAACAAAATCTAATTGGGGCAAGAGACTGAAAGGATGCTGCCAAGAGGTACTCCCCATAGTAAACAAAGACTGAGAGAAGAAACGAGAAACTGCCAAACAGGAACACCACGCAGGGTGATTCGAGCCAAAGATTGGCCAGCTATGCAACTTATCAGAAAAGGACAAAAAACATAAGGGACAGTGAGCATATAAGACCGAGCCGACATAGGCAAAACAGAAGGGCGAGGAGGCGATAACAGAGGAGTCGACGACGGCCGCTGAGGTCTCATAGCAGTGGAGAGCATTTTCTACTAGGCCTTCGACGGACCACCCTGGTGCGGCGCAGGAGGCTTGCTGTCAGACGGGATAGCTTTCTTGAGGAGCTTAATCAGTTCTGTGAGCTTGGTGCTGACCGAACCCAGCTCCTGGTGAATTGCGGAGAGCTTAAATTCACTGCTCTCAACCACGGCCATATGGTCATGAGTCATGGTGGCAGCAAAATGCTGTAGAGTCCGCAGCTGCTCCGCATGGTCGTCTTGCACATCCATGGCCTTCGCTAGGATGGTTTTCATGCGCCATGCCTCGGCCTGAGTGCGGACGAATTGGGTCGCCCGAGTACTGGCCGTCCCTGGGTCTTGCAGCCAGTCGAATTCCTGTCCGAGCTGCTGGTCTGTGAGCTTTCCTTCTTCCTCTTTGGCCGAAGTTTCCAGATCAATGATCTTGCGTTTGTTACGCGTAGAGGTTCTGCGCTCATACATTTCTCTAGCCAGCTGCAAATCGCTGTTCGCTGAGTTGTTCCGGCACCCCTCACCCGCCATCGAAGCACTCGCCTGAGGGAAAAAATTCTGGGAGATATTGCAATTCGAAAGATGCAGAGTAAAGGCCTTCAAAGCAATGGGGCTCCAATGGAGATCGGGCGGGGTTATATAGATGGAGATGGGAGGATTTCGGGCTGAAGATCGGATCTCTACAAGCAAATTGCCTGTTCGATCAGCATAAATGCTGTGATTCAGGGTCGTGGGAGGCGAGTGAGGTGAGTGAGAAAAATTTCGGTGGCCTTCGCCAATGCGGCTGAGGGCACGCCAAGTGTCCCTCTGTCCTGTGGAACGGCGGTGGCCTATGTCACCCCGGATCCCGATTCTGTACAAAATTGTGAGAGCTGCAATGTCCATGATTGCCCTCAACCACAAGGTCCTTTGAAACTTGCTGTGAATTGAACGCTTGCGTCCTGTCGTTCTATCCATTGATTTGAGGAATGGAAAAAGGCGGCCAGTCATTCTGCCGTGTCATCTGCCACCAAGTCCAAGCGTGCGAGGTGAGATTACCTTTCCTTGAGCTGATTGTGCATGACCTGGTGCCAACAGCTGTCCACCATTCCATTTGGGTTATCAATCCCATGGTTTGCCAGGTGGTCTGCTACCGAGTTTGCTTGCCTTCTTATCGGCTGAAAGACGAGTCCCTTCATTTTCCCAAGCAAATTTCCTATACTCTCAGTGACCATGGCCAAACGCCAGTGTTTGGTTACTTTGCTAATCAGTGTGCCACCATAGATTTTCCTTGCCACTAGAATTGCAATTTCAGATTCGCCTTCGATGATTGCATTGCCTGCCTGTTTCCTGTGTAAGATTTTTAGCCCTTTCTCCATAGCGGCAAATTCCATTTCGTTGTTGGTGGCTTCCCCCAACGCTTGGCTGAAGATGTGGAGAATTTCTCCTCTCTGGTTACGAATGAGGCCTCCGATGCCCGCTGGTCCCGGGCTGCCTCGAGAGGCCCCATCGAAGTTCAGTTTCAGGAAGCCACCAGGAGGGCGAGACCATTGATTAGGCGTGTTTCTGGTATTCGGCTTGTTGGTCGGGATTTGATGACTTTGCTTAGAACGAATGTTGAAAGCAGTCAGAATTCTTTGATCTTTCTCAGAGATTTTATTGGACGGGTCGAAATGACTCTTAACCTGAATCAATTGGCGAATGTTCTCAATTAGGGTAATTTTCAGATGCTCAAGATCCCTATGTTCATTTTGAAAAATTCTCCTGTTTCTTTCTTTCCAGATTGTCCATGTAATGAAACCAGGCAGGATTTTCCAAATGCTATTGATTTGGTGGTTTTCCGAGTAATTGATAGGCCAATTGGAGATGGTACTTTGTATTGATTCTAAATCCCTATTCTGTTGCTGCATGATGGCCTCAAACCCTTGCCAAATATGATTTGCCCATTCACATACATTGAATAGGTGATTCATTGTTTCTTCGGCTTGCTTACACATTGGACAGAAAGAGGGACCCTCAAAGCCTTTTTTCCTCAGGTTCTCCCAGGTGAGAGTCTTTCGCCGCATGAGGAGCCAGAGGAAGGTTTGGATTTTTGGCCAGAAAAGGGGATCCCAGACCTGATTGAGCCACGGGGCTGGCTCCCCCTGTTCTGAGAGTTCTAGCTGTTCTCTTGCTTCTTTTAGAGTGAAATTTCCATTTCCTTTCATACCCCATCTCAGCTTGTCTGCCCCCGCAGTATTCCTAATTTTTCTTTGATGTAGAACTTGGAGCAGATCATGAATTTTGTTGGGTTCCTCGTTGGGGTTTCCTGTGTCTGGAAGAGTCCATTCACGCCAGGTTTGGTCATAACCATTGGGAATCCAATATTGATGAACTGTGAAAAGTCCCCTGCTTTGACAGTGTATTTTATAATTTCCAAGGTCTGGGCTTTCAAGCTTGGGGTGCTGTTGCCATGCATCTTCCCAAAAGAGGGCTGATTCCCCATTGCGGATCTCCCAGAAACTGTGGTCCTAAATGATACTTCGGTTTTTTTTTGCGTGATTCCAGATTGGAGATCCCTCTGGCAACTCCTGGAGTCTGATGAGGTCTTGATCCCTACAGTTGGGGGCCTATTTCTCCTTCCAGTGGCGGGCCCAGGGGAGGTTGGTCTCTTTGAGCCAGCGCCACCACAGCTTGGCACCTCCTGTTTTGTTGGTGATATCAGGATCTATTAGGTTTAATCCTCCTGCCCTTTTCGATTGACAGATCTTATCCCATGCTACTAGCGCCCATTTCCTTTTTTCTGTGCTGCCACTCCAGAGAAAGGATCTTTGGATGGATCGAATTTGCTGCAGGATGGCTTTAGGAGCCGGGAGGATAGAGAGCATGTACTGAGGGATAGCCTGGAGGATAGCTTTAGTTAAAACTAGGCGCCCCGCAAAGTTTAGGGCCCTGTGGGTCCAATGCTTGCTCCTTTTTTCCAGGTTAGCTATGAGCCTTTCCCAGTGGATCTTTTGCCATGGCTTGGTGGTGAGCGGAGCTCCCAGATACTTCGAGGGAAGCGAGCCTTTGCGAAATCCTAGAATGCCCGTGAGATGGTTCTGAATTGAGACATGAGTGTTAAAGAAAAAAATTGTTGATTTAGAATGGTTGACTTCCATACCTGAAGCTTTGCTAAAAAGAGAGAGAATAGCTTTGAAAGCCTTGGCCTCTTTGACAGTGGGGGAACAGTGCAGCATGGTATCATCGGCAAACTGCTGATGAGTAGTTGCAGGGGAGGAAGGGAAAGGGCGCAAACCTTTAATTCTTCCTTCTGTTTTGGCTTTGTGAATATATCTGCTAAGCCCTTCCATGAGAATCACGAAGAGGAAGGGGGATAAGGGGTCGCCCTGCCTGATGCCGCGAGATGGCGAGAAGGTTGCCGAGGGGGATCCATTAACCAGAATAGAAAAATTTGTTGACTTGATGAGAGCGAGGATCCAGTTGGTCCACCTGTTGTCAAAACCAAAAGCCTTTAAAGTGGCCTCTAGATAATTCCAATTAACTTTGTCAAAAGCTTTTGAAAGGTCTAATTGGATCATCATTCCAGGGATTTTTTTTGACTGAAGAGTGTGAGTCATCTCCTGTGCCAGGAGGATGTTGTCCAGGATTTGTCTACCTTCCACGAAGCCCGACTGCTCCTCCGATATGATGTTTGGGAGGATCGGTTTAAGTCTGTTGGCGATGACCTTAGAGATGATTTTATAAATCACGTTGCACAGAGCTATGGGGCGGAATTTTTCAGGAGTTCGGGCTTCCTCCTCTTTGGGAATCAGTGCTAGGAAGGTGGAGTTCAGGCCTTTGAGGATTGAGCCAGAGCGCCTTGAGTCTTCGACAACTTCCCAAATCTCAGTTTTGACAGTTTGCCAGCATGCTTTGTAGAAATTTATTGTAAAACCATCTGGGCCAGGGGCTTTATCATTTGGCATGTCTTGAACAGCTTCCTCCACCTCCTCCATAGATATCTTTCTTAGCAGAGAGGCATTCTGTGCTGGAGTGATGAGATGGGGAATGGTCTGCGTTATTTCCTCACAGGCTTCCACTCGATCTTCTTGAGATTCCTGGGCAATTTGCTTGAAGTGGGTGATGAGCAGAGATGAGATCTCATTGTGATTCTGAGTGACTTCTCCAGCAGCATTGGTGAGCTTGAGGATTTTGTTTGCTCCCCTGTAATCCATTGTCGATCTATGGAAGAATTTTGTGTTTTTTTCTCCCTCCTTTAACCATTGGATGCGGGATTTTTGCTTCCAAAGGATTTCTTCCTGCTGGCAACGGAGATGCCATTTCTGCATAAGAATCCTTTCCTGTTCAATGGAGTTTTCTTTGTTAATCCCTGAGGCCCAATCTTTGTGAATTTCACTTAGTTGGTCCTCTATATTATGTTTATCCTTGAAGATATTGCCAAATTCGGTTGAATTCCATTCCTTTATTTTGAGTTTGATGAACTTCAGTTTGGACTGAAGTTTAAACATCTTGGTCCCTCTGATAACCCTGGGCTCTTCCCACCATTTTTTTACCAGTTCCTGGAAATTTGGGTGAGTGAGCCAAAATTTCTCAAACCTAAAGGGCCTGTTTTTGGGGGTCTCAAGGAACGCGGCTTCCAGGGCAATGGGCCAGTGGTCTGATCCCCCACTGGGGAGAATGTCAGAGGCGACTGTTGTTCCTTCCAATAAAATGTTTTCAGAAATAAAAAAACGGTCAAGGCGAGAGGCTATCCTGTTTACTCCTCCTCTTCGGTTGTTCCAAGTGAAGAGCCCATTGTTAGGAGGGATGTCAATTAGCTGGGCCGAATCCATGAAGTTGATAAAGAGCTCTGAGTCCTTGTTGAGACGTCTGAGACCTCCTTTTCTTTCCAGGAGGGTAGTAATCATATTGAAATCCCCTCCCATAATTATCTTGAAATGCTGGTATCTCTGTTTTAATTTTGTTAACATGCTCAGGAAAGATACTTTATCTTCTAAGCGTTGTGGACCATAAACATTTATACAGAGGTAAAATTCAGAATTACCTGTTAGTTGAAATTCTGTAGCAATGTATGATCTGGTAGCTTCCATAGATGTTATTTCAATGGTTCTGGAGTCCCAAAGAGTTGCGATGCCTCCTTCCCTTCCTTGACTTGCAACGTCTATGTATTTGACAGAGTTTCCTAGCTTTCTGGAGATGTTCTCCAGCTGAGCAGAGGTGCATTTTGTTTCTTGAATGAACATGATGTCTGGCTTTTCCTGTTGTAACTTCCTTTTGAGAAGTCGTTGCTTGTTGAGGCTGTTGAGCCCTCTTATATTCCAGGATGTGATTTTCATTGGAAAACGAGGAGGTTATTGGGGGGATAAGAAGGAATGCAAGTCCTTGATTTTCCCTGAATTGATCAAGAATATACCCAAATCATGGAGGACCTCTCCGTTTGTCCTTCTTCCTCTTCTTTTATTCTGCTTGCGTCCTAGTGAGTGAATAAACAGAGTTTTAGGATGGTTACCTGTGCCTTTCATGATTCCCAATCTTTTCTTTTGCTTGTCCATGGCGGCTTGTTGTTTTGCAATGAAGAGATCTCTGATTTTTCTGATTTCTTCCTCTGGGATGTTGTCCAGCCCTTGGGTTTTCCATTGCTTTTCCATAGCTGGCAAATTCACTCCTTCTTTTTCTAGGACTTCGTTGAGTTCCAGATCTTCACTTCCCCCATCGCTTGTTAGCATGTCTATGTCTTCGTCTCCGGCGACTGTTACTTCCTGAGTTTGAGTTTCTGTGTCTTCAGTGAACTCCTCTGCATCCGTGATTCCATAGTCTGTATTATTCTGTTGGGGAGCTTCTGGAGGCGTAGTTTCTTTTTGGTTGCCTTCTGAGTCTGCTTCTGAATCTAAGATGTTGAACGGATTGAGTATTCTGCTAGGGTCTTTTGCTGCTTTGTTAATTTTTTTCCTGTATGCCCTTTGTCGAGGTTTTGGCTTTTTGAAAACCTCTTGGTCCTTTGCTGGCTGCTCAGATTTGGCCTCTTCTACTGGTTTGTTTAATGGACATTCCCTGATCAGGTGGCCATGTTCGTGACACTTCCTGCATCGGAAGGGGATCTGTTCGTAGTCGATGGCTTGGAAATAATCTTCATCTCTGAACTCTAGCCATAGTCCGTCATGCAAGGCGCCTGAGACATCCATTTCAACGCAGATCCTGGCACAGGAGGTGTACTTCCTTTGCATGGTTGACTCTGAGGCTTTAATGAAGGTGCCGAGGCGGTCTCCGATGCTCTTAAGTGTTGCTAGTCCCCAGTAGTCTATAGGTAATGAGAAAAGCCGGATCCAAACGGGGACTCGGGTGAAAGTTTCTTTTTCAAGCGCAAAGTTTGCTTTCCCAGGCCTCATGTAGAGGCCTGCAGAGGAAAGAAAATACGGGCCTCCATCAAAGATTCTATCCTTATCTTCTAGGTTAGAAAAAACCACAGTGAAAAAACCTTTAGCTCCTAGGTGGAGTTTGACATCACCTTTTGGTCTCCAGTGTTGCTTGATCCAGATGCAGAGAGCTCGTTCTGTTGGCCACAGGCCCATAAACTTGTATATGATTGCATGCTCCATCATGTGGTCTCTGTAGACCTGAATATCTAGGTCTGAGAAGACCACTCAGAGAGCTTCCTTCTTTTTTGGTTTGCAGATACCTTGCAGGTTATTTTTGGAGCTGAGGTTGGAGGCTTCCGCTTTATCCTCCTTTTCTGCAGTTCGCTTTTCTTCTCTGTGGTCCTTTTCTCCGTCTGACGGTTCAAGTATTGGACCCGAACTGCTCTTGCCTGCTACTGATTTGTTCACGTGTTTTTTCTTTCCGTTGCTGTCCTGTTCTGGCGTTTCTGATCCATGATTTGGATCTTTCTGCCCCTGGGCTGCCATTCCAATGCTAGTGCCAGAGCCGTCTTTTCGGGCTTCATATCCTGAGATCTTGAAGCCTTCAGCAATTTTGTTCTTTTGCATGACTGCGTTCCTGTAGGATGGGGTCCCCGTGGACCCCCCTTCTGTCATCTGTCGGGCCAAAACCCGGCCTCTTTGGATGAGAACCTCGAATCGAAGTTGGTGTGCTGCCAGCGCTGGTGGAAGGATCGAGAGGTGCAGGGAAGAAACCCTAGGAGCAGGTTTCAGAGCTCGCTCCTAAGATACATTCATTGAGCAAACTAAAATAGTATATATATATTATTAATCATATTTGTAATAATAATTAAATTTAAAACTGAATAAATAAATATAATAATAAGTTTTATGATGATGAAATATATCCATATAAAATATATATAAAGAATCTGACATCTCCGACAACTTAGCCCACTAAGATTTTAAGACGCCAATCCAACAAGTTTAGAGCCAACAATAACCAACTTACAACTGAGAAAACGTCAGTGATGATGAATGAGAAGCAGACGGATATTTAGGCCGAAGGCCTTTTTTCTCAATCAGTGAACCTCTCGTTTTCGCCTACACTTCGCATATGTATCTGACATATGTACACAATTTTTTACTCACTATTATGCTCTCCACTTGACATCTGTGTGCATCCTCCATGCACCAACTCTAAGATGCATCGCCCTCCTAAACTGTCGCGCTCAGATGCCTCCATCTTAACCATGCAACAAAAAATGGTTAACTATCCGCCTTAACAAGTTGCGTAGTTAATAATTAACAGGTGCTGGCAGCAATTCACAATGGTGTCTCCTTCAATATTTTCTCCTCGCCTTCTGCAATTCCTCCTGCTTCCAACACTAAAACCAACAATAATTATCATTTTTTGGCTCCCACTCTGCCCACTCTTCCTCCCCTCCATAAAAGAAGCAGCGGCACCACAATCAGGAGCAGCAGGAGAGTGGAAATTTAGGCACCCAATCTGTTTGATAATCCCGAAGGATAAAAGGCAAAGTGCCACGGCAAGAACAAGAAAGTGTATAGATATATGGACCACAATACAAACAAGCTAGGGGACAACCGAGGAGTCACAGTCAATAGCGACGGAACATCATACAGAGTAGAAGGGGCGCCATTCGAGTTCAAATTCAGCTACACCGAGACCCCTAAGGTGAAGCCTCTGGCCCTCAGAGAGCCACTCTTCGCTCCTTTCGGGCCGCCCACAATAAACAGGCCATGGATTGGAAGAGCGCCTCTTCCGAAGAGCAATAAAATGCCTGCCGATTTGGATTCCTTCAACCCTTCTCTGCCCGACAAGAAGGGCGCGAAGTACGTCGAGGCGCCCGACCCTTTTATCATGGATAACGGCCCCAAATATGATGCCAGGACCCGATATGAGATACTGGGGGAGCCTTTGCCGAGGAACGATATTAATGAGCTCGTCGACTTCAGGAAATTGTCAAGTTAATCTTGGAAGGGATGGATTGACACAATATGTTAGAATTGATCCATACTCATTGGAGACGTCGACAGGTTTGTAAGATAAAATGCAAAGGTGTTCCAGCAACAGACATGGATAATGTTTGGCGGAAAGATCATTCGTCGTGTTGGTGGAGTAGTATACCTTTTTCCGGGCCGAAACTATAACTGCAAAAACCGTCCAACTTTTCCCTTGATGCATTGGAAGCCTGCAACACCTCCCTATCTGAAGCTGATTGAACGAGCTGCTGCTGGGATGACAATAGAAGAAGCAGATGCATTACGAAGAAAAAGACGTCATCTACCACCCATTTGTAAATTAGGAAAAAATGGTGTCTACTTTAATCTTGTCAAAAATGTCAGAGAGGCTTTTGAAGAATGTGATCTGGTGCGGATAAATTGCCGAGGAATGAAACCTAGCGATTAAAAAGGATAGCTGCCAAACTTAAGGAACTGGTTTCTTGTGTGTTGCTTTCGTTTGATAAAGAGCATATATTAATGTGGAGAAGTAGAGAATACGCACCTAAGTATTTTGAAGAGCGAGCCCTGCTTGCTTCTAAGTCTGCTAGTGAAGTTAGTAGAGATAATTCTACTGATTCTGAAGTCTTTGTTATTCAATCATCTGGTAAGAAATTATTCTCTGGAACTGGGGAATTGACAACCTCTTTAGAGATAGGATTATTGAAGCACAACGTTGTTACATTATCCAAGGATGTTTCTCATGAAGGTGTAATTGTGACTAGTGAACATAACAGATCTTTACCAGAAGAATTGGAAAAGTCATCTTTTTCAGTGAAATGCAAAGAGTTAGTTAAACTGGGTGAAAATGAGGATGCCCTTAAGCAGAAAATAAATGTTCAAACACATAATTGTAATGGCATGGATACTTCTAAAGAAGAAATAGGTTTAGAGGCAGATTATTCCACTCATAGTATGCTATCTATGTCTGGTTCTACACGTACAACACCATTTTCCAAGACTAGAGAAATGTAGAGACACCTGTCGATCTTTTGAATATGTAGGTCGTGATTCGTCAACTGCCCGTGTTGCTATTTTTGCTAATTCCTTGAACACATCATCTGAATCGTTACCTTCTTCAACAACACGTGTCATCATTTCGAATGCTAAAAGTATGTAATGTATTAAGGATGGCAATATTCATTTATTATCACAGATCGATGCGAAACAGAAGATGATGCATGAAAGTGATAATTTTTTTGGAAACAAAATTTTGGTTGATACATAGGGTAATGGATGCAATAAAATTACTCAAAGCATTGAACTCTTATGGCTGCAGTTAAGAATTTAATAGCTATTAAAAAAAATACCTTTTAATTCATTTAGACTGTTAGTTTAAATCTAACAATCTAGTCGGACAAATCCTCTTCATTTTTCGTTATAATTTATATCTTTCACATTAAATAATATAAAATGATAATATTGTTGAAATGATATCTCGTTTATGGTACTTCTAATCGTTTAGATCGTGAGGCTTCTTGATATTTCAATTGGTAGGCCCAGTCAAACTTTCAGGCGCCGACTGGCCCGAATGCAGCGTTTGCAAAATTCAACGAGGATAACATATATTTGCATATTTTAAGGGGAAGATGAAACTTAAAAACCCCTCCCTTTTAAAATTAATGATGCACTAAAGTTTAAGAGAAGCACTACTACACATCCTACAAATTTGAAGTAGCACAAATGTTATGTTAGAATAACCGAATTTGGATTAAGAGAAGCATTACTACACATCCTACAAATTTGAAATTTGAAGTATGATAAATGTTTTGTTTGAAAAACTGAATTTGGATTGGGTTGAAATGTAGATTCATTCCCAACAATGGTGAACAATAGAGCACCTTTGTTTAAAATCACTCTACAGAGTAATGGTGAACAATAGAGCACCTTTGTCAAAAATCACCTTACAGAGTAATTTGTACCATTCTCTTATTAACCCACCAGCATCAATGCCTTCTTCTCCTTGAAAATGCACTGATAGGTGCCCATTGAGATCTTGATTTGAACGCATCAATAAATCATTATATGAATCTTCCAGCAAATAGGCTCGACGAACACAAATATGTAGTGGTGCAAAGGGAACATACATATGTTGCTTTCTGATCTTTTGTTGATTATGTTCTTTATATGTTGCAAAAGCATTATTAGATGGCAAACTCTTAAATGTCTATTTTACCTGATCATTTTACAAGCACATACTTGGTGTGAAAGTTACGTATCATGACATTGAGGCTATTGATCCTGGTTATTATAAGAATTTGAAATGGATGGTGTGAAAGTTATGTATCATGCCATTGAGGCTATTGATCCTGGTTATTATAAGAATCTGAAATGGATGCTGGAAGTATGCAGCAATTTTCGGTGTTGTTATTTCTTTCCAATAGACTTCTCCTTGGTTCTATTTTATCTGGAGTTACCATGTGTCTTATGCTTTATGAACAATCCTCATATTAACATAGCATTTTAATTTCCTCTTTTTATTTATTATTCGTTGAACTATTTTGAGCCTCCACAAATGAATTATGTTTAATAAATATCTCGTTGTTGCGCCAATAAGTTTGACCTATGGGGATCCCTTCAACAAATTTTCTATTATAATCCTGCATTGAGCCTTGTTTCGTCCTCCCTTTAAACCCAGATTGATCCCTTTCCAATTTCTGGAGATCAAAACAGTGCTCCAAATATTTGGATCGATTTAATCCAATAGGCTTACGATCTTTAAAAGCGGACTTTAACTGTGTCAAGAAAACGATCCAAAATTTATCACAAAAGCTAAACAATCATATTTGCAAAATAAATAAGATTACTCATATAAAAGAGTGACTACAATATTTCAGATCCTGTAATTACTCAAAAGCATATATATCAGTAAAGATTAAATTCTCATAGCCATAGTTTGCAAATATATTGGTAAATATTGAAATTTCATAGCCATAGTTTCAAATATTTTTGTCAAATGAATCAGAGCTCTGCCAAAATATTATGCAAAACCAACATCAACTAATTATTAATAACCATCAACTAATTATTAATAGCCATCATGGCATGCATGCATTTTTGAAACTACCCAGATTGTGACTTGAACTTTTACGATTCCATTCACCAAAATAAATCATATAATCAACAAATTTTATGTGCGTTTTTGTTGGTAGGCCGAAATGCTATATTTTCCCCCTTCCTTTTACAAAACCACAATCCTTAACCTATGTTTATCTCCATAAACCTCCTCATTCCAACACTAGTCCAAGAATACTGTCTATTCCTACATAAACTTCATAGTTCATGTTTAAGGTTTATTAGGTGCTTAATTACTCATTTTAAATAGATTTCATGCCTTTAATATTTCTCATAATTTATATTTACTTTCCTAAAGTATTTGATAAGCTAAAGTATTAATCATTGTATTAGCTTGATGTAGTGTAGGTAGATTCATGCACCACCGGCAATTATCTGTTCCATGATCTCTGCAACAGGTTGATCATTTCAAGCAGCATCTTGGTCCACATCGTCTAGTTCGGTTGTGGTCATCCGGAGTTGAACTCAAGTTGAGGATAGTCAGGGATATGTTCGAGGAAAAGATCTACGAACGAAGATTAGTTCGCATCTTATTATAGCCGCTGGCTTATTTTTGTAATTTTGTTTCTTATTTCGTTTTAGCTGAAAGGCTCGATTTGGAATGACTGTGTAATTTTCAATTGTGGCCATAGGCCGAAGGGTTGTATAAAGTATAACTCTCAGATTTAACTAGGTTAGTTATAGCAGTGCAATCGTAATTTTTGGTTATTTTGTAATCTCATTGTCGCCCTCGTTCTCAGTTGGACTTGAACTCATAATGTATATTTGCTAATCAGAATTAATACAAGGAGCTGCATCATGATTTTCTCACTTTGCATTTTAATCTTTCATTGATGCGTTATTAACATGTTGAAGATTTTCGTTTCCTAAAACGGGAGACAAGCTGGTTGGCTAGGGCCTAGCCAACCCAACTTGTTTACCCTCTTGCTTTCGTCATCTTAAAGGTGTGTGTTAACTTTGTTTATTGCAGAAGCATGGTTTAAATCTTAATTTCGTTCTTGCTTAAGAATTCTGATTTATTTCGTTAAGAAGTCAAAGTGTGAACGGATCCGTTGTGTGAAAGTTAAATTGAATTACTTTACGTTCTGTAATTTCTTTTCTACTTTGCTTTCTGTTCGATCATGCAAATAAGATTATTTCTGCACCAGTGCATGTAGGTTTTCACTCTGGTTTGCTAGTTCATTTACAACAAGTGTTTTATTATTTTTCCTTTATATGATTTAATCTATTTCTACAAAGTAAGCATTCATCATCAGAAGGAATCATTTCTAATACTAAAAGTTAAACTTCTAAATATTAAATATGACTTCATGAAATAGAAAAGAGTGTTGTTGCAATGTCTGCACCTCACGATTTAAGGAAAATGATTAAAAGTAATCTGAAATATTATAGTGAACCCATTTTGAGTTAGATTTGACTGCATGCAAAATCATTTGACTGAATAAGGTCTGCTTTAACTTTTGAAGATTGCTTTCATCTTAAAAGTTTATTTCTATTTGTGAGATTCAATTGATTGAAGCATTCTTTTTCGTGTGCAAGTTATTTTAGATTATGCTCACATTTGCAATTATTTGTATAGTTAACACACCCTTTTATTTTTCTTTCCAAAATTAAATTGGAATACTTGGTGTAAGAAGCTCTGTTCCAGTACAAGAACCAATGTCTTGTTACAGGAATAGAGTGCTCCAAGCCTTGAGGATTGGAGCCCCTACATGAAGACATAAGTCTTCAGTATAAGTGTAAAATATACTTCTCACATAAGTTGTGTACCTGTACTAGTGCAAGCAGATTGCAAGAGTATAGGAATGATCGCTTAGTGTGAGAAGGAGAATCATTTAGAAGGTAGATCTTTTCAAGGGCCCACTTGTTAAACTGCCACCACCTATACTGGGGACAAACATAGAGTTATACTTCAGCAATTAAGATTTTTTACAGTAGTGTGAAAGTTCCTTTATTTGATTTCTTTGCAAATTCATTATTTTACATTCCAACGCTAGAATTACTTTGGTGTTAATTTCCCTTTGTGATTTTTTTGTTTGATTCTGCAAGATTTCAATTGAGAAGTAGGAATAGAAATAGGAAAAGTTCATACCACTTCAGGCATTACCTGTGCTTCGTCTCTAAGTTTATGAAACCCTCGGGTTGACAATTAAGTGTTGAAGGAGCTTTCTTAAGCACAATTCCTGCACCCAACATTTTGCCGCCGTTACTGGGGAGACGATTTGAATTGTTATTGAATGGCCTTCCAAACTTAGAGTTAGTTTCCATGGAGGGAGGGATGAGAGGATATGAGGTTACTTAACTCATTCCCTATCCAATTTCGAGCTCATAGGAGATGATAAGTGTGGGAATCTTCTAAATGGCTCCAGAAGATAAGAATTTTCCCAGAACCCTATGTCAATTTCACTCAATCTCGCCCAGCGCAGGTCAAAGTGGGCCTAGGTGCTTTGCAAAGCACTCTGACATGGCCCTACCTGCACTGAAGCACACTTACCCCTGTCCAAGGCTGCGCTAGTCCCTCAAGGAGGCATTTCTGGAGGGATTCAGGCCAAGAAACTCTCAGGGAAGGAGGCATTCAAAATGGTGACTTGTTTAGGGAATGTAGCAACTGAATTAGGATTTGATGTGTACTAGTGTTACTAATCTAGATGATGGGAGTGATGTTCCCAAATGGATCTGTAACAGTTGTCCCCTAAATCATGAGGTCGAAAATAATAATGTTGAGTGATATGCTTTACGATGTGATGAGGAGGTTCCGAAGTGGTTGGTGACTTGCATCGATTACAATACATAATATCATGATATTTTGATTTTTTCTCATGAATCACTGAGAGAAGGCATACCCATGCTCAGCATATAAAATTTCATTACAAGTACATAGAGTGTTGTCTACAGATATAGACCCATGATAGGATGACAATCAATGTAAAGCCATTGTATGGATGATTTGGCACATTACCTGAAATCGCAGCCCGGATTGATGAAACTAGATCTGGGGTCTTCTATCTTCTTCAATTGTTCGCTCAAGTATGAGTCTAACCATGCGAATATGTGATCTGATGTCGAACATGGGAAGACACTATCTAATTACCAGCGAATGATGTAAGATGTTAACAGACATGAGAGAAATCACCAATAATGATAATGATCCTCAAGGTGCTGCAGTAGATTTTGCATGGTGTGAATAGATGTTTTGATGTCGAACACCATACAAAGTCTTTCAGTCGAAGGCCAATGATGTCAACCTATTGCCGGAAGATAGAAACCTACCATTGATGTGTGCAGGCCTCAAGGTACTAGAAGGGTGTTTCTAAGTCAACTTCTTGGATAATTTGTTGATGTCAACAAGAAGCGACTCGTCGCAAGAGGGCCATGATGTATCCCACATCAACGACATGAAACGAGTGTAATGATTTTGGAGATGGAATACGATTGACGACACAAGGTTCAAGAATGGTAGTCATGAAAATTAAGGTTTATGAGTATTGCAAAGGATGAATTTCAAACTGAGTGACTTCTCTTGAACATGTCAGAGACACTGAATGGATTGGTAGCATTGACCCAAAACAAAAGTAATGGATGGTATGATAGACCAAGGTACGATGACCATCAAGCAGATAACCAAACCCAAAAAATCACACTGATGAAGTGAAAGTGTCATGTTCAAGAGCAACCTACTACCATAAAGTGGTTTACCCCTTTTCCATTTTTCCCAGTCATTGCTGACCAATACCTCTTTATTTTTTATCAAGCTTGAGGAGGGTAACATATGCTTGTTGTATAATTTCACCCTTCAGGTGAATCCATCGCTATGTGATTTTTTAACGAGTCTAGCAAAGGTGAAAGTCGGTCTTGTCATGATGGACAAGTTTCTCGCTATTTGATGTTTTAATGAGTTTAAAGGCAATAAGAACTCGATCATTTTCATGTTTAAAGAGTTTGAAAAGGGACGAAAAGAAAACTCCACAATTTCTTTTTCATATATTTGTCTCTCAAGTCCGAAAAAAGCATAAAATAATACGAGAGAGAACCTATTGACCATGTTCGATCAACGTATTCCTTTTTCCTAAGTAATCTATCTCAGTCCAAAAAAGGGTTAAACTTATACTGAGTAGATGTCATTTCTAATCCATTAACGAGCTGAAAAGGACAAGCGCTCGACAATCTTTTCATATTTCGAGAGTCTAAAAGGAGCTTAAAGAGAACTCCACTTTGAGGAATGAGTGGTGTCTAGGATAGCAATTGGTTCTGGTGGTGTTGGAACTTTTCAAAACATGTTGATTTACATGAAGAGGCTAGCTAATAAGACCACTCATTGCAGTTGTTCCTCAAAAAGGGTAAAACAACCGTGAAAGCGTATGATCAACCAAAGAGATGGTGGTGATGGAATGAAACAACCAAGGCTCATCTGATGGAAGAGGCTCATAGAATGGCAATCACGAGGGTTAAAATGGAGATGGGTTCATTTTTACACAAGCTTGAACCATAGGGAGCTATGCTTGGATTCAGTTTCATGTTTACACAAGCTTGAAACGAAAAACTATGCTTGGATTCAGGTTTCATTTTTACACAAGCTTGAACGAAAAACTATGCTTGGATTCAGTTTACATTCCCCCAGCATGATGAAAGGGAGAGTGTCCTGTAACCAGATGGAAGTCGTTGCGGAGAAGTAGGACGTTTAGCCAACACTTTTTGGGCTTCATCCAGATAGGGACAAAGGTGAATGGGGTGATTCCCTTCACATAACCTATAGGGTAACTTAACTTTACCACTAGGTGCATGCCCCCCAAGCTTCATTGTGTTCACCTAAGTAGACTACTCATGGCTATCAGGTGGATGGAATGAAAGTTCACATACGAGATCAAGTGAAAGACTCGACTGGGATTTTACGAGATATAATCAACAAGACAGACTCGACTTGGAACTTTTCTTTAGAGGACTTTGCTTCACTTTTTAATGAGCTTGATACAAGAGAAGGAACTCTGCTTAGGGACCTATTTCATTTTTTAATGAGGTTGACACATGAAAATAATTATCCTCATATTCCTTGTTTCATTTTTTATTGAGCTTGACACAAGACAAGGAACTATGCTCATGGGTCTATTTCATTTTTAACAAGGTTGACACAAGACAATGAACTATCCTCATATTCCTTGTTTCATTTTTTAATGAGCTTGACACAAGACAATGAACTATGCTCATGTTCCTTGTTTCATTTTTTAGCAAGCTTGACACAAGACAAGGAACTATGCTGATACCCTTTGTTTAATTTTTTGATGAGGTTGACACAAGACAACTATCCTCATGCCCCTTGTTTCATTTCTTAATGAGGTTGGCATAAGACCAGGAACTATCCTCATATTCCTTGTTTCATTTTTTAACAAGGTTGACATAAGATAAGGAACTATCCTCATATTCCCTGATCACAACCCATAAGAGGTCATGACTTCTAAGAGTTTCTCATCAGATGGGAGAACAATGCTTTGGAAGGGATACATAGCAAGGAATCCATTAGAGAGATCTGGTTTTAATGCTCCCAATGCATCATGTACAACATCACGGAATTGATCATCCGTTGATGTAGGCATGGAATGGGTTGTCACGTAATTGACATGTGGTGGGGAAGATACCATTGGGACAAAAGGACCATTTAGGGAAGATGGTTGACTGGAAGCCATATTTGGACCAGAAAATGAAAGTTGATCAATGGTGACAATTCTGCCTTCATGTAGGAAACACATCACTCAAAAGAGTGTTGAAAAAATAGCTCCCATGTCATAAACATAGTGTTGAAAAGGGCCTAGGACTACCATCACATTAAGATAAACAATTTTTCCTCCCAAAGTACTATGCAATTGAGGAAGGATCTCTAATGGTTGATTAGTTCCTCTGTTAAAAGCCGACAGATTCTGGGTAACAGGCACAAGTGGTGGTGAACCGAGTGGTTTCCAGGCAGTGGAGGAAAGGATACTCACAGATGCACCTTCATCTATAATTGTGCTAGGTACAATCATATTACAAACTTGTACTATGATCTGGAAAGGCACATAAGAAGGAATACGACATCTTGTCTTGATGGAAGATGAGGGTTTCCTCCAAGCTCATTGGAATTAGAAGAAATGAAAAGAACCTGAGTGGTATCATACTCACTCTCTACGCGAAAGGTACAATTAACTGAAGGTGAAATCGGGTCAACTGTTCCCTCAACCTATGATTGATCGGGTATAGACTCATGGGATTCACATTCACAGAGAGTGGGTTTGACCGACGGTTGACTTGGGTCAGTCAATTCATTAACTAGTGAAGGATTAAGGGAGTGTCTCCTGTAACTAGATGGAAGTCGCTGCGGAGAGGCAAGATAGTTATCCAACACTTTTTGGGCTTCATCCAGATAGGGACAAAGGTGAATGGGGTGATTCCCTTCACATAACCTACATGGAAATTTAACTTTACCCTTCTTTCCATGAAATTTACTACCGCTAGTTGATGGTGTGTCACCAACATGATCTCTAGAAGTTGATGACATAGGATGATGTGAATGAGAAGACCATTCTTCTAAGATTTGAGGAATACCGGGACAATTTCGAAGAAGATGGTCTCCCATACAAAGTTTGCATGGATATCGAACTTTGTGAGGCTTATGGTATGGTTTCTCATCAGAAGTTGCATTCAAAGCAATGGTTTCTTGGTTTCCCTTTCTTATTCTTCTTAGGCTCTTGGTTACTAGTATCAATACTTTCACTAGGTGAAGAGGAAGAATGGGAGGAAGAAACAACAAATGAAGAAGGCAAAGGGTCAACTTTGGGATCAACTGGAGGTTGATTTTGTCTAGTTGGAGGAGTACTCGATTGTGGAGAAATCACGAGATTTTGAACCAAGGAGGTTGAAAAGAACCATACTGGCAAGCCAATGGTAAGTCTTGGAAGGGACAATGTAGCCATATAAGGAGCACCAATATTTCTGAAAGGATGAAAAGGATTAGGATTCCCATCAAAGGAATTCCTTGATTGGTGGACTCTGGATTTGTCCCCATATGTCTCAACCTAAGATAAAATAAGGAGTGAGTGTGGAGGATGTTATCCGTCGTCAATTAAATTTATTTTAATCAAAATAACAAAATAAAAGAAAAGAGGTATGATCTAGGCAAAAGGATTACCAAGTAACTGTGAACTACAGAATACCTCCCGGCGAACTGAGAAGTATGGGTAGGCAATCTCCCCGAATGTTGTGTTCAATGTATCACAGTGTACAAGGTGACCAACTCACTTACCTAAGGATGGATAAAAACCTAGTTTTGTCCTACCATATATACTCGAAAGTACGGGGAGGCCCAATGTGTATTAGCGTTGTCTAATGTGAAACTGCATAGTGAGAGCATTCCCATATACTTTACGTACTGTAACACCGCCCTATATACCCGAAGGTACGTGACGAGCTACAATATACTCACGTACGTGGAATGAAGTATCACACTCAGGATGTATCGCAGACAAGTTAGCGACAGCTGCTATGTTTTACGATGTTGGAACACATCTCTAGCCTAGAACCTCTAAATGTTATGCATTAAGTTACAATGCTCCATTAGGTTAATTTAGATGAATTATAAGTTGATCTTCTTTAGAATTTTCCTTTCAGGGTTCACCGCGTAATGTATTTTTGCAGTTCCTAGAATGCAACGATTATGATAAACATTCTTTTCATTCGATTTGAACAATGAAAACCTTAGCTAGAAAGGGATAGAGCAATCAGATCTTTGACAAAGAGCAAAGAGAAAACAACACATCTAATGCAATTTCCCTAACTATTCCTATCAAGCATTCACAAACTACAATATGCTCAATGCAAGTTTTTCTTTTCAATTCCCTTAATGTTGAAATGAAAAAAAGGAAACTAATGCACATACAATCAATCAATCTTTTTGCAAGAATGAAGACTTTACGACAGTTCCTTTCCTAAAGAAATGAAGACTTTTACGACACTTTCTTTTGAACGAAGATTAATCGACTATAATCTAACTTTGAAAATGAATCGATGATGACAAAGAAATCATTTAAGAAACATTAATCAATTAAAACCAAAGTAGGGCTAGCAAAGGAAACACAATGTTGATTTCAGAGACATAACATTCATTGATCATTTAGCAAGCAGAAACATAAGGAAATTCTAGAAAAAACCCAATCCAAAGGTGGAAATTTGACCTAAGGTGGATCAGCACAAGTCTGAATGGGAGACAGTGCATTTTACAGTGCACTAAAATGAACTGTCTCTAAGCCAAGGGTGCACTAATCAGTGCACTGTCTCTAAGCCAAGGGTGCACTGATCAACGCACTGTACCCTGACCAAGGGTGCACTGATTGCAACACATTCCTAAAGTAGGCATTTTGGTGCAAATTTTGACCAAAAAACTTCAAAAGGGCTTAAATAAGATCAATGAAGGCAAGAAAGGTCTACTAGGGTGTCCTAGGATGTGGATAAACTACCTAAACGATGATTGTTCCCTAGTGGAGTCGCCAATTTTTTATGAGGAATTTTGCATCTACGGATAAATACTAATTCCCTAGGTAGGTAGCTATACCTAGAACAACAGATTTAAAGCGCTTATCCTTTTTCTATAGATGATAAATAAGACAAAGGGAATCAAAGGACCTACTTTTTCTTTCACTTTCCTTTTGTCTCCTTTGTATGACTCTCGACACTCCTTTTTGAACTTAACTTGCTCAAAAAGTACCTGCAAGCATAAACAGAAGACAGAGAACCAATCAAAGCAAGAGATCTATCGACTATAAGTAAATGGAATCAGATACATTCACACATATAAACATCATATATCAATATAAGCATATGGAAAAAGGTATAAACAACTTTATTAAGTAGAAGGAAGAATTACAACCATGAAGTCTGGTCCATTGTCACTCTTCCAGCTTGGGTTCCAACCAACATCAAATCAGTAGCACAACACTCCGGCAGCATAACAACACTTGATTATAATCTTAATCTTCACACCAACAGCATCTCCTTACAAATTCTCAAAGTCCAGCCCCTGATCACTTAGATGAGTGCTCAATTGATAGGTAAATGGAGAAGGTTTGGTCATAAATGAGGGTATTGAATAGCCTTCCAAACTTAGAGTTAGTTTCCATGGAGGGAGGGATGAGAGGATAGGAGTTTACATAACTCATCCCCTATCGAATTTTGAGCTCATAGGAGATGATAAGTGTGGGAATATTCTAGATGGCTCCAGAAGATAAGAATATTCCCATAACCCCATGTGAATTTCACTCAATCTCGCCCAACGCAGGTCAAAGTGAGCCTAGGTGCTCTGCAGAGCACCCTAACTTGGGCATACCTGCACTGAAGTGCACTTACCCTTGTCCAAGGCTGCTGGTCCCTCAAGGAGGCATTTCTGGAGGGATTCAGGCCAAGAAAATCTCATTGAAGGATGCATTCAAGAGGTGTCTGAGAGTTTTATGCGACCTAGGTTCAATGTACTATGTGTGTTTGGGCGTATGCTTAATGGTGTTGGAGAAAGGGTCGTTTCAGACAATTTCACAACTATTGTAGAACACCCAGGTGATTCTGTCAGGTATGAGGTTTGTGTCATTAATTTCAGGGATAATTTAGTGGGTTGAAGCTCTAGCTCTATTGTGGATGCGTTTGGTTTCATTTCTTGTTCTTTTGTAGGCAAAGATATGTGCAGTAGTTGCTCTAGGTGTTCCCTTTTGATTTCAGACATGATACCAAGGCAGTGAATGTGTTGTCAGCATGGGCAAGGGGGTAGTGGTCCACAAGGGCTAAGAGAAGTCAATCTGTTTGCTCATGAATCGATTGCCACATACTTTAATGCAGTTGCACCAAAAACAAGGAAAGAGATACATAAATTGGAAACTCAAGCTGGGTGGAGAGACAATCCTACTCTGATTCAAAATCTTGCAAAATATATCTACTTGGGTTCCTAATCATGGGCACACCAAGTGAAGGAAGAAACAATATTTGAGCTCTATGGCCTTGCATTGGAAAATGAAAAACCCTGTTGGGACATGTCCTGAAAGACAAGCAGGTGGAGCAATATAAATTCCTCGCCACCTAGGGAGATATTAAGAGAATGCTCAGAAATCAATGCTTCTGCTTGGACATAATTGATTCCCACCTTGCTCATATTGAGGGGCATATTCTATGTGAATCTGATAATAAGGATCTATCAGACCCACCAGGTTTGAGCTCAAGGGCTCCTGTGTTGATTTCTTCCTTTAAAAATGATTAAAATAAACTATCTGTTAGCTTTGTTGCTTTCTATCTACTTAGTTTTGGTTCAGCCTATTAAAGAGGGCTTATGCTTGTATGATGTATCCAAGTCTTAGTATAGATCTTGCGTAGCAATGTGTTTTGTGAATTCTTGTAACCATGAGTAAAATAGTTTTGTGAATTCTTGTAACCATGAGTAAAATACTTAGGGAAATTTGGCATTGTGTAATCCTGGTTTTCTTTTATAATACAAAGTATTAATTAAAAAACTTTAGAAAAAAATTTTATAAAATAAATTTAAAATAAAACATTTTGATTGTAAAACAAGCTATGGTTTTTTACCATGTGGCATTGATACACCATTGAATTGTAACAAACCCTATTTACAATTTATTAATATCATGGTAGAATGAGGTTGAATATTAGTAATAAGAATCTTGTTATATTATAAGTTTATTGTAAGTATTAAAAACTTGAGTTTTTATGTACTTATTAATTAAATTTAAATATGGTTATGGAATTATTTTAGGTTATATGGTAAAATAAATCTTAATTTATATGTTATATATTTTAATGTAATACATATATTATGATTTTCTTTTATTTAAAAAATTATTTGTAATTTTATTAATAAAAGCAAAATTACAATATAACAAATTAAACTTTATTATTTTTAATTTTTTTATTGTTAATTAAACTAATATTTAATGTTTACACTCATTTACACATACTACAATATCACCTCCATATTAAGCTCTATATTATTTTTTAATTGAACTAATATGTATATGTTTACAAATATTTACACCTCTACAACATTGCCCTATACTAAAATGTAAAATATCTTTTTACACAAACGAAAATTAAATTTGACAACTTATCATGAATTTAGTGAGTAAAATAATAAAACGTTAATTATTTTATGATCTGAAAATTTTGTTAATTATTTACTATTTAAATGTATTAACAAATTTCAATACCTTAATCGAGGAGGAAGACTTTACTTCTATCTAATGTAGCAAAATCGTTTCCTATAATAAATTTTATATTATTATTTTAATTTTAATTTTAATAAAATTATGTAATAAATATAAAATAATATTATAAAACCAATAAGCACTTTATAAGTAAGAAATTGTGTGGCATTTAGATTATTTTGATATTTCAAGAAAGTTAAAAAAATAAAATATAAAACAATTGAAAATTTATTATATGGTTAATATTTTATAAAAATTATTTAATTATTTAATATATTGTGTTTAATATAAAATAATAGTGAAATATATTTTAATTTTTTATATATTTTATATATATATATATCAAAATATTAATATTACTAACAAAATTATGCGAAGAAATAAGAATATCATTTTTTTAAATGAAAGTTAAATTTAAAACACATGTTGATTAGTTTAACTATTAATAGTTGATTTTAATTTTGATGCAACGAGTGTTGGAGGGAGCAAACAACGAACAATGGACAAATAGCTAGGGTCGCAGGTTTCTGAGCTCCATGGAGGCACGCAAAGGGGGAGCTCCACTCCCTCCTATAGGTAGGCAGTGGCCAGCCGAGGTAAGAAACCTATAGAATTTGTCAGAGGGCCTTCAGAAGAAAGGAAAAAGAATCTGAAAGAGGATCAAGATTTTACAAAACCAAGGGAGGACAACAGCATGAAAGCTAAAGAGGAAGAAGACAAAAAATAGGGAGCAGAAAACAAGGCACCCAAGGGGCCATGTAAACCCAAAGCTGAGGTTAGACGTAGAGTAGTTTTAAATGATCCTGTTCTGCAGGTGCACAGGGACCACATGCGGACGTATGCTATCATTTGTAAATTCATGGGATTATGGCCCACTAAAAAGGCTTTACAAGCATGGATTACATACCATTGCAAACCGAAAGGAGGCATAGACCTACACCTTGGGTCAAAGGGTTTCTTCATTGTGGTCTTTACAAATATTGAGGAAAAAGACAGGGTGTTTGAAGGAGGACCCTACTTCTACGCAGCAGCAGGTCTCTACATGCGGTCGTGGATGATGAATTTTGTCCCGAAGCAAGAAACTTTTACTTCGGTCCTAGTCTGGGTATGACTCTACTCCCTACCTCTTGATTACTGGCAAACAGAATCATTATCTGCCATAAGAAATAAACTAGGGCGTTTTGTTAAAGCCTCTGAGGCCACTAGAAGGGGAAAATGCACCTCCTTCACATGAATATGTGTGGATATGGACCTATCGAAAGCCCTACCAGATGAGGTCATCTTGGAAGTTTTTGATGAAGAATGGGTGCAAACAGTAGATTATGAACATATTCCTTTCAGATGTCGCAGGTGCCATGAGCATGGGCACTTATTTAGAGACTGCCCTCTCAGCAAAATAGAGAACAGAAGTAAAGCAACCACAATGAAAGACACTGAAAGCTTTCACAAAGTGGGACATAGAGGAAAAGGGGGCAAAAGGGGGCCAAAGCAACAGCAAATAGAAGGGCAAAAGGCCAGTCTGAACAGATTCCAAGTTCTCGAAGAAGAGGAAGGAATATCAAAAGCAGATCAGGTAATGGAAGGAAGCTCAGGGAAGAAGGAGAAAGAAGAAGATAGGGAACAAGCACAGGATGTTACTAAATAGAAAGAAATAATGCTAAGTGATGGAGAACTTGAGATGGATCAAGAAATGACTCAGAGTGAGATGGAAATGGAGTATCATGAACTGCAGGAGATTCTGGATAAAGAAAACCTAGATCTGGAAGGATTCTTGAAACAGGGAACCATGGGAGGGGTAGACTCATTACCTCAAGAAGAGTTCAACAGAGTATAGCAGCTGTTCCTATGGAAAACTCAAGCCAAAGGGCTGGAAAGGCAAAGAAACAATGAAAGGCAGGGTGATGAAGGAGTGAAAACTATGAAAACCACACCAGGATTAGCTCCCAGAAACCTAAGAAAGAAAATAGGCAAGAAAATGCAGAATGAGCTATTGATGGAATGTGGAAAGCTAATGATAGACTCAGGTAAGATGAAAGACCTATCCAGTTACTCCTTTACAAATCTTTAATAATGAAGTTCACATCATGGAATATCAGAGGTTTAGGTAGTAAAAGAAAACAAAGAACACTTAACAATAGAATGAAACAAGAAGCTCTGGATATGATATTTATCCAGGAAACTAAATGTTCCATTCAAAAAATCAAAGAAATTCATAGCAAATGACTCAATAGATTTGAGTTTCTAAAAGTTAAAGCATATAATACAGTCGGAGGCTTACTCACTCTTTGGAGCCCCCAAATTATTGGCATAATAGATGCTGAGGCATCTAGGAATTATTTATCAATGGTTATTCAGCCTGTGGGAGACAACGAGACTTATTTGGTCACAAATGTTTATGCCCCAAAAGACTGGATGATAAACTCAGATTTCTAGATTCTCTTGTAGAACTAAGAGATAGACATGCAGGAGTTCCATGGATAATGGGCGGAGACTTCAACATGATCAAATCACTTTCAGAAGGAAAAGGGGAACAAGAACTTTAAGCAAAGATTCTATAGCATTTCAAACTTTCATAGATAATATGAAGCTAGTTGACACTAAAATGAATAATGGCTTCTTTACATGGAACAACAAGAGAGGAGGAGAGTCTCAGGTAGCCTCAAAGTTGGATAGATTCATAATTTCAGAGGACCTTATGCTCACAGACAAGGAAGCGATAGTGAGAATTCTCCCCTTTGGTGGCTCGAACCATTGGCCTGTACAAATGGAGGTATAGGGCATTGGTACCCCCAAGAACGAACCTTTCAAATTTGAGAATATCTAGCTTACCCACCTCGATTTTATCAGCAATACAGCAAGATGGTGGAAAGAAGATCTGCATATTCAGGGAACAAGAATGTTTTTGCTCCACAAAAGACTACAATACATCAAACTCAGACTCAAAGACTGGAACAAGAAGGAATTTGGCAACATCTTTGCAGCGAGAAAAGAAGTTGAGGGAAAAATGCAGACACTCAATCAAACTCTTATGACGGATGGCTTTAATAGAGTTAGAGATGAACAAGTCACCAAACTTCATCAAGGCTGGGAGAACTTATGTAAACAAGAGGAAACATATTGGAGACAAAAATCTAGAGTTGAATGGCTAAAAGAAGGGGAACGAAACACCAGTTTTTTCCACAGATCCACCATGGCGAACAGATCCCATAATAGGATCTCTTCAATCAAGGACGAGGGAGGTCATCTTCACAATACCCATGAAGAGATAGAAAATGTGTTAGTCCAGCACTTTCAAGGTATAGTGAAGGAGACCACGGCAGACAGAGATCACTTTATCAGGGATTTAACAAGGCATATACCTAGGCTAGTATCAAGAGAGGATAATTTCAATCTCAACAAGCCAGTGACTGAAGAGGAGGTGAGTGAGGCAGTTAAGGAAATGCAGAATGGCAAAGCGCCAAGCCCTAATGGTTTCAATGTGGATTTCTTTAAAGCCTGTTGGAGCATTGTTAAACAAGATATTATGAATGTAGTGGAGGATTCCAGGTTGAATAGAACCATTTTGAAGGTGCTCAATACTTCCTTCATCTCCTTGATCCCCAAATAGGATAATGCTCAGACTCCGGATAGGTTTAGACCCATAGCTTTGTGCAATGTGGTGTATAAAATAATATCCAAAGTTGTTGCTAATAGACTCAAACCCCTTCTTCCTACTCTAGCTTCTGTGGAGCAATCAGGTTATGTGGAGGGTAGACAAATACTTAATAACATCATTCAAGTGCATGAAGTGGTGCATTCATTGTTAAGCAATAGGAAGGCGGGAATGATTATGCAATTGGACCTTGCCAAAGCTTATGATAAGTTGAATTGGACCTATATTAGGAAGGTCCTTCTAGCCTTTGGATTTGATCACAATTGGGTGAGATGGGTTATGACACTGGTCACTTCTTCTAGCTTTTCAATTTTGGTCAATGGTTGTCCTTGCAAGACCTTCACTCCTTCAAGAGGCCTCAAACAGGGAGATCCACTCTCTCCCTTTCTCTTTATCCTCATGATGGAAGGACTTGGGCAATCTATCAAGCATGCGAAAGAAGGGGGTAACATCAAGGGTATCCAACTTTCTGAAGCTGGACAGGCTTTGTCCCATCAACAATTTGTTGATGACACTATGTTGTAGGGAGTCCCCACGGTAAAAGAAGCTCTTGCTTATAAACAAATACTGAGTGACTTTGCTATGGCCATAGGTATGGAGGTAAATCTGTCCAAATCTAAGATTTTTTTCTTTAATACTAATATTGCTATTCAGAGAAATATCTCAAGAATTCTGGGCTTTCAAAGGGAGGTCCTTCCTTTCAAGTATGTGGGAGTTCCTCTAACTGATAAACCTTTGCACAAAGGCATTTGGGAGCCGGTAATTAATAAGATGTAGGACAAAATCAGAAAATGGACTATCAGATCTTTAAACTTGACAGGTAGGTTGGTGCTTACACAAGTTTTTTTGCTATCAATCCCCATTTTCATGCTTCCAGCTCCAAAGGGAGTTTTACAACAATTTAGAACCATTCAAAGAGACTTTCTTTGGGGTAAGAGGGAGGAGAGAAAGAAATGGGCCTTGGTAGCCTGGGATAAGATTTGCAAACCAAAAACCCATGGGGGTCTTGGATTGGATGATCCACATGTACTCATCAAGGTTTTAGGGGAAAAATTATGGTGGCGTTGGGTAAAAGATCCAATGGCTCAGTGGGCTAGTGTATGGAAAGAAAAATATGCCAACAATTGGCAAGATAATGATCACATAAGGATGACGGGAATCATAAAAAGATCCCACATTTGGAATAAGACCTGGGAGAATAAAGGCTTAGTGCAGAAAAACGGTTTTTGGGAAATCAGAGAAGGAGACCTTGCTCTGTTTTGGGAGGATAAATGGAAACAAGAACCTACACTGTTAAGAGAGGATTTTCTGAACCTCAAGAAAGAAATGGATAACAAAGGGCTTTTTAGGGTTAAAGATTTTTGGGAACAAACTAGTATAGAAGACAAACGCAGAACCTGGAAGAATATAGTATTTAGGGATGACAACCCCTTGAAAGAAAAAGCAGATGTACTACTGACAATTTTGGACCAAAGGAAGATTCTTGTTTCAGAGGGGCGTGACCAACTTAGATGGGGCAACAATAAAGAAGGTACCTTCAATATTAAGGAAGCTAAGAAGATATTTCTTGAGCTGGATTCCTACGTACCGAATAGGGTTTGGCAGAACCTTTTGGAAGCATTAAGGTTGGATGAAAATTAAACTCTTCATGTGGTTGGTACATCATAAGAAAATTCTGACTTGGGAAAATATTCGGAAGAGGGGTGTTCTGGGACCTTCTAGATGCCAGCTCTGTGAAACCCAAGAGGAGACAATGAAGCATCTTCTCAATGACTGCATCTTTACCTCTAGGTTGTGGGATACTTTTGCCACTATTTTCCAACAAACGAACAGGGACAAAGAAAGCATTATCAACACCCTAAATAACTGGAGACGAAACTTCTCTGAGTATGAGTTTCTTCACTTGGCTTGGGTTTTAACTCTAGTCTTCATAATTTGGAATGTTTGGAAAGAAAGGAACAATAGAATCTTTAAAAATGTTCACAGCACCACCGAACACATTTTTGAGCAGATCTTAAGACAGCCCAAGGAGACGGTTGGCACTATTGGGCAAAACTCCCCAAAAAATCCTCCTACAGAAAATGAGATGCGGATACTACGTCAGCTGGGTATGTAGGGGCTTATACCACAGGGAATGGATAGGAAGGTTATGAATCCCACAAATGAGTCAGATTATTGGCATCCCCCCCGAGGGTTTTCTGAAATTCAACATTGATGGGGCCAATAAAGGCAACCCTAGTCTTGCTGGTTTTGGAGGACTGCTACGAGATGATAATGGCTGTATTCTTTTTATTTTCCATTGCCATCTAGGAAGAGCTACAAACAATATGGCTGAATTAATGGCTCTTGAACATTGTTTAGATTTCCTGAAGCAGGATAATCTCCATAATATTATTATTGAAGCTGATTTTGAGTTGATCATTAACTCGATTAAAAGAATATGTTGTGGCATAGAGCCGAAAAAAGTCTCAAGTCATTGGAGGCTAATCCAGGTCTTTCAAAGGATCCAATTTCACCTCCTAGACTTACGCACAGTGAGTTTCACCCATGTGCATAGGAAGGCCAATAAATTGGCAGACATTCTGGCCAATCAAGGAGTGGTTTGCACTAAGAACAGGGTCAAGTTGATTTGGCGAGAGATGCCTCAGAACAGCTTAAGGGAGCAGTGTTTTAGTCAGGCAGAAGAGGACAATAAGGTATACTGAAACAGAGCCATAGAGACAGGTTCTGGTTGACTTTTATGCAGATTTATGACACAAGTTAGGTCGCTTTTGGCATGCAGTTCTATGATTAGCAACAACAAACCAGAAGTTTTAGGGGGTTGGTTGAAAGAAGGGATCTTCACCTTCCTTTGGCCCAGGCACCGGAATCCAGTCTTTCGTGGCAGCCACAAAACCCTGCTTTTTTGCCTATGGCAGCTTTACCGCCCTCAAAGTGGTTTTCGGTGTATCACACCACCTTCATACCGGAAGCGGTTTTTTCATTTGGAAGCGATTCCACTCACCACGCAACACGTGGCTTAGGGTGGGGAGGAAATACCACCCTCATCGTGCAATAATCTTTGGTGAGTTAAGGCCATGTGATATGATTCATAACCATTGCATCAATCGCGGTCATTCTACGGCCAGGATTAATCGTGCTTATTGGTTGGTCCGAAACAAAGGTTAAGTTTCAAGCTGTTCGCTCGACCTATCTGGAATCGCGAGCATATGGTGGATTTCGGGAGGTGAAAATGAATGAAGGTTATGTTTAAAATTGACCTGATTGAATTATCAACTATGGTCTAATGAGTTCATTGGGTCCATTTTTCTTGTTAAACGGTGTGTTTATTGGCCACACGAATTGTTTCTCTTCATTGAATCCTTAGCTCAGGATCTAACGGCTAGTTGTGGGTCAAGCCTTTTGTACACTATTTATTTTTTTTAAACTGAACAGAAAGATCTGCTCTTGCCTTAGCAAAAAAAAGTTCAATTATTAATAGTTATTTATGTTAAATGAAAGTTAAGTATAAAACATGTATTGATAAGTTTAATTATAGTATTTATTTATGTTCAATGAAATATTAAAAAAAATAATCGAATTATAAATTTGGAAAAAAGTTAATTATTTAGATGGGATAAAAAATGTAAAATTAATTATAAATATTTATTTAAATTTAACCACCATTCATAAATTTGACTATAAATATTTATTCATAGCAAATAAAATGATTTATAATAAATATTTATAGCAAATAAAATGATTTATAATATTTTGAGAGGATAAAGATGAAAATAAATTAAAAAAAGTTATTAAGCATATTTTATATGATAAATAATATTTTTTTGTTTAAAGACGATAAAGATGAAAATAAATTTTACTAAAATAATAATTATTTTTCATAATTTTTTATAGTGAAATTAAACATGGGACAATTCTCAAAAGACAATAATAAGTTTGAAAATGAAAAATATGGCTAACACAAAGAACCTTCACAACTTTTTAAATTAAAAAAACAATAATAATCCTGAACCATTTCTCTTAATGCTCTTTTATCACAAGAATGGAATTGTTAAAAAGGCCAAGTGATCCAGAGAACAATTTCATCTGTGTAAGATGTTTTCTTCTTCACCCCTCTATTTTTATCTGTCTAAGTTCTTTATAAGTCAGTGTCTCTTAATTTTCATGAACACCTTGTGGCTAACATTCTTCTCCTTTTTCCCTGATACTTTCCAGCGTCGGTTTCCGGCAATGAACTCTTTATTTCACCAGCGTCTCATAATGTTTGTGCAGTTCGGGAGTACGGCAGAGCCTACGCTTATCATCTACAAAATCGCTGCCGTTTGCACCTCTGCCTTCGTCAACGTTAAGCCTCTTGTTTTCCATAAACTTTGTAACAAAATCTGGGTAGACTCTGATCCGAAGGCCTTCGCAAGCATCGCCCTTCTGTATGTCAAAGGGGTGGCAAAGAAGAGAAGCACGTTCACTTATGTGGAGCGGAGCTGATACGCAAGCACTGAAATTACTAGGAAGTGGAGCTTTTGAGGGTGACGGTGGCGATATTAAGGAAGCCAACAATAGGAGAGATAACGGAGAGTGAAAGAAGAAGGGTAGAAGTAAGTCAATATATATTCTAACCATTCATATTAATAAATTGAAATATATTTATTATTTGTTTAAGATGTTTGAGATACATATTTCCATGGCTTAATCAAATCAAATCAAGTCAATATTATGATAAAGGTAATTTGTTTCTCTGAAGTGAATTTCTCGAATCATCTTCAGTTTACCCAAAATTAATCCCAAGCGGCCATGCGTGGTTACCAACACCGGTGGTGACGGATTTGAATGCTCTGCTCCACTAATTGAAGCCAGAGAGGTACTACTTCACCACGTAAAGGGCTAATCAGCCAGACTCTATTCTAGGTTTTGTTTCCCACCGAGTTTCCACTAGAGGTTTATAGCTTCTTCCTTACGGAGCAAAATCTACAGCAAAGTGGAACCAGATTCTCTTTTCTGGTTTTTAACCCAGCGTTTCTCTAACGCCGACTTCAGGATGAAACGTCTAGCACCAAAACCCTAATGCCTTTGGATCAATGTTGTTTGAAGAAAACAGGTTGGTTGGCTTTTCTCGGCCATGAAAGCCAGCCTCGGCGTCCATGGGCTCCACGTCTGCCTGGCACAAATTCTCACTTTAACACCACTAAATACATTTACTAAATACATTGACTACTAGGTAAATCATAGTTACTAAATTCGAATTCGAATTTGATTCGAACTTATAAAATTTAATATGCAAAAAATTGGACATTATACATTTTACAAATACTTAATTTTTTTTTTTTTTAAATTTAAATAAACAATCATTATATGAAAATTCATTAAATTTTTCTCTAACAAGGATCAATTTCCGTTTACTTATTTCTAACTTTAATTTCTCCTATTTAAAATGTTATAGACCCTCTCTCTCTAAAACGGCTTAGAAATAATGAGGATCAAAATGCATCAAATTAATTATTATTGTAGACTAGAAAAACATGTAAAAGTAAAATCTAATAATACTAGTCACAACACACAAAGCTAGAGTTCAATGTAAAAATTGAGATATTGGATATTAAAAATATGATTTAAGTGATCTCTAAATACCATGAAATTTATGTCTAAATCACTAAATAGATTTATTTGAAAATGTACATGCCATCTACAAACATTGATACCACTCCTAAAGGGTCTTTTTGTAGATATCTACAAACTTCTAGAGAATCTTCTTGAAAGACAACAACAATGATATCCAATTTAAGATTCAAATATGAATTTAGATCATTTACTTCATGCTCATTTTGTATTATAGTTAAAAAACAATGTTACTTATAAAATAAACACCTTTAAACCTTATAAAAGAATGCAATAAAAGTAACCGAGAATAATAATATGTCAAACTAGAACAATTCAATCATATGATGTCAAAAAGTTAAAACACAGTTTAAGACTTTTGTGCTTAAACAAAATGCTAATAAAAATAAAAAATTTATGATCATTACCATAAATGAAGGGCCAAAATTATCTTAAGGTGTGTAGGTCATCTCATCTCCATTGTCTTCATCCACATCAATGTCTTCACTCGTCAGAGAGGCATTATCACTACTAGCCCTCTCATCTAGAATATCTTTGAGCAAGACATCATTCTCATTGATGTGATGTGTGGATGTAGAAGAAGATCCCACAATTGGTGCTTGTGAGGTTGCACTAAATGCATTAAAAATAGGGGGGACCTCTTGTACTATATTTGAAGTTTTTTTCTTCCCCTCCAAAGATTTCAGCCACAAGTGTAAATTGCAATAAATGCTAGCCAAATTTGCCAATTTCCTCGCTCCTAAATGGTTTCTTTTTTTACTATGGATGAACTCATGAGTGCTCCAGCTCCTTTCACATGCTAATGCACTAGTGACCTATTTTTTTACTTGAAAATAATATTATATTAGTATAATAATTTACATGGAATAATTTGCAAATATACATACAAAATATAAATAATTATGATGCCTACATACCTCACTCAACACCGTGACTGCAAATGTTTGTAGTTGAGGTGTCTCATATCCATGGAGAAACCACCATTGAGCAGGGGTGACCTACGGATGGTGCATATCTCATAGTGCCCTAGCCGTAGTAAAAGCATGGCTAGTCCCTTGCCTATATGATATTGATTGTATACATATTTGATATTGTATCTCAGGATCATGATACATCCTCTCCATGCAATTATAAAATCCCTCCATGATATCTCTATCCTTAGGATCGTGAATGTAATTAGGTGCTAGAAAAAGCCTCGCAGCATGTCATGGCATATGCAACATACACCACCTTTTTTCCACAATTCTCCATATTGGATTATATACTGAACTATCATTCTTACATATCAATGATATGTGTTCTCTTACCCTATCCATGCCCTCATATACAAAACCCATACATGTAGCATTAGAATCCACCATCCTCAATATTTGTATAATAGGCTCACAAATAGAGATGATTTTTTCTGCACATTACCAAAACATTTCATTGAAGATTGTTTTCTCTACTAGTTTACCACCTTTTGACCTTGAAAAAGGAGAGATCACCCACTTTTCATTACATACAAATGATCTTAATGCAGCTTTTTTCTCTACCACCCTTTGTAGTGCAATAAAATTAGTGGCAAACCTAGTGTCACCTGGTCTTAGTAGATTCCTGGTTTTGTATATTCTAAATATACTCAAACTCAATCCGTGGTTAAGAATGAATTTGACCAGTTGCCTTGCTTGAGATATATTTACCTACACCCAACCTATTTTACCAATGTCATGAAGGGCTAGATCAATACAATGTGCTGCACAAGGTGTCCAAAACAACTTAGGGAAATGCTCCATCAATAGCTCACCAGCACAAACACAATTAGATGCATTATCAGTGACAACTTGGACTACGTTGTCCTCTCCTATACATAAAATGGTGTCCTTTAGTATCTGAAATAAATATTCAGCAGTCTTTGCTTTGTCCATACAATCAATAGTAGAAAAATGGATCATTGCTCGAGGAAAACAAGCAAGTGTGTTCACAATAGGTCTAGACTAGTGACCAGTCCAACCATCACTAACTAAAGTACATCTAGAAATAACCCATGAATCCCTTATTGATTTAACTCTTTCCTCTACTCTATGTTTGCTCCTATCAATTCCTTTGGTCCTAAGACTTTCATAGCTTGGAAGAACATATGAGGGACCAAAATGGCCGATCTTTTTTAATATATCATGAAATAATGGGATTTTGATAGTGCTGAAAGAGATATAACAACCAATGAAAAAATCATAAGCTACATCATCTACGTCATTTCGCTCCAATGGCTTCCAAGCTTTCTCCAATGTTTGTTGTGTTGGATCAACGTCTATTAAAGTAGGTTCTCTTTGTGATCCATATGGCATAGAAGATGTTGTAGATGCCACAAATGATGGAAAGAGCTTGGTGTTGAATTAATAACATTTTCTCTTCCCTTGAGTGTATCTTGTGTTCTTTTTTTTCTTGCTTCTTGGACTACCTTTCCTTGATTATGTGCATTGACTTCTTCACTTAAACTTTTCTTCACATCTTGATCAATTTTAGTAAATGTTGCCACTCCTCCACCAGTTCCACCCACAATGCCAAGAAAATGATCTCTTGCTTGAGTCACTGATGTCCCACAAGTATTATTACAGAACTTGCAATAAAATTTTCCATCATTTTTTCTTTCAAGATATTTCCATTCAGGAAGTTTTGATCTAGGTGTCATCAATTTTCTTTAGAGCGTCTCCAAGTATCCTCTTCGCAAGAAAAAAAATCATTCAAATTCAATGAACTATATTTGTACATATTTTGAAAAACAAAAATTTTCAAACTATAGAGAATACAAAAGAGACAATGCATAGAAGCCTACTTATGATATCAGTTATAATTGAATTAAAAACATGACATTCTATGTGAAACTAAAACACATTAATTCCTAGGAATCTAGTAGAAAATTGCAAATATGGCCAGGATATACAATTTCAAAACTATTACTAGAGTGATAATTGGGTAGATACAAGGAAATTCATATCTACATGTCTATTAACAACTAAGACAAAATATTTGATCACAAATAACAAATAATAGTTTTCATTTAATTTCAATTTGTTATGTGTCCTATCTTATCCAAATTTATTAGACAATATGTGGCAGTGCCTAACCTTTCTGGTTGACTACGAAAATGAGCCCCTCTATTTGAATTCCACACCAGTGATCCTTGTTTTGCAATGGAATGCAATCTAGGTAATCACTATACTCCAACTTGGTAATGGATATCATAAAAAAATCATGAGAATAAAAACAAAAATGTGATTTAAATATATTTGCATTTTTTTTAATATAAAGCTTACAATTCCCTATAATTTTTTAATTCCAAAACTGTTTAGTTGATGCATTGATCCAAAATTCTTTGTTGAAGAGAACAAATTCTTACTTCTAACTCTGTTTTGCTACTAATTTGACCAAGAATTCTTTATGGAACGGAACAAGTTTTTAATTATAATTTCTAAATATACTTTGCTACTACATTAAGACATAATTCCATGTTAATTCTCATTACTTGTAGAAGGTTTCCAAAAAAAACAAGATTAGTTGGTAAACTGGTTTTATTGCAATTTAAAAAAAATAGAACTTACCTTCTTTGTCATAATTTAAATTTAATATGGAAAAAAAATCACAATTGCAACCTTATAATTTTCTACCATACTTTATATAAAATTGAACATGTAAATTTAGTTTATTGTTTTTTTTATATAAAACATGTAGCATGCGAATTTACTAAGCATGCCAATCTTACTATACCATTTGTAACTAAATTTTTTAAATGCGATTTATTATTGTATTATTTTATACATAAAATTTAAAATGTAAATTTACTTTCTATTCTATTCACAAGTGTAACCTTACCTTCATTACTATTTTATTACTATTTTATAGTTTTCTCATGTAAACTTAATTATTATTCTAAGAAAAACTTACCTTTACTATTTGCAATTGTACTCCAACATAAAATTCACATAATAAATTTACATATTATTTTATTCACAAGTGCACACTTATCTTTAGGTAACTTCAATTTCTTGTTTTATATTTTTTTGTAATATAGAAGTTGCCATTTTTTTATACTTTTGTATAGGAGTTACGGATTTGCAACTAGGCTTTCTCATTTTATATTTTTTGTATATTTTTTTTAATATAGGATTTATCCTTTTCCTATTTTTTCATAATAGTTATCCATTTTAAACTAAAATTTGCCATTTTATATTTTTTTGTAATATACAAGTTACTGTTTTTCTATTTCTTTTATTCACAAGTGCAAACTTATCTTTAGGTATTCTCATTTTATAATTTTTTGTAATATAGAAGTTGTTGTTTTTCTATGGGTTTGTATATGAGTTATGGGTTTGCAAGTGCAACTAAGGTTTCCATTTTCCATTTTTATTATTTTTTTTTATATTGGATTTATCTTTCTTTCTTTTTTTTTCTATATTTTCATAAGACTTATCCATTTTAAACTGAATTTTGTCATTTTATAATTTTTTATAATATAGAAGTTACTATTTTTCTTTTTTTTTTTGTATAAAAGTTGTGGATTTGCAAGTTTACCATTTTATATCTTTTATAATTTTTTCTTATATTGATTTATCTTTTTTCTATTTTTTTATAGGAGTTATCCATTTAACACTTAAATTTGTCAGTTTATAATTTTTTCCAATATAAAAGTTATGGTTTTTGGGTTTTTTTTATAAGAGTTACCAATTTGCAAAGAATTTACTATTTTATAATTATTTTTAAGATAGAAGTTATCCTCTTTCTTTTTGCAATTTGCCATTATATAGAAATTACTAACTATTTATCCATTTAACACTGAAATTTCTCAATTTATAATTTTTTCAAATATAGAAATTAGATTTTTTGTTTTTTATAAAAGATGTACCAATTTGAAACCAATTCATTACTTTATAATTTTTGTTAAGATAAAAGTTATATTTTTTTAGTTGCATTGTATAGAAATTACTAACTCATCTTTCATTTAAAACATTTTGATTAATTGTTTCAAAAGGCAGACTTAAAAATCAAATTTGAATCACATGATGCCTCCTAGATATGTATCAGAGCTATTTATATTATTTAATGTCAATGGAAATAATCATTGCATTTGATTCATTTTTAATTAAATTAATTATTTGATAAGATTTTTACATTTTAGTATTAGCAATTTGTTTTCGATTATACCATATTGTGTCCTAGAACAATTTGTAAAAAATATATAATGAAATACCAAAATCAAATTAAGATTGAAATAATCAATTTTCTAACCAATTTTCTAGCAATATTTACCATTCTATAAAGAAATTTGATAGAAATTGTTTTTTTTTATATTTGTTTTTTAAAAAAATTATTGTTTATTTTTTTTCCAATTTTTGTACCGTATAAAAAAATTATAAAAACTAAAAAAAATTACCCGTATAAAAATATTATAAAAACTAAAAAAAATTAACATTAAAGCTAAAGGATCGTTGCATTATTTCAATTTTCAGAGCTACGTTAATTTTATAAAATTTGAAGTCTCAAATTTGCACGAGGGCTACATTATTTTTATAAAAGGTAATTGAAAAAGTCAGATTTACTTCCTCTATGATTTTATTCCACAACAATTTGTCAACATTCCTATCCATGGTTACACAGAGCCCGAGCTTCCCACCCATCGACCACATTTATCGTACACGTGTCAAAAAGCATGAATGGTTAAGGCCATGTAATCATTTCTCTGATCGAGCATTAAATTTAAAAGGCGTTCAAAGAGAAGGAAACTGCAACCAAGCAGAATGAATCAAAAAGCAAGCACAACCAAGATAAATCAACGAAGGGAAAATTTGGTGGCGGAGTTGTGTTGAACACCATGTCGAGGTTCAATTTTATTGTTCTACACAACCACACTATGGTTCAACTTAGCAGGAGCAACATAGTGGAGGTTGGACATAAGCTGATAGAAAGCTTTGACAAAAATCATGCACCGCTGACCATACTGAATTGGAAACTGACGAATTATTTGTTGTACCGAACCGAATCAACGAATTTCTAATTTTTTTTTTTCCGGTATGGCCGAACTTGGTGAATATGAGGTAAAAAACATCATCATGATGGATTCATATTAAATAAATTCATATGATGACATTATTGAATAAATTAGCACAATTTTTTAATGGTTTAATAACATTTATTCATTTTAAAATTATATATTAATAACATTATCATAATTATTTATAATAATAAAACATTATCATTATTCAACTATGGACAATCATGTTTAACTATGTTCAACCATGGTCGATCATGGTCAACCATGTTTTATGAAATCAAACATGGTCAACTATGGTCGAACGTCACATTGTCACAAAAGTTGTCTTGATATGGAAATCAACCATGATAAACCATGATCTAATTTTGGATTGTCACAAAGATTGTCTCGATATGAAAATCAATCATGATCAAGGATGTTCAACCATGGTCCAACATCACATTGTGACAAGGATTGTCTTAATATGGAATTCGACCATGGTCAACCATGTTTATTTTAGGGTTTATAATATTTATTTTTTGGTTTATATACCTTGGGTCTATTATTCCCTTGTGTTTATTAATCTAAGGGTTCATATTCTTAAGGTTTAATATTATTCACTTAGGTTTATAGTCCCTCGGGTTTTTAGTATTTATTCCTAGGGTTTATTATTCCCTTGGGGTTATAATATCAATCATTTTCAACCATGGTCAACAATGATCAACAATGTTTATTTTATTTTAGGGTTTATAATATTTATCTTAGGGTTTATATACCTTAGGCTTTTAACATTAATCCCTAGGGTTTATTATTCCCTTTGGTTTATAATATTGATCATGGTGAACCATGATCCAATGTCGCATTGTGACAAATATTGTCACAATATGAGAATCAACCATGGTCCAATGTCGCATTGTGACAAAGATTTTGTCAATTTGAAAATCAGTCATGGTCAAGCATGGTCAACCATGCTCAATGTCACATTGTGGCAAGCATTGCCTCAATATGAAACTCAACCACAGTGAACCATGTTTATTTTAGTGTTTATAATATTTATCTTAGGGTTTATATACCTTGGGTTTATAATATTAGTCCCTTGGGTTTAACATTATTCAACCATGGTCAACCATGTTTTATAAAATCAATGGTGGTCAACCATGGTCCAATGTAACATTGTGAAAAGGATTTTCTCAATATGAAAATCAACCATGGTCAACCATGGTAAATCATGGTCAACCTTGGTCAACCATGGTCAACCATGTTTATCTTAGTGTTTATAATATTTATCTTAGGGTTTATATACCTTCAGTTTATAATATTAGTCCCTTGGTTTTAATATGTTCCCTTGGGTTCATAATCCCTTGGGGTCTTAGTATTAATCCCTTAGGTTTATTATTCCCTTGGGCTGGTCAACCATGGTTAATCATAGCAAACCATGGTCAACTATAGTCGAATGTCGCATTGTGACAATGATTGTCTCAATATGAAAATCAACCATGGTTAATCATAGTCCAACATCGCATTGCGATATATTGTTTCAATATGAAAATAAATCATGGTAAAGCATGGTTAAGCATGGTCCACTATTGCATTGTGACAAGGATTGTCTTAATATGGAAATCAACCATGGTCAACAATGTTTATTTTTGAGGTTTATAATATTTATCTTAGAGTTTATATACCTTGGGTTTATAATTTACGACACATTATGACAAAGATTGTCTCAATATGATAATCATCGTCAACCATGGTAAATAATGATCAACCTTGGTGAACCATGGTCAACCATGTTTTATAAAATCAAACATGGTCATCCATGGTCAATCATGGTCAACTATGGTCGAAGCACGCATTGTCACAAAGATTGTGTTGATATGAAAATCAACCATGGTTAAGCATGGTCAACCATGATCCAACGTCGCATGGTGACAAGGATTCCCTCAATATGAAAATCAACCATGGTTAACCATCGTCAACGATCCTTATTTTAGCGTTTATAATATTTATCTTATGGTTTATATACTTTGGGTTTATAATATTTGTCCCTTGGGTTTAATATTATTCCCTTGGGTTCATAATCCTTTTGGGTTTTAGTATTAATCCCTTTGGTTTATTATTCCCTTGGGTTTATAATACCAATGCCTTGGGTTTATTATTCCCTTGGGTTTATAATATCAATCATGGTCAACCATGGTCAATCATAGCCAACCATGGTCAACTGTGATCGAATGTCGCATTGTGACTATGTTGTCTCAATATGAAAATAAACCATGGTCATCCATGGTCCAAATCACATTGTGGCAAAGATTATCTTGATATCAAAATCAATCATGGTCAAGCATGGTCCAACATTGCATTCTGACAAGGATTCTCTCAATATGGAAATTAACCATGGTCAATCATGGTCCAACGTTGCATGGTGACAAGGATTCTCTCAATATGGAAATCAACCATGGTAAAGAATTTTATTTTAGGCTTTATTAGATTTATCTTAGGGTTTATATACCTTGGGATTATAATTTTTATCCCTTGGGTTTATAATATCAATCATGGTTAACCATGTTTTATAGATTCAATCATGGTCAATCACAGTCGAATGTCGCATTGTGACAAATATTGTCTCATTATGAACATCACATTTTGACGAAGATAGTTTTGGTATAAAAATCAACTGTATGGTCAACCATGATTCAATGTCGCATTGTGATAAGGATTGTCTCAATATGAAAATCAACCATGGTCAACAATTGTCAATCATTTTTATTTTAGTGCTTATAATATTTATCTTAGGGTTTATATACCTTTGGTTTGAAATATTAGTCTCTTGGTTTTAGTATATTCCCTTGGGTTCATAATCCCTTGGGGTTTTAGTATTAATCCCTGGGGTTTATAATATCAATCCTTTATGTTTATTATTACCTTCGATTTATAATATCAATCATGGTCAACCATTCTCAATCATAGCCAACCATTGTCAACTATGGTCGAATGTCGCATTTTGACAATAATTGTCTCAATATGAAAATCAACCATGGTCAACCATAGTCCAATGTTACATTGCGACAAATTGTCTCGATATGAAAATCAATCATGGGCAAGCGTGGTCAACTATGGTCCAATGTCACATTATAAAAAAGATTGTCTCAATATGGAAATCAACCATGGTCAGCCATGTTTATTCTAGGGTTTATGATATTTATCTTAGGGTTTATGTACCTTGCGTTTATAATTTACGTCGCATTGACAAAGTTTGTCTCAATATGATTATCATCATCAGCGACGGTCAACCATGGTTAATCATGGCCAACCTTGAGGTCGAATATCGCATTGTCATAAAAATTGTGTTGATATGAAAACCATTGATGGTTAAGCATTGTCAACCATTGTCGAACGTCGCATTGTGACAAGGATTGGCTCAATATGAAAATCAACCATGGCCAATCATTGTCAGCGATGTTTATTTAGTGTTTTAATATTTATCTTAGGATTTATATACCTTGGGTTTATAACATTTGTCCCTTAGGTTTAATATTATTCCCTTGGGGTCATAGTGCCTTGGGGTTTTAATATTAATCCCTTGGGTTTATAATATCAATCCCTTGGGTTTATAATATCAATCCCTTAAGTTTATTATTCCCTTGGGTTTATAATATAAATCATGGTCAACCATGGTCAATCATAGCCAACCATGGTCAATCATGGTCATCCATGATCAAATCTTCCATTGTGACTAAGATTGTCTCAATATGAAAATCAACCATGGTCAACCATGGTCTAACAACACATTGTAAAAAATATTATCTTAATATGAAAATAAATCATGGTGTAGCATGGTCAACCATGGTCCAACATTATGTTGTCACAAGGATTGTCTCAAACATGGTCAACCATCTTTATTCTAGGGTTTATAATATTTATCTTAGGGTTTATAATCATGGTCAGCCTTGGTCCAACGTTAGATTGTGATAAAGTTTTTCTCAATGTGAAAATCAACCATGGTCCAACGTCGCATTGTTACAAAGAAAATAAATCACGGTCAACCATGATCCAACATCATATTGTGAAAAAGATTGTCTCAATATGAAAATCAATCATAGTCAACCATGATTGTGTTAGGGTTTATAATATTTATCTTAGGGTTTTTATACCTTGAGTTTATAATATTGATCCGTTGGGTTTAATATTATTTCTCTGGGTTTATAATATAAGCCCCTTGGGTTTATTAATCTAGGGGTTCATATTTGTAGGGTATAATGTTATTATAGTTTTTTTAATATTAGTCCTTCTGTCAAGTATAAATCATTGAGTTTAATTAATTAATAATAATTACTATAAATTATTTAGAAAACAATATTTATATTAATTATTTTTAATATTAACTATATTTATATTTATATTAAATAATATTAATTATTATTGGTAGTAATATCAATTTTTAATAATCATAATTTGTAATAATAATAATAATTTATAGTAATAATTTATAATTTATACGCTTTCGGCATATATAAATTTGAGTGGGCCTAATGGTTAAGAGCATGTGTTTCCTCCTAAGAGGTCACAAGTTCAAAACAAGAGTGGGTAGAGTATGTATGCCTTTGTAGACTTAGTAGTCAAATCATTGTGCAGAGATGGGTTCCTTATCCCACAAACAAGAGGATCTCATACACCAAGTTGGTGTAGTTACTAATGTAAATGTAATTGTGCGAGTTATAAAAAAAGCATTGTATATAATAATTTTTTATTTTTTATTATTATATTAAATGTATTAAAAAAATACATTAATATTGACTTATATACCTCACAATTTTTATTATATACCAGGGCTAGGGCTAGGTAAAAGTGAAAAGAAATATTGTGCAAAGACATAAAACATATTGTATTTTTGCATAATAAGTGTTAAGTGAAGGTGTAAACATCGTGAAAATTAAGCCTCCTATAAATGAAATGATATGAAATATTATATAAAAACATTGTAAACTTCTCCATCATACTTTTAATTTTTATAATAATACCTTTTTATTTTCCTTATTTTATATATATTATTAATTATATTTATAATAATAATTAAATTTAAAACTGAATAAATAAATATAATAATAAGTTTTATAATGATAAAATATATCCATATAAAATACATATAAAGAATCTGACATCCGACAACTTAATAACCAACCGTAGCCCACTAAGATTTTAAAACGACAATCCAACAACTGAGAAAACGTCACTGGTGAGGAATGAGAAGCAGACGGATATTTAGGCCGAAGGCCTTTTTTTTAATCAGTGAACCTCTCGTTTTCGTCTACACTTCGCATATGTATCTGACATCTGTACACAATTTTTACTCATTCTTCTTCTCTCTACTTGACATCTGTACACATATTTTTACTCACCCTTCTGCTCTCCGCTTGACATCTGTGCGCATCCTCCACGCACCAACTCTAAAATGCATCGCCCTCCTAAACTGTCGCGCTCAGATGCCTCCATCTTAACCATGCAACAAAAAATGGTTAACTATCCGCCTTAACAAGCTGCGTAGTTAATAATTAACAGGTGCTAGCAGCAATTCACAATGGTGTCTCCAATATTTTCTCCTCGCCTTCTGCAATTCCTCCTCCTTCCAACACTAAAGCCAACCATAATCATCGTTTTTTGACTCCCACTCTGCCCACTCTTCGTCCCCTCCTTCATAAAAGAAGCAGCGGCACCACAACCAGGAGCAGCAGGAGAGTGGAAATTTAGGCACCCAATCTGTTTGATAATCCCGAACGATAAAAGGCAAAGTGCCACGGCAACAACAAGAAAGTGTACAGATATATGGGCCACTATACAAATAAGCTAGGGGACAACCGAGGAGTCACAGTCAATAGCGACGGAACATCATACAGAGTAGAAGGGGCGCCATTCGAGTTCAAATTCAGCTACACCGAGACCACTAAGGTGAAGCCTCTGGCCCTCAGAGAGCCACTCTTCGCTCCTTTCGGGCAGCCCACAATAAACAGGCCATGGATTGGAAGAGCGCCTCTTCCGAAGAGCAATAAAATGCCTCCCGATTTGGATTCCTTCAACCCTTCTCTGCCCGACAAGAAGGGCGTGAAGTACGTCGAGGCGCCCGACCCTTTTATCATGGATAACGGCCCCAAATATGATGCTAGGACCCGAGATACTGGGAGAGCCTTTGCCGAGGAACGATATTAATGAGCTCGTCGACTTCAGGAAATTGTCAAGTTAATCTTGGAAGGGATGGATTGACACAATATGTTAGAATTGATCCATACTCATTGGAGACGTCGACAGGTTTGTAAGATAAAATGCAAAGGTGTTCCAACAACAGACATGGATAATGTTTGCTATCATCTAGAGGAGAAAACTGGTGGAAAGATCATTCGTCGTGTTGGTGGAGTAGTATACCTTTTTCCGGGCCGAAACTAATACTGCAAAAACCGTCCAACTTTTCCCTTGATGCATTGGAAGCCTGCAACACCTCCCTATCTGAAGCTGATTGAGCGAGCTGCTGCTGGGATTACAATAGAAGAAGCAGATGCATTACGAAGAAAAAGACGTCATCTACCACCCATTTGTAAATTAGGAAAAAATGGTGTCTACTTTAATCTTGTCAAAAATGTCAGAGAGGCTTTTGAAGAATGTGATCTGGTGCGGATAAATTGCCGAGGAATGAAACCTAGCGATTACAAAAGAATAGGTGCCAAACTTAAGGAACTGATTTCTTGTGTGTTGCTTTTGTTTGATAAAGAGCATATATTAATGTGGAGAAGTAGAGAATACGCACCTAAGAATTTTGAAGAGCGAACCCTGGTTGCTTCTAAGTCTGCTAGTGAAGTTAGTAGAGATAATTCTACTGATTCTGAAGTCTTCGTTATTCAATCATCTGGTAAGAAATTATTCTCTGGAACTGGGGAATTGACAACCTCTTTAGAGACAGGATTATTGAAGCACAACGTTGTTACATTATCCAAGGATGTTTCTCATGAAGGTGTAATTGTGACTAGTGAACATAACAGATCTTTACAAGAAGAATTGGAAAAGTCATCTTTTTCAGTGAAATGCAAAGAGTTAGTTAAACTGGGTGAAAATGAGGATGCCCTTAAGCAGAAAATAAATGTTCAAACACGTAATGGTAATGACACGGATACTTCTCAAGAAGAAATAGGTTTAGAGGCAGATTATTCCACTCATAGTATGCTATCTATGTCTGGTTCTACATGTACAACACCATTTTCCAAGACTAGAGAAATGTTAAAGGCAAGTGAACTTGAATGTGCTTCAGACACATGATTGAGTTCTAGAAACACCTGTCCATCTTTTGAATATGTAGGTCGTGATTCGTCAACTGCTCGTGTTGCTATTTTTGCTAATTCCTTGAACACATCATCTGAATCGTTACATTCTTCAACAACACGTGTCATCATTTCCAATACTAAAAGTATGTAATGTATCAAGGATGGCAATATTCATTTATTATCACAGATCGATGCGAAACAGAAGATGATGCATGAAAGTGATAATTTTTTTGGAAACAAAATTTTGGTTGATACATAGGCTAATGGATGCAATAAAATTACTCAAAGCATTGAACTCTTATGGCCGCTGTTAAGAATTTAATAGCTATTAAAAAAAATACATTTTAATTCATTTGGATTGTTAGTTTAAATCTAACAATCTAGCCGGACAAATCCTCTTCATTTTTCGTTATAATTTATATCTTTCACATTAAATAATATAAAATGATAATATTGTTGAAATGATATCTCGTTTATGGTATTTCTAATCATCTAGATCGTGAGGCTTCTTGATATTTCTTGTGGTAGGCCCAGTCAAACTTTCAGGCGCCGACTCGCCCGAATGCAGCGTTTGAAAAATTCAACGAGCATAACATATATTTGCATATTTGAAGGGGAAGATGAATAACTGAATTTGGATTGGGCTAAAATGTAGATTCACTCCCAACAATGGTGAACAATAGAGCACCTTTGTCAAAAATCACCCTGCGGAGTAATTTGTACCATTTTCTTGTTAACCCACCAGCATCAATGCCTTTTTCTCCTTGAAAATGCACTGATAGGTGCCCATTAAGATCTTGATTTGAACGCATCAGTAAATCATTATATGAATCTTCCAGCAAATAAGCTCGACGAACACAAATATGTAGTGGTGCAAAAGGAATATGCATATGTTGCTTTCTGATCTTTTGTTGATTATGTTCTTTATATGTTGCAAAAGCATTATTAGATGGCCAACTCTTAAATGTCTATTTTACCCGATCATTTTACAAGCACATACTTGGTGTGAAAGTTACGTATCATGACATTGAGGCTATTGATCCCGCTTATTATAAGAATCTGAAATGGAGGGAGGTATGTAGCAGTTTTCGGTGTTGTTATTTCTTTCCAATAGGCTTCTCCTTGCTTCTCTTTTATCTAGAGTTACCATGTGTCTTATGCTCTATGAAAAATCCTCATATTAACATAGCATTTTAATTTTCTCTTTTTATTTATTATTCGTTGAATTATTTTGAGCCTCCACAAATGAATTATGTTTAATAAATATCTCGTTGTTGCGCCAATAAATTTGACTTATGGGGATCCCTTCAACAAATTTTCTATTATAATCCTGCATTGAGCCTTGTTTCATCCTCCCTTTAAACCCAGATTGATCCCTTTCCAATTTTTGGAGATCAAAACAGTGCTCCTAATATTTGGATCGATCTAATCCAATAGGCTTACGATCTTTAAAAGCGGACTCTAACCGTGTCAAGAAAACGATCCAAAATTTATCACAAAACCTAAACAATCATATTTGCAAAATAAATAAGATTACTCATATAAAAGAGTGACTACAATATTTCAAATTCTGTAATTACTCAAAAGCTCTCATAGCCATAGTTTGCAAATATATTGGTAAATATTGAATTTTCATAGCCATAGTTTCAAATATTTTTGTCAAATGAATCAGAGTTTTGCCAAAAGATTATGCAAAACCAACATCAGCTAATTATTAATAACCATCAACTAATTATTAATAGCCATCATGGCGTGCATGCATTTTTGAAACTACCTAGATTGTGGCTTGACCTTCTACGATTCCATTCACCAAAATAACTCATATAATCAACAAATTTTATGTGCATTTTTGTTGGTAGGCCGAAATGCTATATTTTTCTTCCTTCCTATTACAAAACCACAATCCTTAACCTCTGTTTATCTCCATAAACCTCCTCATTCTTGCACTAGTCCAAGAATACTGTCTATTCCTACATAAACTTCATAGTTCATGTTTAAGGTTTATTAGGTGCTTAATTACTCATTTTAAATAGATTTCATGCCGTTAATATTTCTCGTAGCTTATATTTACTTTCCTAAAGTATTTGATAAACTAAAGTATTAATTATTGTATTAGATTGATCTAGTGCAGGTAGATTCCTACACCACTGGCAACTATCCATTCCATGATCTTCGCAACAGCTCAGGTGGCATCTTGGTCCACATCATCTAGTTCAGTTGCGGTCATCCAAAGTTCAACTCAAGTGGAATATAGTTAGGGATATGTCTGAGGATAAGGTCTACGGATGCCGATTAGTTTGCATCTTATTATAGCCGCTGGCTTATTTTTGTAATTTTGTTTCTTATTTCGTTTTAGCCGAAAGGCTCGATTTGGAATGACTGTAATTTTCAATTGTGGCCATAGGCCGAAGGGTTGTATAAAGTATAGCTCTCAGATATAACTAGGTTAGTGATAGCAGTGCAATTGTAATTTTTGGTTATATTGTAATCTCGTTCTCGGTTGGACTTGAACTCATAATGTATATTTGCTTATCAGAATTAATACAAGGAGCTGCGTCATGATTTTCTCACTTTGCAATTTTAATCTTTCATTGATGCGTTATTAACGCGCTGAAGATTTTCGTTTCCTAAAACGGGAGACATGCTGGTTGGCTAGGGCCCAGTCAACCCAACTTGTTTACCCTCTTGATTTTGTCATCTTAAAGGTGTGCGTTAACTTTGTTTATTTGCAGAAGCATGGTTTAAATCTTAATTTTGTTCTTGCTTAAGAATTCTGATTTATTTCGTTAAGAAGTTAAAGTGTGAACGGATCCATTGTGTGAAAGTCAAATTGAATTACTTTACGTTCTGTAATTTCTTTTCTAGTTTGCTTTCACTTTGATCATGTAGATAAGATTATTCCTGCATGTAGGATTTTTCACTTTGGTTTGCTAGTTCATTTACAACAAGTGTTTTATTATTTTTCCTTTATATGATTTAATCTATTTCTGCAATGTAAGCATTCATCATTAGAAGGAATCATTTCTAATACTAAAAGTTAAACTTCTAAATATTAAAGATGACTTCATGAAATAGAAAAGAGTGTTGTTGCAATATCTTACTTTATGTCTGCACCTCACAATTTAAGGAAAAGGATTAAAAGTAATCTGAAATATTATAGTGAAGCCGTTTCGAGTTATATTTGACTGCATGCAAAACCGTTTGACTGAATAACGTCTGCTTTAACTTTTGAAGATTGTTTTCATCTTAAAAGTTTATTTCTATTTGTGAGATTCAGTTGATTGAAGCATTCTTTTTCGTGTGCAAGTTATTTTAGATTCTGCTCGCATTTGCAATTATTTTTATAGTTAACACACCCTTTTATTTTTCTTTCCAAAAGTAAATTGGAATACTTGGTGTAGGAAGCTCTATTCCAGTACAAGAACCAGTGTCTTGTTATAGGAACAAAGTGCTCCAAGCCTTGAGGATTAGAGCCCCTACATGAAGACATAAGTCTTCAGTATAAGTGTAAAATATACTTTTCACATAAGTTGTGTACCTGTACTAGTGCAAGCAAATTGCAAGAGTATAGGAATGACTGCTTAGTGTGAGAAGGAAAATCATTTAGAAGGTAGATCTTTTCAAGGGCCCACTTGCTAAACTGCCACTACCTATACTGGGGATAAACATAGAGTTGTACTTCAGCAGTTAAGATTGTTTACAGTAGTGTGAAAGTTCCTTTACTTGATTTCTTTGCAAATTCATTATTTTACATTCCAACACTAGAATTACTTTGGTGTCAATTTCCCTTTGTGATTTTTCTGTTTGATTCTGCAAGATTTCAATTGAGAAGTAGGAATAGAAATAGGAAAAGTTCATACCACTTCAGGCATTACTTGCGCTTCGTCTCTAAGCTTACAAAACCCCCAGGTTGACAATTAAGTGTTGAAGGAGCTTTCTTAAGCACAATTCCTGCACCCAACATTTTGGCGTCGTTACCGGGGAGACAATTTGAATTGGTAAGAATTTTCCATTTTTTTGCAATAGGGGTAAGTCTACTATTATTTTAGTGCTTCTATTGTTTGAAGGAATTTATAGGCATTGAGTTATTTTTGAGTTGCAACATTTTATTGGAATTTTGTTTTGTCATTTTTTGAAATGAGTGCCTAAAAGAGGTAGGGGTCCGAAGCCCACTAAGGGCCGAGGAAATACTGATAAATATGAAATCAAATCTCATATTGGACCTTATTTTGTAGGGAGAAAGTCCAAACAAACCCAGACTCATCATGTAGGAATATCTACTTGGACTCTGGCAGCAGTAGTCTAGGTGTGAAACAACCCACAAAGGGGAAGAACGGGACTATTAGAACCCATAGTCAGCCTTCTCAGCCTGTTGAGAGTGGTTTTCTTGGAGGAGCAACAATGGCATATCATGAAGACCATGCAGAAGGAACTGGTTAAAATAAGGTAAATGAGGAACAATCCACTTTTGGATTCCCAAATGTGGATCCTGATATACAAGTACAAATGAAAAATATTCCACCACCATCTCTTCCTCGTTTCTATGGTAAGGTACATGAAGACCCAAACTCTTTCTTATTTGAATTTGATATTTTATGAAAAGTTATGATTATTCATCTGATGCTCAGAGGTTAAAGTTGTTTCTTGCAACTCTCAAGGACGCAACACTCCATTGGTTCATGGGACTAGGAGGAAACGCTATAGCTTCTTGGGAACAGATGAAGAGAGTGTTCTTGTCAAAATATCAGGAATATTGTAAAACTAGAGATATTCAAGATGACATATTTACTATTGTGCAAAATGATGATGAGACTCTAGAGGACTACTTAGAGAGATTCCTATACATCCTCCAGAGGTCAAAGCAAAAATTTGATCTAAGTACCATTAGAATCTTGTTCTTATGTGGGCTTACTAATGATTCTAGGAATAATCTAAATTTGTTAGGACAAGGGGATATTGGTCATAAATCTTTTGATCAATTTTGTGACTTTTGCAGGAAATTCTCAAGGAACCAATATAGATCCGGTAAAGGAATTCGGAATAGAAATAAGAAAACCAAATCTACTAATGCTAGATTATTGGATTGGAGAACAAAATGGAAAATATGAAAATTTAAATAATGAATACTATTAGCAAACAAATAGACTCTTTGAAATTTCAACAAAAACTTGTATAAGAACAAGAGTCATTGTCTATTTTTTGTCCAAATTGTAGGAAAAAACATCTTTTAAGAGAATCTCCTCTTGATATTAAAGGAACTAATAAATGTGCAGTTTGTATAGAGAACCATGCCATGGAAAAATGTCCCTCCATACCTGGGCTGAAAGTTGTATTCGAAAGAGGGCAACCTGAAGCCGAATCATTGCATGCTATGTGAGCATGAAGAAACTGGCCTTAGGTAAGTACATGTATGGCTCCTGAACTAACACTAGTCACTCTCAACATTGGCAGCATGGGAACCAATATCATTATGGACAACCCTCCCAATCTTGGTGAAAAGGATGGAAAGGGCCAAACCATTCACACCATTCCTATCCTGCACCTATACAGTCATACCCAACTACATATGCACATTAGCCAATGCCACAACCATCATTACCTCAGCTTAGTCAGCCAATGCCACCATTTCCTTTACCTCCACCATTTCAACCTCCTCAGCTGCCTGTTCAACCCTTACCCAAACCCAATAATAAATCGACACAAATGATCCACTCTATGAACCCACTTTCTTCATCCAGATATCAATCCGTGCTAGTTGGAGTCAATGATCTCCAACTGAGATCGGGGAAGATAGTAACCTCAGAAAAACAGAAGCAGCCTATGGTAATTATCAAAGAGAAAGGTGAGGAGGGAACTCCTGACCATTCTGAAAAATATGTCACCATCCAACCCATCCCCCTACCCTCAGAGCCTTTGCCATCTTCTTCAAACTAGCATCCCTATCCGGAGAGGTTAGTTGTGGAGAAGAATGACCCCATTCCTGAGTGTAGCTTGGCCTTGGAGCTTAGGAATTTTTTCATAAAGGTACCTTTGATCCAAGCTATCAAAGAGATCCCCATTTTCACAAAAATCATTAGGGAACTTTGTCTCAAGAAGCCAGGAAGGAGAAGATTGGAACCTCAAACTATTCAATTTGTTGGTAGAGTAGCAGAGTTAATGACGGGGTGTATGCACATGGAGAAATATACTGACCTCGGAAACCCTGTTGTCTTTGTCCAGATAGGTGATGTCCTTGTCTCTAATGTACTTATAGACCTAGGAGCGACCATTAATGTTATGACCAAGAAAACCATGGATAAACTTGGATTGATACATATTCGTCATACTCCCACTATGCTTGAATTGGCAGACAGATCTAAAATCAAGATGGAAGGGGTGTTGGGTGATGTGGTCGTTTCATTAAACTCTTGGGAATACCCCGTAGACTTCATTGTGCTTCAGCCAAAGAATCATGTGGGAGGACATCCCTTGATCTTGGGATGAACATGGCTTGCTACGGTCGATGCTTACATTAGATGATGTTCTGGTCACATGTATATTTCCCATCGAGATTCCATGAAGAAGGTCACCTTGTATCCACTTGCTAGATCTATTTAGAAGCTTTGAGACACTTTGTGGTTAGACTACAGTAGTGATGAGGAGACTCAGTCTGTTTCCATGATACATCAGTATGCTGAGTCCTCACAGGAGGGTGAGATTCAAGACTTCCTGAACAATCTAGACACCATGCCCAATTTTGAGTCATTGAGTCAGATTTTTAGTCTAGATTTTCAAGAAAGTCACAACTCTCTACCTCCCTTACCACCATCTCTAGCAACATCTCTATGTACTCTTGAGCCCGATACCACTCGTTTTGAGATTATTCCAAGAAAATCCTTTCATATATGTTCAGACTTGGATTCATCCCAGCAAGAGCAGCTTGTGAATTTGTTGCGAAACCATCTTGATGCCTTTGCATGGGGCTATGAAGATATGAAAGGCATCCCTCCTAAAACTTGTACCCACCATATCTATATCCAGGATGGAGCCTGACCTTTCCAACAACCCCAAAGGCGTATGAACCCAGTTCTAAGAGATGTTGTAAAGGAATAATTGCAAAAATTCTTGGATGATGATTTTATCTATCCTATTTATGATAGCCATTAGGTCTCTCCATTGGCATTAGTCCCAAACAAATATGGGAGATGGCACATTTTCATTGACTACAGAGAATTGAACAAAGTCACTCTTAAGGATTACTTCCCCCTTCCTTTCATAGACCAGGTTCTTGATACCCTTGCTGGTAAGAAGTACTTTTCTTTTCTAGATGGCTTTAGTGGTTATAACCAAATACATATTTCACTCGAGGATCAATACAAAACTACTTTTACATGTCCATGGGGTACATTTTCTTACTGAGTGCTTCCCTTTGGGCTATGTAATGCCCCGACTAGCTCTCAAAGGGAAGCCTTGGCCATTTTTGCTGACCTTGAGTGTGTGGAAATCTATATGGATGGCTTTTCTATGTTTGGTGATTCATTTCAGGAAGCCCTAAAAAATATAGAAAAAGTGCTTCTTCATTGCCAAGAAGCTCAGCTTGCCTTGAGTAAAAAAAAATGCAGATTAATGTGCAAGGTGGGAGTGATTCTTGGCCGATAAAGGTATCCAGGTTGACCTTGCAAAAACAGAAATTATTTTGAGTCTTCATGTACCCAAATCTCAAAGGGAAGTGAGAGGTTGTCTAGGACATGCGGGTTACTATAGGAGATTCATTTAGAAATTCTCTAGGATAGCTAACCCCCTTTTCCGAATTTTGGCTAAGGATAGTGAGTTTTCTTGGTCCATAGCTTGCCAACAATCCTTTGAGACATTGAAGGAAAACTAGTTCAGGAACCAGTTTTGAGAGGACCAAACTGGTCCTTGCCATTTCATATTTCCTCTGATGCCCCAGATACTACTATTGGCACAACTTTAGGACAAGAAGAAGATAAACGATCCTATGCTATTTACTTCATCAGTAAAAAATTGTCACCCGCTGAACTAAATTACATGGTTACTGAGAAAGAGTTTTTAGCTGTAATTTTTTCCATTAATAAATTCAGACATTACATTACAGGATATGAAGTCTTTGTGCATATTGACCATTCCACAATAAAATATTTGATGAATAAGCCATTAACTAGTGGTAGAGTGACTAGGTGGTTATTATTGTTGCAGGAATTTAACATTACTATTGTTGATAGACAAGGAAAATCTAATGTAATAGAAGATTATCTTTCAAGATTAAACAATCCTGGTGAAGCAATTCCAGTTGATGATGATTTTCCTGATGAACATGTTTTTGCTGTGTCGACAGAGTCCCTGTGGTTCGTTGACATAGCTAATTATTTAGTCACTGGAAAAACACCACTTCACTTATCTGCTCATGAAAAGCGAAGTATCATACATAAGAGTGTTGCATATTCTTGGGTTCACGGAGACCTATTTTACATTGGACTAGATACTATTATCCGTAGATGTGTAAGAGAGGAAGAAGTGTTTGATATCTTAAAATCTACCCATGACGAACCTTGTGGAGGTCACTTCGTTGATAAGCAGACTGCATAAAAAGTGTTACGAGCTGGCTATTTTTGGACCTCCTTGTTTAAGGATGCGAAACAATATGTCAAGCGATGTGATAGCTGTCAGTGAATTGGCCAACCTAATCAAACCAATGAAATGCCTTTATGTCCTCAAGTTATGATTGAGCCTTTTTAAAAATGGGCCATTGATTTTGTAGGACCAATAAATCCAACATCCATAAATAAAAATCATATTTTGGTTTGTACAGATTTCATTACAAAATGGGTAGAAGCTAAAGCTGTTTCATTTGCTAGTGAAAAAGTTGTTGTTGATTTTCTCTTTACTGAAATCTTTACTTGATTTGGTGTGCCTAGAGAAATTGTTTCTAACAATGGTCTGCAGTTTATTTCTAATCTGGTATAGGGTGTGATGGATCAGTACAAAATCTAGCACAGGAAATCTACACTGTTTCACCCACAAGAAAATGGTCGGGTGGAATCCACAAACAAGGTGATTGAGTCCATCCTCACAAAGATGGTAAATATCCATAGAAAGGATTGGGCTAACAAATTACCAGAAGCCTTGTGGGCATACCGAACCTCTTGGAGGAATAGCACGGGACACACACCATATGAGCTGGTGTACGGGAAATAAGTCCTCTTGCCGATAGAGTTCCAGATCAAGACTTTTAGGACTGCAGTCCAATTAGGGCTAGATCTCTCTAAAGCACAACAACAACGTCTTCTACAGTTGAATGAGTTAGATGAATTTCGAAGGGATGTTGTTCAGCAAAACATATTGGTTCAACAGCAGTGTAAGAAGTGGCATGATAAGTATATCTAGAAGAAGCAGTTCCAACGAGGTGATTGGGTACTCCTTTATGATTCTAGATTTAAATATTTTAAAGGGAAATTCCTTACACACTGGATGATACCTTATGAGGTGGTCAAAATGTTTGAGAATGGAGCGATAGAAATCAAAACTATTGATGGACGAAATTCTGTTATGCTCTTGAACTGTAAGAAGATATTAGAATACCAAATATGCGCAGAAATATACCCAGAACACAAAACAATAAGAAATAACAGTATGTATTTTATTATTTAGAAAGGAAAGCAATGTTCACTTGCCTCTTCGAGGGGGCAACCTCCAATAGAGATGGGATCGATTACAAAATAAGACACGACGCGCCTCAAGGGGAGTCTCTATCCTTTATATAGGATTCATACATGCAATGCCATGGGTCAGTACCATGGTTCTTATTAATACCATCTGTCTAATACCATGGCCAATTTGCAACTAACTGTGGTCCCTTCTTTAAATGTGGGTCAACCACTTACAATTATTAATATGAGCTTTATTGACTCTTTAACTAACTATAACTATGACTCGACCCTATTACATAAATAAGGGGGTTAGGGTTGGACCCTAACATGCCCTCCCCCATAAAAATAACCTTGTCCTCAAGGCTGAAGCTGTGGAAACTGCTGAGGAATAGTGGCCGTTTCCCAAGTCGCATCTTCTAGAGAGGTGTCTTTCCACTTGACGAGGACTTCCTTGATCGTGCGGCCGCGCAGGTGCCATTCTCGCGTGTCAAGAACCTGTTCAGGTTGGAGCTAGATTGAACCTTCTTCATCCAATTCCGGTATACTGGTTTGAATTCTGCAATTGTTCCCCACCACTTTCTTGAGGCATGAGACATGGAAGACAGGATGGATTTTTGCAGTGGGTGGCAACGCTAGCTTGTAGGCTACTTCTCTGATGCGCTACAGTATTTGATACGATCCATAGAATTTTGGAGATAATTTCTAACAACCCTTGTCTTTGAGTGATGTTTTCTTATATGGTTGCAGCCTCAAGAATAACTGATCCCCTTCTTGAAATTTGTGCTCTGAACGATGTTGGTCTGCCTGTTGCTTCATGCGATTTTGAGCTTGATGGAGATTCTCTTTGAGGTGGGAAAGCATGGTTGCACGGTTTTGTAGGAGTTGATCCACTGCTTGTACCTTAGAGCATCCCTAGATATAAGAAGTAGGTGAAGGGAGAGTTGACCATAAACTGCTTCATATGGAGTCATCTTGGTAGTGGCATGATAGTTAGTATTATACCACCATTCGACTAGAGGTAACCATTGTACCCATAGATGTTGCTTTTCTAAAGTGAAACACCTGAGGTAGGTCTCCAGACATTTGTTGACTGCTTCAGTTTGACCATCAGTTTGGAGATGATAGGAAGTATTGAGTTGTAGTTGGGTACCTTGTAGCCTGAAGAGTTCCTACCAAAAGTTACTGGTGAAGATCAGGTCACGATCAAACACAATGGAAGTGGGCATGCCATGCAATTTGAAGATCTGGTCCATGAAAGATTGAGCCACCAAAGTGGGTGTAAAAGGGTGGGGTAGGGCACAAAAATGAGCATACTTAGAAAGTTTGTCCACAACCACCATGATGACTGACTTGTTGCCTGACTTCGGAAGACCAATAATGAAATCCATAGAAACCTCCATCCAGATTGAGGCAGGGATGGGCAATGGTTGTAAGGTGCCTAGGGATTTGACTGTTTCTCCTTTGTGGCATTGACACACATCACACTCAGCTACAAAAGTAAGAATGTCCCTTTTCATGCCTGTCCAAAAGAATGAACGTCGAGTGCGAGCATAATTCTTCTGAAAGCCTAAATGGCCTGCAGTGGGAGATGAGTGCAACTCTACCAAAATGTGACTTTTAAGGGTGGATGTTGGTGATATCACTACTTTGTCCTTGTAGAGAAGAATCTCATCCTACCAAGAGTAGCCTGCTGTGGAATTTGGATCTTCCTGCAATTTATTAATGTGTTGAGAGAGTGAAGGATGTGAAAACCATTCCTTGCGAGCCTCTTCAATCCACTCTGGAATGGGAAGAGAGATTGCTAGCAGGGTGCTTTCCTACTCAGATTGGCATGATAAAGCATCTGCTACGACATTTTCGTGCCCTTTTTTGTAAATTGTCTCATAATGATATCCAAACATTTTGGCTAGCCATTTATTTTGTTGTGGCGAGGATAGGCGTTGCTCCAAAAAATATTTAAGACTTTGATGGTCTGTGCAGATTTGGAAACACCGCCCCAATAAGTATGGTCACCAGGTATCCACTGCATGTAAGATGGCCATTATCTCCTTCTCATAGGTAGATTGTCCCAGATTTGTGCCACTTAATTGTTGGCTAGTGAAGGTCAAGGGTCGACCTTCTTGCATTAAGACAACCCCAATACCCGTACCTGAAGCATCATATTCAATCACAAAAGATTTGGTGAAGTCAGGTAGTGCCAATACGGGAGTGGAACACATGGCATGTTTGAGAGCTATAAATGCCTGTTGTGCTTCATCATTCCAGAGGCATGAATTTTTCTTGAGAAGGTGAGTGAGGGGTCTAGCAATGCGACCATAATTGTGGACAAATTTTCAATAGTAGCCAGTGAGACCCAAAACTCCTCTCAAACTCTTCAAGGTATTTGGTTGAGGCCAATCCTGCATTGCTTAGATCTTTTTGGGATCCACCCTGACACCTTCATGCCCCACCATGTGGCCCAAATACTCGACTTCTTTCACGCCAAAAGAGCATTTGGACAACTTGACAAATAATTTATGCTTCCGGAGCAGTTGCATGAGCCAATCTACATGCTGAAGATGTTTTTCCCAGGTGAGGCTGTAGATGAGGATGTCATCAAAGAAAACAAGGACAAGTTTTCTGAGATATGGTTTGAGCAGGTGATTCATGAGGCTCTGAAAAGTGGATGGGGCATTATAGAGACCAAAAGGCATGACCAAGAATTCATAATGGCCTTCATAAGTTCGGAAAGCAGTCTTTGGAATGTATACTTCTTTCATGTGAATTTGGTGATAGCCTGAGCGAAGGTCGAGCTTAGTAAAGAATTGATCCCCATTTAGTTCGTCCAGCAAATCATCAACAACCAGGATGGGAAATTTATCTTTGACCATCAGTTTGTTGAGGGATCTAAAGTCTGGACACATATGTCATTCCCCATATTTCTTGAGCACCATGACCACAGGCGATGAATAAGGACTAATGCTAGGATGAATGACACCAATTTCCAGGGTTCCTTGATGATTTTTCAATTTCATTCTTTTGGGTGAAAGGATATCTATATGGGTGCACATTTGGTGGCTGTGCCACTGGGACCAAAGTAATGCTATGATCATGTTCCCCTCTCAAGTGTGGAAGCTCATGAGGCTTGTTAAAGACCTGCAGATGGTTGTTTAAGACCTGTTGCATCTTAGGATGAATATGAAGAGAAGTGGGGTCGAAGGCCTGGATGGCATTAAATTGGGCTATAACTCCGTGGTGGACGCTTCTTAACAACTTTTTCATCCTATGCGAACTGATGATAGAAGGAGCACCTGCCTGGAGTCCGTGGAGGGTATGCGTGTGTTCATTCTGCTTAAAGTCCATATATAACTCCTGTTAATCCATTGTGATTGGGCCAAGTGTGTGGAGCTATTTAGCACCCAAGACAATGTCACACCCACCCATGTTGATGGCAAACATGTGGGTCTTTAGGTGATAATCCCCCATTTGAAGTTTGACATTTTCACAGCGGCCTTCACATTTCATTGTCCCCCCATCAACAATCTGGACCTAGAAATTAGAGATTGCTCTGACAAAAAAATGCACTGCTTCGATGATGCTTTGATGGATAAAGTTATGCATACTGCCACAATCAATCAAGATTACTACTGGGCGATGCTTAATAAAACCTCTGATTTTGAGAGTTTGGGGAGAAGTAATTCCTTCCAAAGAATGAAGCGAGATAACTGGTTCTTCTGGTGTAGTTGGGAGCTCATTGTGTGGCTAGTTGTCCTCATCTTCCTCCTCAAGTCCCTCAAATGGTGGGGCTTCCTTAGATGAACTGTGATCAATAGCATCAATTTGAAAGAAATTGGGTTCCTTGCATTTGTGCGTCGGGGAGTATTTCTCATCACAGTAGTAACAAAATCATTTCTTTCTTCTTTCCGCCATTTCCGCTGGTGACACCTTTTGAACCTTAAGTGTTTGGGTAGTGCTCAGAGCCTGGGTGGGGTGTCCCTTGGCTATGAAATTTGGATGAGTCGACTGGGCCACTAACGCACGTTCAACTTCACGAGCTGTCTTGCAAGCTGCCAGCCATGAAACTGGGTGGTGCATTCGGATGTGGGCTTATATGGCATCTTTGAGACCACTGATAAAACATTCCAAGTAAAATTCATCTACTAGACCTCCTGTGCGGAAGGCTAATGCTTTAAAGGATTTAATATATTCTTGCACTGTGCCTGTCTGTCGAAGCTTAGTAAGATGACCCAAAAGTTATATTCATGATCGAAGGGATCAGAAAGGGCTTTTGAGAATATCTGCCAAGTCATTGGCCTTGCATAGCAGCGTTGATGCCACCGCCACCATTGCCATATTTCTTGGTCCAAGTACAGGCTTGCCACACTTAGCTTAGTCGCATCATCTTTGATGTGATTCAATGTGAAATATTGCTCCATTTGTGATAGCCATATGGCCGGATGAGAGCCATCAAATTTATATATGTCCAACTTGGGTAGTCGAGGCTAGGACTGTTGGTGGTTTCCAAAGAAGTGAAGAGAATGGCTAGATTCGCCCTGAAGGTTTTCATTAAAATCATATGCCTCCGATTGTTCCCCAGACTTGTCCTTTGTGATTGTGTCATTTAAGGACTAGATCTGCTTCGTTAATGCCTCCAACTTTTTTTCAAGGGTCTCTATCTTCTCATTGGCTATAGCTTGAGCTCTGGTTTGTACCATGCATAGATCTGGTGCACTTGTCATTACTATGAAAAAAATTTGGGACCACCCGAAATTTTGACGCTGACAAGTGAATGGTACCACCTTGCTCAGCCCGTAGACCTGATTCTTATGGGCTAAGTCTCCTATAAGCGTCCCGAGAGGATCTCAGACTTGTTTTCTTTTTTTGTTATTTTTTACTCCGAAAAGAGTTTTACTCCTTGCTTAGGAATACTGCAGTAGGCGATTCCCAGAAAATTTAATTATGCCCAATGTCCAGCGAGAATCACGCCCAGGTATAGGAGCCACACAAATAGTCAGATTTGTCAATGAAACCCTTAATTACAGAGTATGAGTAGGAATGTGGTAGTGATCGAACCCCTGCTACTAGATCTGAATGGCAGATTTGATTGTTGCGACTGCAACAGAACCCAACCTGCTAGATCTAAATGGCGGATCTGATTGTTGCAACTACAACAGAACCCAACCTGCTAGATCTGAATGGCAGATCTGATAGATCTGAATGGCAGATCTAATAGATCTTAATGGTGGATCTAATAGATTTGAATGGCGGATATGATTGTGGCGGCTACGACACAACCCAACCTGCTAGATCTGATCTCGAGAGAGACAAGGGAACTATGGTCTCAAGGAGTGTTAGGTGCTACAGATCGCAATATACATAAGGGTACAATAGTAGTACTCAGCCCAATCTTTCGGGGCACTAACCAAGAAGGATCAACCGTACCCTTAGCCGTACTACCCGACTACCCTATTGTATGCGCGAGTAATCTCCCCGAGTGTTGTTCTCGGTGTAATGTAGCAGAAAGACGGCTGACGGTTTATCTATGGCGAGGTTTCAAGTGAGCCTAGGGGGCTTCCTATATACCCAGAGGGTACTTGGAAGACAGTCCATGCGCCGTTCTGTCTAATGTGCTACTACTCGAAGGGGTACCCACAGGGGTTACAAGGGAATCCAACAAGTGTGACCACCTATTGTATTTCTTGCGTGCATGCCTCCCCAAATCCGTAGGTTTATGCACTCAACCACAGATCTCGTGGTTTAAAGACGTTGGAACACGTCTCTAGCCAAAAAAAATTCTGCTAAAAATGGGGATTCCACCGGCCCTGGAAAGTGCTCTGATATCACTTGTTATGCTCTTGACCTACGAGAAGATACCAAAATACCAAATATGCACAGAAATATACCCAGAACACAGAACAATAAGAAATAACAGTATGTATTTTATTATTTAGAAAGGAAAGCAATGTTCACTTGCCTCTTCGAGGGGGCAACCTCCAATAGAGCTGGGCTCGATTACAAAATAAGACACAACGCTCCTCAAGGGGAGTCTCTATCCTTTATATAGGATTCATACATGCAATACCATGGGTCAGTACCATGGTTCTTATTAATACCATCTATCTAATAACATGGCCCATTTGCAACTAACTGTGGTCCCTTCTTTAAATGTGGGTCAACCACTTACAATTATTAATATGGGCTTTATTGACTCTTTAACTAACTATAACTATGACTCGACCCTATTACATAAATAAGGGGGTTAGGGTTGGACCCTAACAAATTCCATGTTCCTGGTAAATGGGCATAGATTGAAGGTGTATTTTTAGCCCCTTACTAAAGGAGATTTTATGCAGCAAGTCCAACAACAATCTGAAAAGGAGATGGTAGGTGGCAACACCAACCTGTTGAAGATCTGATTCTTTATTTTCCTCATATAATAAAATAAAAAATAAAAAAAATGACAAAAATATAAAAATATATATAAAAAAAATTCCTGTAATTATGAAAATTAGTTGACTGACATGATTGCAGAAGGATCAACCTAAAAACCAGCATGCTGGCAGGAAGATTGAAATTTCAATAAAAAAGGGAATGTTACTTGATTTTTAAATATGCTGGCTGTCACCAAGAAGAAGCAGGTTCAAGGAACCAAGCCCTTACCCAAGTTTGGGATAACTAGCATGGAAGTTTTTATCCAAGTAAACGTTTAATTCCCACTGCATTTACTTTTTCTGGCACCAGTGCAGGAATATTTTGAAGATAAAATTCTACCTTTCTTCTATTTTCCCGTATTGTAATTTTGCTATTTTTCTTTTCTTAATCCCACAATGAATCACTCTCCTTTTTCTTCTAAGAAAATTATCCCTATCCGATTTCATAAATTCCCTCTTTTCCCCCTTGATTTTTTTCCACATCCTGTTTTTGTTTATCCCCCTTGGTGGTATTATTCTTGGAATCCCTGTTATGATATTCCTTCCCATTCTGAAAATTACCCTTTCCCACTTCTTTGTTCCCTCAAGGATCGACTGCAGGATCTGATGTAGTTAGATCAGAAGGCATGCTCATGAAACACCAAAGAATGGCAAATAAAACTTCTCTTGTATATTCAGGCAAATTTTTTTAGTCCAACCAAAGAACTGTGTTCTATTAGATTTTTTTTTTTTTTTTTATCGCCTCTTTCTTCGATGCTACAGAAATCCTTAGTGCAGGAATGCACATGATCAATGTAGGCAGGTTCATTACAAGCACGTTGCATTGCAAGAAGGTTCAGTGCAAGCACAATTAGTACAAGAACGCGCCCAACTGTGAAAACACAGTGCAAAAATGTTTAACGTAGTATAGGAGCACTTGATGCAAAACTTTTATTGAGAAAATTACTTTTTATTTCTGTAGATGAATGACTACCACAGTGATAGATCATAGCATTATATTATTTAAATTTTGGTTAATACTTTGCTTTATCATTTACTAATTTAGGGAGAAATCATTTAAAGTGCAAGATATTTTAGGTTCTGAGGTCTAATCTTTTTAATGAGTATCGAAGTACATCTTATGTGAATTATGAGGTAAATAAGGGATAGTACAGATCTACCCGAAACCCCACACTTACCTCTGTTTGAAAATATCCTCCATCACTTGTTCATGATAGCCTTACCTCATAATCTGATCATCCATGACCATTACACCGCCGCCATAAAAACTTCCTCCTCCTCCAATTATTATTGCTTGCCCGTAGCAGATTGATATGTGTGTGCATCTGTCCCGAAGGGGTGATTTTAATGATTTAACATGATTGGATGGAAGGGATCAATAAGACGGTGGATGGACGGATCTCCGTTATAAAATTCTTGACAGCCCTTTGCACTCCACAGTGTGAAATATTCCTAAGGCTATGACAGAAAATTGAGGCGGATTTAAACAAATATGGCACCCATGAGACATGAACCATCATCTATGAAGGAGATAGAGCAGACAAATAAATATCGAAATAGTCTTGCACCATTGCAAGAATCAAGATTTCTACCATTTTTTGCAGAAATTCGATGGGTTCGATATGGCCATGGCTCTAGAATTTGCAAAGACATTTGAGGGAGGCCGACCTGAGGTAGGCTCACTGGAATTTGAGGTCACAGAAGAATCTATAGCACAAGCTACAAGCTTGTCTACTGAAGGGGAATGATGGTTCAAAAAGGAGAGGATCGAAAAAAAAATATGGTGTCAATTTGTGGTCAACCGGAAACTCAAAGTCGACTAGAAGAAAGGGCTTCCGCGCATCGCCATGCTTGGAAAATGGAGAGACCACCTATACATATTACAAAAGTTTTGGACCTATGAGGGACATTACACATAAACTTTCATGTAACATATCCGGTTGTTGCTGCATTTTGAATAAGGGAAATGCATCAATTTCCCTTATTACCTGCTTTGAAGTTTATAGAAAATGGCAAAAGGAGTGTAGAATGGGGATGTAAGCTAGGTTGCATATAAAATATACCATCACAGGCTCATTGCAATCCTAGTTAAGAAAGAGCTGGAGGCTAAGGAAATAACCTGGGAGGCGTTCTTGAAAGAATTTTGGGAAAGAAGTGTAGGGGAGTTAGCTGGAAAGAGTGCAAACAAGAAGAGAAAAGCTGAGACCCTACGCCTTGCCAAGACAAAAGCAAGAAAAAACGGGTGGAAGAAGAGGAGAAATATGTTGAAGAAACTCCGTCCTCAACAAAAAGAAGAGTGACCAAGACCTCGACTAAGAAAAGGACTGTCTCTTCAGGGACAAGTCGCGCTCGGTCGAGCTCCCTGATTTTAATTAACGAGTCACCCCAGACTTCACATAGAGATCAAAACCTCTCAGTTCTCGTGGATGCAGAAGCTCATACTGTTCTGAATGAATAAAATGCAGAGAAGGAGGACGACATATCCTTGTCGGTCTTCCTTCATAAGTTGAAGAATAAAAGAGTAACATTGAGTGCAAGTAGATACCAGAAAGAGGGTCAGGTAGATGACGAGGTACATCACATAGAAACCCTCGACAATTTTGATGAACAGGGTACTGAAGCCCCTGATGAGTTGAATGTACAGGGTACTAAAACCCCTGATGAGTTGGATGTACAGGGTACTGAAACCCCTGATGAGTTAGATGCACAGGGTACTGAAACCCTCGGTGACATGGAAGCTCCTGGCACAGAAACCCTTGGTGATATTATGATGCAGACGCTAAATGACCAAGATAACTTTGATCTTGGCAATGATGATACATGTTTTGAATCAGTTTCAGAAAAATTGCTTGCACTAGATGAGTTGGAAATAGAGACCTCTACCCTCTATCTGAATAACCAGATAGTAGAGCTTGAACAACAAGTTCATGAGTTGGAGGCATTAAACCAGGTCATGAAGGAGCAGAATTGGTAGAAGCGAGGCAAGATAGAGTTGGCAGAAGAGGTCAAGGAACAAAAATGTTAAGTGAAGATATGGAAGTTTTGGGATTCTAAATGCTACAAGCGCCTCAAGAAGGTGACCAAGTAACTTAAGAAATCCCGAGGTAAGAAGAAGAAGGTAGTGAAAGAAGGGATAAGTATCCAAGTGTAGGATTGAAAGATGGCTCCCTATGTTGAAGTTTTTTTTCTGCAGCTTCAGTAGGTAAAGGTTGTGTGACGACACACAACAACTTAGGGATGGGAGGATGTTGGTAGGCCAAAATGATCTATTTTTACCCCCTTCCTATTAAAAACCCAAAATCCTTAACCTCTATTTATCTCCATAAACCTCCTCATTCCTACACTAGTCCAAGAATACTGTCTATTCCTACATAAACTTCATATTTCATGTTTAAGGTCTATTAGGTGCTTAATTAATCATTTTAAATAGATTTCGTGCCTTTAATATTTCTTGTAACTTATATTTACTTTCCTAAAGTATTTGATAAGCTAAAGTATTAATCATTGTATTAGCTTGATCTAGTGCAGGTAGATTCTTGCACCGTCGACAACTATTTGTTCCGTGATCTCTGCAAAAACGCGATCATTTCACATGGCATCTTGGTCCACATCATCCAGTTCGGTTGTGGTCATTCGAAGTTGAACTCAAGTGGAGGATAATTAGGGATATGGCTGAGGATAAGGTCTACGGCCGACGATTAGTTCGCATCTTATTATAGCTGCTAGCTTATTTTTTTAATTTTGTTTGTTATTTCGTTTTAGCTTAAAGGCTCTATTTGGGACGACTATGTAATTTTTTATTATGGCCATAGGCCGAATGGTTGTATAAAGTATAACTCTCAAATAGAACTAGGTTGGTGATAACAGTGCAATTTTAATTTTTGGTTAATTTGTAATCTCGCTGTCACCCTCGTTCTGGGCTGGACTTAAACTCATAATGTATATATGTTGATCGAAATTAATACAAGGAGATGCATCATGATTTTCTCACTTTGCGTTTTAATCTTTCATTGATGCGCTATTAATGTGCTGAATTTTTTCGTTTCCTAAAATGGTAGATGAGTTGGTTGGCTAAGGCCCAACCAACCCAGCTCGTTTACCCTCTTGCTTTTGTCATCATAAAGGTGTGTGTTAACTTTGTTTATTTTCAAAAGCATGGTTTAAATCTTAATTTCGATCTTTCTTAAGTATTCTGATTTATTTCGTTAAAAATTCAAAGTGTGAATGGATCTGTTGTGTGAAATTCAAATTGAATTACTTTACATTCTGTAATTTCTTTTCTAGTTTGCTTTCTCTTGGATTGTGCAGATAATATTATTGTGCAGATAAGATTATTGCATGTAGGACTTTTCACTCTAGTGTGCCAGTTCATTTACAACAAGTGTTTTATTCTTTTTCCTTTATATTATTTAACCTATTTCTGCAAAGTAAGCGTTCATCATTAGAGGGAAACATTTCTAATACTAAAATTTAAACTTCTAAAGATTAAAGATGACTTCATAAAATAGAAAAGAGCATTGTTGCAATATCTTAATTTATGTCTACACCTCACAATATAAGGAAAATGATTAAAAGTAATCTGAAATATTATAGTGAACCCGTTTCGAGTTAGATTTGACTGCATGCAAAACCCTTTGACTAAAGAAGGTTTGCTTTAACTTTTGAAGATTGTTTTCATCTTAAAATTTTATTTCTATTTACGAGATTCAGTTGATTGAAGCATTCTTTTTTGTGTGAAAGTTATTTCAGATTCTACTCGCATTTCCAATTCTTTTTATAGTTAACACACCCTTTTATTATTTTTTCCAAAAGTAAATTGGAATACTTGGTGTAGGAACCTCTGTTCCAGTACAAGAACTAGTGCCTTGAGGCTTAGAGCCCCTACATAAAGACATAAGTCTTCAGTGTAAGTGTATATATCGAATCCATCATTTTGGCAGGATTTCAATTCAAAAAGGATGTCGTCGAAATGATTTTTGATATGGTCACCTCCAATCTAGCTTTTAACTATGAATTTTCTCATAGTTTCCTTAATCCATACCATATGGAGTTGTATTGAGTGATGACGCGGTGAAAGAAAATTAGTACTGATACACGAAACGTGCCCTAAAACGAGTCGAAAATGTTTTTTCTTCATGTCCTCCAATCGAGACATGTGTTTTGAACATGGCGAAAACGTGCCCTAATGTTTGTGGTTCTTCATACACATGTCCCATGAAAAGTGACATTTAAAACCTGAAACATGGTTTATTTTTGGGTTTTTTTTGTCATTGTTCACCACTGAAGTTGAGTTTTCTTATTGCTGAAATCAAATTTGTTGTGTAGTGTGAGGAATTCCATTAGATTTGAGTGCAATGCTCACAACTTCACATCAACCTAGACCTAGAGATGCAAGAAACGAGGGTTCGCATTCTTTATGCGAACGAATGCTCACATAAAGGAATTTATTTAACTATCCTTTTCGAAGGATAGTTAAAGAAATTAATCTAACTATCCTTCGAAATAATATAATCTACCAAAATTTATATATATATAATTTTTGGTAGATTATATTATTTCGAAGGATAGTTAAATTAATTTCTTTAATCTTTTGTGAGTTGTGTATCCATGTAAATGACATGGACATCTTTGAAGCCCATAAGTGAGAGGGTTTTGGAAAACCACAGAATAAACATCACAAGCCCTACCATGTAACATACAACATTCTAAAATATTCCCTAACAAAAATGATTTGACATGTCATAAAAGAAATAGAATACAAATTAAAGAGTAAACACTACAACATAATTTAGATATTTCTTAGTGCTCATACAAGTAACATAAAAAAAAATGTACATGGCTTTTCTTCTTTTACATTTCCTCTATATGTACAAATGTTTTTTATTCCATATCTTTACTTGAATTGGTTACTTGAATAGCTTTGGGGGTAGGAGGGTTTTGAGTGAGTATGGCCACCTTTGGGTTAGCTTGGATCATCAACAAACATTGTTGGATTTAGTGGTATTTGCTTTTATAATGAAATCAGGCATTAAGAAAATTGATGTGGAAAACTAGTTGGGATGGTTTTGGTTGCTAATCTTGATGAGCATAGATTCTTTGAGCTCTTTAAATAGGTTGACCATAAAACATAGTTTTAAAAGTTCAAACCATGCTTCCTCTATCCTTTAGCTGTCAAGCCCAAGGATTTGTGCTTTTCTTTTATTTCTTAACCCTTGTAATGAGTAAAATAGGGAAAACCATTTCTTTAGATCTATTTGGCCAAGTAGGAGAAATGAAAATGTGTAGGGTTGGACACTTTCATTCTTAAGGGGGTATCAAAGATCTCCTCCAAAAGGGGAATATATGAGGAGAAACCTATGAAGGAAAGAGTACATTTATGGACTTGTCTATTTAACAAGTTAGATGATTTTTCATGTTATATGGGACCTTTTATACATGAGTATGTTAAGTCCAGAAATGAATGCCATTGGAAAACTTTGAATATGTGAGAAATATCCTCCATGAAGTGGTGAAATGGCAAAAGTTATTGAGCAGATTTTGATATGGAACATGGGTGCACCGAGGGGACCATTAGTGCTGAGGAGTGATGGCTCATTAAAGTTAGTGAGCACGTTTTGATATGGAACATGGGTGCTCCTAGGGGACCATTAGTGCTGAAGAGTGATGGATCATTAACAATAAGACACCACACTTCAACACTAATGGTCTCCTTGTAGATAGGTGTGCCCATGTTGCATATCAATTTTATAATTTAACTAGTGTTCAGGGATGATAAATTCAATGTAAATAGTTTAAACCTTTTTTGGTAGATTTTCCTAAACAATTTTGCCTAAAATCTAGTCAAAATTTTAGAATAATTGCTGAAATTGCAGATATCAGTGGTTGAGATTTCACAATCTTAATACAAGAGGGATTTTTCAAAGTGCTGAATCAAATTGTGCATTAAAAAATTAAATTTAAGTAATAGATAATTGTAATTAGAGAAACAATTATATACTTAGATTCCAGTGATATTTGCTAAAAAAAATTGAAAAATGTAAAATATTTAAACTTGTCCAAATGGATAAATATATTGGAGATGTGACTTCATTCAAATATCATAAATAAGTGGACTATTTAGATTTAGTCGTATGAAAGAGAATCCACTCAACTAAAGAACAATGAAATGCAACTTGAAATATGCATTAGGTTACTAAATTATGGGTCACTAAATAGAGAGGGAGACTAAAAGTACAAGGAATTAATCAATCATGAAACTCAGAGTGCATTGCAAAAGCCAACAAATTATCTTGTTAAATAACAACAAACCCTTAAAATACACACGATAAGTGGCATGAAACATACAATATATGAGGAGCAACCTATGAATGAGATCCACAAGGCCAGGGCCTAGCAGCACATGAATTTCAAATTTGAAATACTTGTTAAATGTGGGGACTTATGCAATTTTAATGTTTGTTTTCATCATCTTAACCAAAGAAACAAGTTCTATTTCACACATAAATTACCTAGTGAATAACAATTTGTTTTTCAAATTCTATTGATGGTTCAGTTGAGCCTCTTATTTGTGATCAAGGAGCTCAATTTCAAAGAAAATTGATTAGTCTCGAGGTTGTGGTCCAATGGCTAGGTTATGTAGTTGCAATTAGTACTTTTTATCCACTTTCATCAGCATGAAAGTCATGAAATTCATCTCTGTAGTTAATATTAATACTGCACAATAAATCTTGATGGTAGTCCTCTACTGTAACAATAATGCCATTTGTGATTGGAAATGGATATTCTGGTAATGCCTCTCTAAGTTTTATGCATAATGTGTGGAAACATGTTTCTCAATGTCATCACTAGACTCAAACAAAAGTTCAGAACCATGCATGATCAATGGTGAATTGACACCAACTTAGCCTTTAAATCTTTTTCTATGATATCCTTCAATTTTTCTTGTTGAGTATTCACCTCTAGTGATACAGTTGTCCTTGACAATACATAACAAGATTTGTTGGGTTCAAATGGCTCTATTAGCATCAGAATCATCTTCCTTGATGGATTTTGTAAAATGTATAGCAGTCTATAGTTCTTTGAATCATTTCTAGGCAACTACTTGTTTCAAGTACAATTAGACCTACAATGATTGCATTTGTTGTTGCTATTGCATGAACAATGTTTCCTGCAATGTATTTCACTTCAAAAAAGATATGCATTTGGATGCCCAAAGGAGCTCTAATATTAGTAGCTGCAATAAAAAAATTCAACTTCTAACTGGTCATCTTTGCCAAATGTCAAACTCCCAATCTCATGTTTTCTTCTTTAAAAAGAATGTGGCAACTGGGAACCATTACCACCAAAAATACAAACAATTTAAACATGAAATTTGTAGTCTACAACCTCAAAGCTACTTAGCATACAACATATTCACAAGGCATCTAAAATTCATTTTCAAATCAATGAAATTTTCCACAGTTATATTTACAAGCACATTGCGTCACTAAATAATCTAAAAAACATTCAACTATTATATCACAAACAATGCAAATATTACATTTTTCATATACACGGAATGTCACACATTTTTCCGTAAACTTGTCATTGATACAAGAGACCCCAAACATTGTAGGTTGGGAAAAAATAAGACATCAATGGGTTCTTCTTTAGTGAAAGAACCATGCAATGATAGCCCCAAGGAAAATGATCACAAGAACACATTCACATATTGGGGAACTATGTTGATGTTGATCAATGACTTCTCTTACAATATATGGTGATCCTATGTCATCTCTAACACCTACATCTATAATTGACATTCCTCTGGAAAGTATATCAGTGGAAAACTTAAGAATGTCTGGATTGTAATGTATGCTAAAAGATTGCAACTGAGAAATCCACATTATTGCTTCCTTGTAAAGCGGTTTTAAATTCTATTTTCGAACTTCATAGATGTCGTCCATTTGATTGTATATGAGCTATGAATTTATGAAACTGTAGTATCATTGACAACATAATTTTTCGCCTCCTTTAACCCCTCAACAAGGGAAATATAGTAGCCTTCCTTATTCACTGTTCTCTCGTGCACTTCTATATTTCTATGCAGCACATGATTTCTTGCTGCATTATGGAGCACATATTTCACAGTTTCTTGACCGACATTTCGAGGACAAGACGCTTCGATGCACATCTTCAAATTTTGCACCAATTTCTACGCTTAGAAGAACTAAAATATAAAATAATGATAAATTCATATTAGACAAGTAGGAATTTATCTAGCTTATACATTCAAACAAAAGAAAGGGGTTGTTGAAGTCATTACAAAATAAATAATGAACCAAAATAGAATAAACACATAATTTATATGGGCCATAAAGGATCATTATTGCAGTTTCTGACTTCGTGGGCGATATTTTTCTACCCCAAACCCATCCCTAGAAGAGTTGTTCCACTTCTACCAGCTAACATTGATACTATCTACTAAAATAATTCAGAAGAAAATTTTGTTTTTCCTCTAATATGGAACTACAAACCCACCTTTCCTTTCCTCTTTCCTGTACAGGGTGCAAAAGTTGTGGCAATGGATTCAAAAACTATGCTCGTTACTACTCTTCTATTTGCAAAAGAAAAAAAGATACTAGGGTATGACCTTCTAGATTTGTGTCTGAATGAACCTAGGGAAAACCTATACTCAACAGTTATAATCCAACCATTCTACTAATGAGTTGATGCCAAAACGTGGGTAAACATGAAAAACACCTTGAATGCCACACAAAAATAGATTATGTAATGAAGAGAAAGGGACCTCAAGGTTGTCATTATTTTATGAAGCTAACAAAAATAAATGTCATTTATTCACAAATGAGCTAAGGAAAAAGTATAAAAGAATGTGCATTTTTTTTTGTCTTAGTTACCCCTCATTTTCTAATAAGTGGATATGGTGGTAGGATGAGGGTTTATGCCAAAATTTAAATATACTTGACAAAAAACATAGTTTCATCTAAACTAATGGGGCTTCATTAAAATCGTGATTAATGGGAAGCTTGATGCCTGTAAATAGATAACCTATAACATATCTCCTTTATCCCATTTCCAACAATCTCCTCACAATGAGATGATGCGATGATCTGTGTTGGTCTGTTGGGGATTGGGTGTGATATTGTATTAAGTTGGAAAAACACAATACTGCAAATTATGTGTTGATGTCAAACATCTATGCTTCATCTAGAAAATAGGATGATATTGCTAGAGTCAGGAAAATGATGAAAGACAGGGGAATAAGAAAAATTCCAAGTTTCAACTGGATTGAAGCAAAGAATGGGGTGCATTCATTTGTTGTAGGAGATAGATCTCATCCACAAGTAGAAGAGATTTATGCAATGCTGGAAACACTATATGAGTCAATTAAGAAGGTAAGGTATGTGCCTGACACAAATTTTGTTTTGCATGATGTGGAGGATGAATATAATGATGATTATCTGAGCTATCACACTGAAAATCTAGCAATAACTTTTGGTCTTATCAACACACTCGATGGAATTCCAATTAGAATTGTCAAGAATCTCTGTGTCTGTGGTGACTGCCACACTGCCATTAAGTTCATTTCAAGAATTGTAGAACACGAAATTATTGTTAGGGATGCCAACCGTTTCCATCATTTTAAGGATGGAGTGTTCGAAGTTTTGTTATGAAAATTATTATGGTATTATCATTTCTATGTCATGCAGAAAGCAGGAAACATAGTTTTCATACAATGCCATGAATGGATTTTCATGGAATGGTTTTGGATAAAAATTAAACAATGATAGGAATTCTTTGATACCCACTCACATAGACTGAGAAGATTGGTGCATGTGCTATGTCATGTGCTACAACTCTTGGAACATAAACTAGCAAGAATTTTTCCATTATATGGATCTAGGAAATGGTGTATTATCTTTCAAAACATAGGAATTCAAAGATGTTGAAAAGGGAAATCAAAGAAGAATTGAGACTCCTTCAAAAAGAGATTTCAAATCAGTATGAATTTATCCTTAAAGATTTGTTACCTAAAGTCAGTAGGAACAACTTGAGAACAACAATAAGAGAATGCCCAAGACATGTGTTGTAGCAACAAGAGCACTTAAATCGTCAGGTACAAGGTTATTTTTCGAAGTAAAGCATAAGGAGAATGAGGTTATCAACTTTGTGGGACCTTTACTTTATAGCTCAATTAGGGAAAGTGAGAGATGGTAGCATAGGATACTAAAACCGTCATTTGATTAATTAGAAACCTGTGATTTTTGGATTAATGATCGCAATTCAAAATGATCAACATTGGATTATTGGATTAACATTGGATTATCTATGATCAACCTATAAATAGATAACCTGTAGGTGTACATAATGTTGTCTTTGTAATATATGAAGCATTTTTGCAAAAAAAACTATCATTTTATGTAAAATTTTCATCCAAAGTTTACTTCAGATTCTTCAAAAGAATTAACAAGCATATGAACACGAGAATGTGTTGCTGGTATCAAATTCTTTCATATAAACCATGAATAGCTTGGCTTGAGACATGATGATGTAAAATCAAGATAGTTGACATCTACAATCGAGAATGCTGAGGAAGGAAATTACATGAGGCCTGGAGCTCAGCACCAATTTTTTTTTGTAGAACGCTGACCTACTTAATAGTAATCTTTGTGGAAATCCATCATCTATTTCCCAAGTGTAAGACATTTTTGTCTACAACACAATTTCTTTTCATTGGAATCGATACTAAGGCCCCTGTCTGTTTCCAAAGAATCATTCATATTAACGGAGCTATTGATTTCATCCATACCATTTGGGTGGAAAGTAATAGAGGGAATTGCCCTATCTTTCACTAGAGGGAGAAATAAATAATAAAGGAAACCAACAACACACTTTTCCTGTAAGTCGATTTTGTAGTGCCTTCAACAAGAATGATATACACATTAAGAATTTGAATTTCTTCCAAAAGAACAGCTGAAGTTATAACTTTACCAACCAATAATTCCTCCACATTCTTAGCCCTTATGGCATGTCTCACACCAAAAGCAAGTCAAACAATCTCTATCATCCATTTACCCTAAGATTTATTGGGTGAAATTTGAGCCAATATAATAATTAATGTTGTTTGAAGACCATAGATATTACCTTTGTCTGTCTAAGAAAAATCATTAGTTAATTCTAACATCTTGGTTCCCACACTGAATATACCTTCTTTACAACTGTTGTTCCACAAAATAAGTTTTTTTTTCTTTCATGAAATTCTGGGCACACTACATGTGCTTTGCTGGGGGAAATAAATTCTTTCCAACCACTAGATTGGCAAGTGGAGTCAAGGAATTATGAATCTAAAGTTACTGGTACAAGCAATAAGATATTATTATAAGATAGTTAATTATAACGCTGACGACAATTTTATTTTCTATGGACACTGCATACAAAGAAAACTAGTTTGGGAATTTTAAAGGAGCCATGCTTAGTCTATCTAAGTAGCAAGCAACCATCACTTAAATTGAATTATGAGGACAATACTTAAGGAATGTTTCTGGCAGGTTAAATTTCATTATGAAGTTAACACTTTTCTCTGTCACATTCTGTAGCCCTACTAGCTCGACAATAATAGAGCAGGGGTGTGGCTTTCTGTATAATAGTAATACATGCCGACCCTTCTCAAGGGAGAAACATGAGTGATAACTACAACCTTATTATTCCATTTATAAATCTATGCATAAACATCCCTTATAGCCAAAATGGTGTATGTTGAGGGCCATTTATTTCTTTTAAGGTGAGGCCTACTTATCAATTCATAAATTCACCCCTACTATCTGTAATTGAAGGAATGAATTGGATAAAGAGTGAAGTAAATAAGAAAATTTCTAGAGAAAATCTTGAAGTAGGGATCAGAGTTGGAGAAGAACTTTAGAGGAAATCAAGATAACCTTGTGACTGCTGTTGGTACTTCAACAATGTGTCAAGCAGAATTTCTCACATGTCACTTCCCTGGCTTCGAGATCATTCTATATGCAAAAGGCACAAATTTTTTCTCTACAAAAGGGAAGATACATTCCTAGTGGATCTCTGGGGGATTTAATGGCCAAGAATAGAGCCTTTCATGACATTGGTTCAATAACATTTTTTGTTGGCTATATTTTTCCAACTATTTTGAGACAATTGGGTGCAATGACATATAGACCATCACTAATTATTATTATGTGATAATATATTTTCTCTTTCATGTTGTTTACTAGAAGAGTTGTATCATACCTAAATAACCCTTTGTTTTAGTTGGGGTTGAGCATTGAGGCTTGTCTCTCCTTTACACACAAATTCCACAAATCTATGTTCGTAATAGTCAACATTAACCATTAAATTGATTTCCCATATCTCTTTGATTGATTCCAGGAGGTCCATAGTAGTTCTGAGAGGGTAATACCTTTTTGGGCAAGCCAAAACAGTGAAATTTAGAGGAATGTTGATTGATATTGATCATCTCAACTTCTCTTCTCATTTACCCTATATAGCTACCTAAACATACCTATCTTGGTATATGTGTTACCTTACTTGTGACATGAGAGTTGCTTACTTCTTACATATTAAACCAATTGACCTAGCTACGGAGGCTGCAAAACCTAGGCTGGCTTGTATTTGTGCATATACTGATGCTTATGGTGTTGGTTCTAGTGCTTAAACAACTAGAATTAGCTCTTCTAATGAATCTATGACTAGATAACCAACAAATATGATTGTGATTTACTTAAGGAGCGTTTCTATGGGATAGACATAAGGTGGGATAACTATTGGTGAAATCACTTACCAAATTCTTTGTGTTACCCAATCAGGGAAAAAAATAATAATAAGTCTTGTGAGTGGCTTCAATTCAAATTAAAGGACTATAAGGTCTCTCGGTCTTTCTCTAGAAGAAGACCAAATTTTGTAGCATTCATATCCTTGGACCAACGAAGTGTTTTCTAGAGCTTGGTATGACAATTTGAATTTAACTTATATTGGAACAATGAAGGTTTAATTGAAGTTTTGGAATTTATAAATTATGATCTATAGTAGCCTCGTCATCCTCTTTCGGCCATCTTTAGATGGACTGAGGACTCCTATTTCTTTATTAAGAATCCTTATAATTAAGGACAAAGGAACTTCAGAAAGTTCTTTCACCTAAGTTAAAATACCTCTGCGACTTGAAGGGACAAGAACTGTAGTCCGGATCAAATTTTCAAAGTCTTAGCCATTCCAGATTAGCAATGATGTTCTGAGCAAGAAGGTCATGTTCAAAGAAGACATATCTCTGTGGCTTTTGTAATTGTATGGCATCTTAGGATCGAACTTAGTAAGTGTTGTAGACTTGTGCTCAAGGCTTAAAAAAGTTTGACATGTTATTTGTATATGAGTTCTTAAGCCTGCCAACATTATAAGAAGATTAATGGAAGGACTAGATCTAAACACATACAACACTTACATGCTAAAAGGTATGGTTACTCTTGCAACCATTGTTCAGTGCTTTTGTTCCGAAGGAAACAATTTTGTTCTCCTTATTTGGTGGCCAACCAATGATGCATAAACAAGCAGGGCTCCTTGAATAAAGTAAAAAGTGTAGTATACATACTTGCCATATTTTTACTGTCATCAACATTCTTGAATAAGTCTACTCTCTCCATTCCCAACTTGGGAAATTTTTGGATGGAAGAGATCATGAGTAAAACTCCAAGATTGTGGATTAAAGTTTATTTTTTTGCATAAGTTGTGCTTTTATATCTTGTACAGTTTTCATATGTATAGATATATGTTCTAGGAACACACATTGGACATTTTATTAGCAATATTGAAGATGACAAAGACAATAAGAACCATATAAATTTATAACTACCTTATTGAAAATGCCTATGTTTGTAGGTTCCTTCCTTACTACCAATATCGTTTTTTCTTTGTAGGTAGAGAACAAGCTGACATAGTTTAACAATAACATTATATATATATATATATATATATATATATATATATATATATATATTGCATATATGTTTTACTGCACTGGTTCCTTATATAACATATCGTGGGCAGTATTTTTGAGCCTAGTTTTTCTAAATGGGTTCTTAAAGAGATAGTCAGATGGAGGTAAGCGTGCATGAATTGAACCTGGGCGATTTGAATTCCGTGAAGCCCGGGCATGTGAAACCGGACCAGGTTGCATCCAGAATTAATCAACATCCTACCAGGACAATATCATATGAAATTGAGGCTAAAAATCTCAAGCGAATAGATATGCAAGGAGAAGGTATGATTTGTGATTTTGCCCTGATTTGTGATAGACATAAGGTGGGATAGCTATTTGTGATTTCGCCATGCTCGACTCTGATTATGTTTTCATGAATGTTGTTACAGAAAAGCACCGAACTATAAATACCTACATATGTGAGTGTAAATACCTGGTTTGAAGATGTGGAGTTTGCTATGTCGATGCTTGGCGTTGGACAAGCTACTCGACCACAGTTGAGGATGATCACTGGAAATGCTCAGTGCTCGGTGAATTGGGGATTTATGTGGTTCCTTGTGTGAGTGGAAGTAGAGGATGTTGAGATGTAGATTGCTCGATGTTGTAGGGGAGGGAGGGTATGGCGTGTACTTCAAAATTGAAATTGATCGCGATAGAATTAATGCAGGCAGCAGGTGAGATGACAAATAGTAACGAATGCAAGATTAACTGACTGACTAGCGGAGGAAGGTAATGGAGAGGGGTTCCGGTGATTTCAGCGGAAAGACCCACAATGTGAACTCATTGTTGAAAAAGCGCGCTTCTCGAATGATCGAAATCTTTGAAAAGTTACACTATATTCTACTCCAAAAACATATATCAAAAACATGGAAATATATTTGTTGATGAGTTATAATTACTTTTCTACAAATCGCATTAAAATTACGTTTGATTTATTTCCGACAACTCCTTTAGTTTTTAAAATTCTTATAAATCATTACCTATTTGTCCTGATTTTTGGCAAGGTGCAAAATTTGATTTAATTTCTATCACATTACTTTTTATTGTGATGATACAAGGATGTGCACATAGTATTTTGCAATATAGAATAATATCAAGATTAATATTTCATTAAAAATTAATCAGAAAAATATTGTGCTTGAGAAAATAAGAAGGAAAAAGAAAATTGAAATATTATAAAAAGGTTATTAAGCATATTCTATATGATAAAAAATCTCTTTGTTTAGAGAAGTGTAACACCTCAACGTATTGTAAATATTCGAATTTACTTTTACTATGTGGAATCAGTACATAATGGTTTAGGGAAAATTTGATAAAAACAAGAAGTTATTTTTATTATTCTATTTTGTTTTTAAAAAAATCAATTTACAAGTCATGGAAATTCCTAGAAAGATACCCAAAATGAATGAGATTTTCATATACCAAATATTTATAAATAGTTAGTGACTCTCTCTCCCCCTAGAGATAAAACATCTCAGAGGGGAAAATGATGCCAAGGATAGCAAGGGAAAAAGTGCTAGAGATATCCGGAGAAAGGGAGAGAAACATAAGATCAGGCAAGATGGTGCTAAGAGAAATATTGAGCTAGGTTGTGAACCAGTGGAGGCCTCAAAGTGATTGAAAATTCTTGGCTAGACAGGAGGTATGTGCCAAGGAACTGGTCCTAGGGGGAGGCACCATCCATCTATTGTACTGGATTTTGAAATCTCGGGGGGTATCAGATGTAATTTTCATTCTCATGGTTGGGAAGAGAGGTCTCTTAGTGGGATTTCTTGACTTTCTAAGTAAACAGATAAATCTTTAAATCTCTGTGTTCTGGATTATTTAGTCAGTAACATTGATTGACAAAGTGAATAGCTAAGTCTTTAAATCTCTGTGATTTGGAATATTAGACAATAGAATTAAGTGATTAAATGATTAATAAATACTGGAAATTATGCATTTTGGAACCTTATTCTGTGAAAGTGACTGTCTAAGTAAACATATAAGAACCTAGGCCTATGAGTTCTTAAGGGTAATTGTTGTGTAAATGAAACTAGGGTTCAAATGAATGTATAATAATAATAATACCTGTGGGTAAGGTCTGGGGAGGCCAAAAGTACAAGTGTTAGGGAAAATAAGAAAGTGAACATTTTGCGTTATTCTCCTGAATGAAAAAGTATAGAAACTGACAATCTAAACAAAACAACTGTAGAGACCAGTTGGAAGATGAGTAAGTTTTTAAACCAATAGGGCGAAGTCTGTTATGAGTCGAAAGACCAAGGCTGGTGTTCCTGTGGTTCTATCAGTGGGAAGGGGCATACATCAAGTATGCAGTATCAGATGTAACCATGGATAAGGGCTTGTCTACCTGTATCGACAAGGAAGGTGTGTTGTTAACTAGGTTGTTACTCACACAGGGAAATGAAATGTAAGTTAATTTAAAAAAAAAAAAGATAAATATAAAAACATGAGTGTTAACAGTTATAATGTTACATAATAAGTGTACTTAACATAATAAAAAAATAAAGATAATGCCAAAAAGGTTACCATTTGTAGGGAACCATTTTAGTTCCAAGTCGAGTTAGATCAAGCTAGCATCCTGGGACCATTCCAATCCTAAACCCTCAGAAAGAATCATACAATATCTTTGCATATATGGATACATCTGAGAACATTAAAATTAAACTTTGGAAAATACCATTTAATATAATCCTTGAAAATGAAATTTCGCAGAAACACAAGAATAGAATAAAATCTTTGTAGCCTCATATGTATGCCAGTAAAAATTAGTTCAAATTAACCCATAACAAGAGATAATTGTTGGCGTTTTACAATAACATATATTCTTAGATATAACATATATATATAGATATAGATATAGATATATATATATATATATATATATATATATATATATATATACAACCATACCGTTAATTAGGGTTTTAGAGAAAAACATGTCTTAAGATTATATGCCCTTAATGGGTCTTTAACAAATTTAGAAGACAAGCTCTGCTTAGGGTAGTTTCAATACTCGACTATACCATCAAGAATGAAAGAGAATGAAACATTGCAAGAAAAACCTAAGGGAGTTGAGGTTGCGGTGGGAAGAAACCTTGAAGTGAACCCCACATCGTTAAGAATCGTCGGTGGGAAACCCTGTAAAGTAATTACTGACTTCCAACTTGGAAACGAGATGAGAATTACTCACCTGTTGCAACCATAGCCATAACATAAGTCACCAAAGGAAAGAAGAAAAACAAAATATATACATGTATCTTTCTGTAGTGAATGTTAAGAGGAACTATAGTAGCAACAATGGGCCTAGAATAGTGAGAGAGCTACCTGGAATAGAGATATCAAAGCCGCAACCTCTAGTTCGAATCAACCTTAGTAGTAGAAACAAAAAAAACGAATGAGATTAAGCCTAGTGCATCAACTAAGTAATGGTTCAATAGGTAATAGGGCTTATCATAAATATACCTAGAACTGTGTGTTGAAGGCAAGGCGAAGTACCATTCGGAAACCCCCTCAACCATTGTACCTGTAGTCATAAATAAAAGGTTTACGTAAGCTATGAGTGATATAGAAAAACCTTTGAGATCGAGTTTCCTGCAAGATATAGAGATTACTTGTGAGGAATTCGGCAAAAACCCTCCAACATGCAAAGTCGGTCTAGAGCTTCCACAAAAAATGACGAAAAAACAATAACAAGCTGGATGAATGATAAAATTGGGTGGTTACCATCAAGCTTGTGAGAAAAGGCTGGGTCATTAGATCAAAACCCTAAACAGATCTAGGACTTAGAGAAGTTCGACAATCAATCAAGGTTCGAGAGGGTTCGATGGACAGGTGGATCTTTGACATCACACGGAGGTGAATGGTATTGATCATCATCCCATACTATACATTGCCTTATTAAAATCATAGAGATTACAATTAATTTGTAATGTCATAAAAGAAAGATAAGAAAACAAATATGAGAGTGAACCCCTCTTGTAATATTAATATCTCTATATTAAATTCCCAATGCAACCAAATCAAACTTAGGGGTTGTAGAAGTCGAGTATGTGATGCGACATGTGCTAAACATCTAATTCATTCCTTGTATTATAGTTTGTCTAGTACATACACATTGTGAATTCACCACAAGCACTTGAGTAGTGGAAAAAAAATGTGTAGATGTACTTCAGAGATTTTTTTGTTGTATTTGGTAATTTTTGTTTTATGAATGCATGTTACAAGGAGTGTAAATATGAAAATAAAATTTATTAAAATATAATTAATTCTCATAATTTCCATTTTGAAACTATGCATTGGTCAATTCTTAAAACACAATAATAAGGTTGAAAATGAAGAAATGAAAGACAATACTTTCTCTTAAATTCCAAGATTTCTCACACAATAAACCTTCATACCTTTTAACTTAATAAAATAATAATAGTCTTGCACCACTTCTCTTAATGCTCCTTTCTTTTTTAACTTAACAAAACAATAATAGTCTTTCACCACTTCTCTCAATGCTCTTTTATCACAAAAATAAAATTGTAAAAAAATTGATGTGATCATGGAGACCAATTCATCTATTTTATTCTTCTCTCCTCTCTCTATATAAATGATAGTGTAACACCGTTAGCCATTGAAATAATTTTCACAATTACTCTCATTTACTTTTACTGTTGGATCGGAGGAAACAACCTTGTAAAACTTTTAATGATAAAGGTTTATATCATTTTGTTAACTTTAATTAAAAAATGTTGAGGGATGTGGAATTCAGATGAAAAGACCCAATAATGAATTTCAACTTCCAGATAGTTGGGGTAGTTATCTCCTCTCATATTCCTTGAGATAAAAGATGTTAGAAGGGACAAGGAAGGGTTAACAACCAAGAGGAATCAGTATCACCTTGGAGAGCAAAAGAGTGAAAGTTTGTGTAGGAAGTTGCCTGGGGAGAATTGTCTTGAGTTGGTCTAAGGCCAGTGGAAACCTCCCTGTCAAATGGAAAAATATAAAGGTTCTAGGTTGGCCAAGGGTGTCTTGAGGCCTGAGAACTAGCCTTTGAATGTTGTAATAAAGAACTTTGCTGGAAAGTGAGAGCTCAGGGGGGAATTTGGATGTAATTTCCAGTTCCATTGGAAGGGAGGTGTAGTCTCATCCAAAATTCACTTTCCCTGCTAATTGTGGATCCACCACATAAGTAGAAACAATATGTTTGAGTTATGAGTTTTGTTTAACTAATTTAGTCAAAACTAAGTAGTATGTTTGATTCATAGAAATGTGGGACGATTATCGAATTCAGTTCTTACAAATAATTCTAGCATTGCTAAGTTATGTACACCATTTCTTGTTAATTACTCTGATTTTAGTAGTACCTAAATTGTTCTTGGAACTCAGTACTACTAAAGAAAATTGTAGCATGAGAATAAGGGGTAATGAGTACAATTGGAAGAGAGAGTAAAAAGAAGAAAACAATGTCAGTCAAGTTCTGTCACCATAGGAAGAAATACCCATGTAATGGTCATTGAATATGCTTAACTGTAAGTTAGACCTAGTATATAGAAAATCTGTAATTACTGCCAGAAACAGGGTATAGTGGAAGAAGTTACAACTTTCTCAACCGGGAATGGTTAGCTCTAGGGAACCAATAGTAGTGTTAGTAGAACGGTCCCTGGTCGTGGTCTGTTAACTTAATAAACCATCATACCCATGGGTAACTGGGTCTGGGCTAGCCAGACCTCGTTTGCTTGGGGAAAACCATATAGATAATGGGATAATTTCAAAAAAATGTATGAGAATCTCTTCGGTAGAGACAATGCTATTAGAGGAACAAATTCAGAAAGGCCTACAAATTAAACTCAAGCACTATGATTATCAACAAGGTAAATTCTCTTTCTTACATCCAAAAGCAAATAAAATGAAATTAAACAGGAAGGGTAACTTTGAGCTATAATGTCAAGAACCTAGAGATAGTACGAAAATTGTATTTCATTGCTTCAACCAAAAACAATAAACTTGATGTTCTAGCTTAGCACCTTAGAATTTACAACATAAATATATATGTCAAGGAAGCCCGAGACGAGGGATTCAAAACCCAATTCAATATTGACGAGTATCAGTAGTATACAACAATTTAAAACTCATTTAACCGCCAAACTTTGGTTATAACAACCCTAATCAATTAAGAAAACCTCCATCTCAGAAATATCAGGAGGATGAGTTATGAACTAAATTTATTTACATTCAATGGTAGTAGAGACAAAAGAAAAAGGACATAGGATGAGCCATATGCCAGTGTGCATTTTACCAACCTGTATGAGAGGGAGCACCAGGGCACCTCTGGATTCCAAGAATAGGTCACCCTCGAACTTGGACTGGAATATTGCTCGTCGATCTAGAGAAAATGGGAAAACGAATGGATCATAAGAGTAAGTTCACTGCAAAAAAAATAAAGGGATAAACCGTAGAAAAGTATTGGAATCCTAGCATAGTATTACCTAGGTTGGCCTAGAAATAATAGTCTCCATATGATGAATTTAGATTCTCTGGTAAGGTGCTTCAACCGTTGCTAAAATGCTGCAATTTTTCGTAGCCTTGGAACCCTTAGTATAGAATCTCCTGAAAGATGGATCTAGGGTTAGATGGTGACTCAATAAGCAGAAGAATGGAAAAATATACTTTATAAGTCTTAGTACCCTCAAAACTCAAGAGGGATCGAATTTCAAAGAGAAGAATAATGCTAAGAATCTACATGTCTATTTACCAGTTACAAATGTTGAGTTGCAAAGATATCTCTCCTACCATAAACACTAGAAAAGAATGGGGTTGCAGAGTTCCTACTCCGAATGAATTACAAAGAAAATGACCGACGATGATGGAAATCCGAGAAGCCCTTACCCTAACCCTACCTGAAATGATCTGAACCGTTGGATTTTTGTGCCAAATATCAATTGTGAGAGAGATGTCGTGTGGCTGGTTCAGCCACAAACACCTGGAGAGTGGGTACAATGGATGGGTTTGAGAACCATCCACTATTAGTTCTATGTAAATGAACTATAAACCTCTGAGGTAAGGATCAGGATTATAATGTTAACTAATAGATCGCTTAATGGTTGCTATAGGAGTTTGAACTTGTTAATAGAAAACATTTAACCCAAGTGTATTCATATCTACTATTTCTTCAATTCTATTGTGAATGGGACTCATAATATGATGTAGGTAATAAACCTGTGCCACAAAGTTGTTAATGGATTATCTTACAAGCAATTTTTTTATTTTATTTTACCTTTGCAAATTTTGGAGTTCACCTTTGTGTATGTGTTATGTGTTACAAGTGGTATCAGAGCTTCAAGTTGATATATATATATATATATATATATATGAGAATGATCTACATGGAAAGAACTAAGTTTTTCATAATTTTTTTTAATGAAAAAATAAATTTTTTATTATTTTTCAAAGTTGGCAAAGTAATATTTCAATTTCATTTTGCAGACACATGTGTTCATGTAAATTTTTTTTAACTATTTAAATAAATTAAAAACCAAAAGTACCCTTTTGAAGAGGACTAATAAATGAAGATACTAGTGTTTTTTGAATTTTTTCATTGTGTATATTTTATGTTATTGGTTTTTTATTCAACCCCTTTCAAACTGTCCAAAAACATTTCAAAAATTATGTTTAAAAGAAATTAGATGGAAAATATCATTTAAATTCGAAAATGTCAAATTCGTATGCCATTGGATATAGGATTACTTGATGAATCCAACGCAATCAAAGCCACCACATATGGATAAATTACTCCCTAAGTCCACTAGGGTAGGAAATTGGTGTTGCATACAAATGTGTAGAAGGGGTGCTAAAACTGTGATTTTTAGGACATAGGGAGATCCATTGAGCACTTGAATTATAAAATTAAAATAGCTCAATCAAAGGTTTAAGAAACCATTGATTGAGCGCTTAATGTTGTTAAAAAGAGGCTTGATATATCTTTAAGGCTCTATCGAGATTATAACTCTATCTAGCTTTAAGGCTCGATCAAGTGCATAGCTCAATCAAGCTTGAAGGCTTGATCAAGCCACTCTATAAATTCCATGCCTAAGATGTATTGGTGGGAAATTTCAAAACATGGATCATAACATGGCTTGATCGAGCTATATTTAGTCCCTCAAATAAATTGATCAAAGGTTGAAAGATTGCTCGATCAAGCACTTAAAATGGCCCGATTGAGCTATTTTTTTTCAACCAAAACACCCCCTTTCTTGCCAAAATTTGTAACCCAAATTCATGCATAGACCCAATAATTCCACTATATTAGGGCTAAAATAGCTAAAAATTTCCCACGGTATATTAAAATTGACACAAAAAGATTACATGTTTTTACCTTTAAATTCGATCATTATGGATTGATGCTCGACCTGTCAGTCCTCCAAGGCAACATTGATCCTGAGGAAACTTCTCACCACCTCTTCTACAGTAGATGCCTATTGAATATTTGTTGCTTATTCTGTTATTGCATAGTAAGGGAAGTCTCTGAGGTCTTCTCTACTCGCACAACCCTAACATTGTATTGACGGTTTCTGTGCCTTGCCAAAATCAATTTTAGTAGAAAATTCTAATTGTTCCAATCCATTCTAAGGTTGGGGATTTTGTTGACCTTTTCTAATAAATTTACATCGCTAACCTCTATTAAAATTCTTAGGAACTATTGTTTTTGTACTCTCACTGGTTTTTTGTATTCTTAGGAAGGGTATTTTTTTCCTTTCATACCTGACCATAGTTTGCTATTCTCTCCTTTTTGTTTCAGCTATTGATTCCAAATTCGTGCTTTATGGACAACTTCATCCATGGTCTTGGGGTTATCAAACTCCAAGCATGCTTTCATGGTTATTGGAAAACTACTTATGAAGCATTGTACTTTGGTATTTTCTTCCCATATATAGGGAACATACATCATCAAGGAAGTAAAATTTGTAACATATTTTTCCATAGACAGCGGACCCAATCTAAGGTCATGAAATTCCTTGGATTTCTCATCATAAAATTGCTTAGTATGATATTTATTCCTGAAATGTTGCTGAAAATTTTCCCACATTACCCCTTGTTCAGCAATTCCATGAACCGCGTTGATTTATTATTACCATAAATTTGTTTTTCCCAGGAGTTGATAGAGTGCTAGGAAAGCCTTCAAGTTACTTCCATATTCATAAATCTGAAAATACCTGTTAATATTTACTAACCATGCTTTTTCTATTTCCTCAGATTCACCATCAAATGTTAGGGTTTTAATTTTCTTAAATTCCCCCTTAGCTTCGTTCTTTGTCTTTTCACCCATTTACACATTTTCCCTTGAGAAATATTTTCAGATTCATCTTTCTATATTTTTTTACCACCTTCAGATTCTTGTGTAATACTTTTCTCAAGGATATTATCCTCTCCCCGCCTATATGATTTTGCTTAGTTTCCATTATCAGGAGTTGGTTCTGAAGTTCTTTGATTCTTTCTATTAGTTAGGCTTTTAATTATTCTTTTATGGTCCCTCACCAATCATTCATTGTCAACCCTTATATTGTTTCAAGTAGTATTATAGATATGGACCAAAGTTCTTCCCCTAACTGCACCCACATTATTTATAATTTAGAAATTTGTTTTTTAATTATAGATATATATATATATATATATAGATCTTTGCTTTTGACTTTAAAAAAATTCAAATCTATGTTTTAAATAAATTATGAAATGGTTATAAAATAAAAATTACACAATATAAAAGCTAAGAAGCTTTCTAAAATGGTTCTAATTTTTTCAAATTACTTTTGACTATGATAATATAAGGATGATCATTCTTAAGATATTATTTTACAAAATAAGAATAATATTAAAAATAATATCTCATTAGAATTTAATGAGAAAATTGTGGCATTAGAGAGAGTTACAGGGAGAAAGAAAATTAAGATATTATAAAGAGGTTATCAACCATATTCTATATGGTCAAAGATATATCTCTATTTAGAGGGGTGTAAAGATGAAAATAAACTTTTCTAAAACAATAATTAATTCTCATATGAAATTAGGCATTGGTAAATTCTCAAAACACAATAATAAGGTTGAAAATTCTTAAAATGTCAAGATTTGTTACACAAACAATGTTCATAACCTCTTAACTTAACAAAACAATAATATCTAAATTTAAAATTGTTAGCCTCACTCTCATGTGATGAAAACAATTATAAGTCCAAAACAATTAAATTAATTAAAATCAAGAAAGTTGGATTTAATCCTACCTTTATAGATTGAATTTGTTCCTCATGGTTAGGAGTCAGTTTGGGCTTAGTTGGTTAAGCGATTCTCTCCAACTAGTTAGGCTCCTAGATTAGTGTTCGGTTGAGATATTTTCTCAACCATAGTGTCCAAGATAGACACATTATCTTGAGACATACTTCCTCATGTATTTATTTGTAAAATTATCATTATTTGTAGACGGCATTACATTATGAGAGAAATACAGAAAGGCTGAGGCCTTTTCTGCCATTTCTGTCTTTTCTATGTTTCTAGTATTTTTTATGTGTGTTAATTTTATTGAATATCCTACATATGGTATCAGAGCCAAATAGCCCTAGGCGAGAGGGAATGTGATATTGTGAAATCTGTGTTTTTCGTGATGTCTGAGCATTGTAGCTAAGTGGTGACCTGCACTAGACATTAAAGAGAGAGATTGTGAAATCAACTAGTATAATTTAAAGAGATTGATTCACTGACTGGTAGAAAATTGTGCCCAATTTTGTGGTCATGAATTGCAGTTACTGCATGGAAAAAGAAATGCACATATCTGTTGAGGATAAGAAGATAATATCGATCCTTTTTTTGTTATATCTGCCATGACATTTGTAAGGAGCCAAGCCAAGTTGAGCGAATTTGTAATAAAAGGATTGTGTTTAGCATTATGGAAGAGCTATGTATACCTTGCAGTGAAGAGCACGCAACAAAAAGCTGTGTGTGTTGTTGAGACTGTGTTGCAAGATTGAGAAGGATCCAACACTTAGGTGAAGAAGTGTGGAGCTTCACAAAGCTAAGGGCCACCATGTCTGAGTAAAGACTTGCAACAAGTCCACAACCTGTGGGTGTTGAAACCTATGTATTAAAGGTGTAGAATAAGGGGAAAACATTTCTTGGTGGAGATTTGGTAAAAAGGATAACATTTGGTATGTTTTTTCTTATGGTTATTTTTTAACTTTAGGTGGATCCAATTTTTGAGCAACGTGGATCTACATTTTACTGGGTAATTATCAGTCTCTATTTCCCATCATGCACTAGTTCCTTTTTTTGATTTATCATACAGAAGCCAAATCTCATTTTGAGGACAATCTCTCTCAAATCCATGAGGTCTAAAATTAGATTTTTTAAGGGAGTGTTTGTTATTTTTGTTGTGTTATATACATTTCATTATTGGTTATAATAAGGAGGCACTCTAGCATGAACAACAATTCATTGAATTTGTGTTTAATTACTGGATGGAGTAATTGAATTTTGGATGTGTTTTGAATTAACTCACATTCAACAGTTGATTTGAATGAAGTAATTGAATTTTTGTTAACTTATTGGCGGAACAAAAGCATGGATTTTGGTTATAAGTTGTTTCATATTGCTATAAGTGAGACAAAAAATTCATCTTATGATGAGTATGGTGTGCACACTTTTATGAAATTATTCAGTTGTTGAAGCTCTGCTTTTAGTCGGTGTGAACTGTGAGGGAAAGATCTTCATTGGCATGGAGCAACTAGTGCTTGGAGGAACTTTCATTGAGTGATCCATCTGTGTGAAAAGGAGACTGACCTGTGCATAAAATAAAGGACCAACCTGCGTGTGCTAAAGCAAGGAGCCGATGAAAGTCAAGATAGTGACCTATGCAGCATGCAATGATTCCAGTGTAAGGAAGAAGCCAAATGAGGTCTGGAGAAATTTGAAACAAGTGCAGAGGATGTGGATCTGGCTGATAAAAGACTGTAGGAAACCTGAAACTTTTGAGATGGTTGGTTTTGGGCTTGGATTCAATCCAAATGTTGAGCCAGCTTGGAGGTTTTCAGTGCGTTGAGCCAGCTTAAAAGGCAGTCTTCACCTGCAATTTCAAATTGGTAATTTTTCTCTACGCCAAAGGAAAAATGAACAAAATGATTTGTGTTCAAATCTTTTATGTTGCTCTATGTAACTTCTCCAAATGAATTTTTTTAAAAGTGTGATTTGACTTTGTTAAAGGAGATCTTTCATTTTTAAAGTGAATCCATAAAGTTCACTTTTTAATTCACTTCTTTAAAAGGGACTTCATGAAACTATTTTAAATGGGAGTTTAAAAATATTGAAAGATAAAGCTCATTATTGGAATGTGAAATTTTATTTAGGAGAGATAAGGTGTGATGTTGTGGAGTAATAAGGTGACATTATTTTTTTTAATTTTGGAGTTATAAGTGTTTTGTATTTGGAGTGATATGTTGAATGCTGTGATTTTTGTAATTTTTTGTAGTGATAACGTTAGATTTTGGAGTGAGAAGTAAGAAATGACTTTGTACATTTTGGAGAGATAAGGACTATTTGTAATTCTGTATGTAATGGAGTAATAAGTGATTTTGTGGAGTCATAAGGTGCATATTTTGTAAATTTGGAGTGATAAGGGAATATTTTTTAAAAACAAAAAGTCATTGTTGTAATTCAAAGTAATTTTTTACTTTGAGAAAGATTGAGTCAATGAACATCCAGTTTTTTGAAGAAAAATTGCCTCCAAGGAGTTCTCAAACTTTGTGCTTGAGAAGTTTCAATGTAGATGTTGTAAATATGAAAGGTTGATGTACTCAATACTTAATAAATACATAATTTTGTGGTGTTGAAGTGTCCTAGATTCGCCCGAAATCGAATAAGGGGATCTTAGGTACACATTGTGTAGTGATTGATTTTGCATGTTTTGTGTCTAGTTTTGACACTACAATTATCTTATATAACACACACAAGGAGTCTAAAGAAATTGAATGAAACAATCACATTCATCAAAGCACAAGAAATTAAGAAGCTGCAACTAGCATTCAATCAAGCTACAAACAATCACATGCATTTGCACAACTATAACACATAATCAAAGTTGGCAACATTAGCTTTCTACATCAACAAGCAAATTCACTTAAGGAAAATCAAGTTAATAAAGTTGAAAACTCAAGCATTCCAAGGAAAATTCTACATCAACATTCAACAACAATTATTCATTGTATAACTTGCAAATAATTTTTTTGTAAGTCAACCTGTAATCAAAGACAAATTGAGTTGAATTGTAAGGGTGCATTCTCGGTTGAACACAACACCCAAGCTTTGAATTGATAGGGAATCAATTAAATCAAGTGAATCCATTAATTTTTTAACTGAGTCATTCAAATCATTGTAAGAATTTCTCTTGGTGGCATTTTCGATAGTATTCGACACCATTCTTTTGATCAATCAAGAGTGTGAGTTCAAGAAAGTGAAAAGTTCACAACATTAAAGTGACCCTGCAACTGGTTGAAGAAAGCATCAAGCGAGCGAGTTCTAAAAATCTAGCAAGTATTAAAAGCAAGCAAGTGTGAGTTCCAACAAGTACACATGGCGAAAAGCATTCGGTTGTTAAAGATTATTAATAATTTGATCCTCTCAACTGTTGAAGACATGGTGCAAATCAACAAAGAAACTCTTGCTGATATTTCAATTAGTCTACAACAGGCACATGAAACAATTGAGTTCCTTCAACTGGAGTCGCAACTACAAAGAGATGAGTTGCAACAGAGGAGTGATGCTTCCAAGTCTTTTAACCACACAGATGAAGATAAAGCATTGATCCAAACAACTTCAAGTGTAAAAGTTGTCCATGATCAACTTGAACTTGCTTCTTCCAAACCAATCATTAAGCCATGGGAAGAACTCCAAAGTAACAAAAATCGAGGAGGATTAGGATATGACAAAGATGAAAACAACTTGCATATCTCTGATTATTCTAAGCTGATCAAGTTCATCAGTGCAGGATTTCTTGATCAAATAACATCAACAAGCCATGATAAAGTTGAATACAAACCCACATGCAAACATTGTCAAAGAAAAGGTCACATGGAAGATCATTATTTTGTTCTCCATCCTTATCACCATTGTGGCAAGCAGAATCACTCATAAGAGAAATGCTACAAACAATACCAACCTACCAGATTAAAGATCAATTATGCATGGATTGGTCCTTGGGAATGGTCACCAATAGTAAAATGATTGTATAAGTTTTACAACAGAATTCAATCTCACCTATTGCATCCAACAGGCAAATGAAGATGGTACTCTCATGCGCTTGAAAGTGGGAGTACAACAGTGAAACTCTCCTACACCTGAAGGGGAGTTCAAAATTCAGAAATCAAATGCAGATGATTGTCTCTCCTTTCAGCTGACGAAGAGGGGAATTAAGGGTGGTTGTCAAACTAAAAGTCTTGACAACATCATCAAAAGCAGCCAATGGGCATCTTCAAATTGGCCAATAGGCATCTACAAATCAACCAATGGGCATCATCAACAAATCAGCTAGTGGGCATCGTCAGATCAGCTAGTGGGCATTCATCAACATCAAAGCAGCTAGTGGGTGGTCAACATCAAAGTAGCCAGTGGGCGTTCTCAATATTTTGTTAGTGGACAAAGGATGCTGATTGCAAGCAAAGGACAGATGGATCCTTTTGCAGCTTGGCATGTGATGGAGTCGTCAAGCAAAATTCAGAGATGAATTAGACTTGCAGCTGATTCATGTTCTCTTCTAATTGGAGTTTTTTCAGCATCCAACTTTGGCGGTTTTTCAGGCAGTGTTTTTGAGGATCAACAGTTTCAGCATGAGAACTTGGAAGATGGTTCCTGGTTCTTATTTTGGACTTATCATTGAGGGGGGAAATGTTAGCCTCACTCTCATGTGATGAAAACAATTATAAGTCCAAAACAATTAAATTAATTAAAATCAAGAAAGTTGGATTTAATCCTACCTTTCTAGATTGAATTTGTTCCTCATGGTTAGGAGTCAGTTTAGGCCTAGTTGGTTGAGAGATTCTCTCCAACTAGTTAGGCTCCTAGATTAGTGTTTGGTTGAGATATTTGCTCAACCATAGTGTCCAAGATAGACATACTATCTTGAGACAAACTTCCTCATGTATTTATTTGTACTATTATCATTATTTGTAGAGGGCATTGCATTATGAGAGGAATACAGTAAGGCTGATATTTCAATTAATATACAAAAATGATCCATATTGTATTTAGTAAAGTCTTTTGGTAAAAATCACATTCAAATTGTTGGGTCGATGCTTTTCGAACCACCCGTGTACTTCATCATCAGGACCAGTAAATCTTGGACCACTTCTCTTAATGCTCTTTTATCACAAAAATAAAATTATAAAATACTCTATGTGATCCTAGAAACCAATTTCATCTCAGTGTAAATAAGAGCTTTTTCTATTTTCATTATTTTTTATATTTTATAAAAAAACACATGTCAATTGAAAATTGTCTTTAGTTAAGAGCATATGTTTCCTCCTAAAAAGTCAAAACCAGAGGGGGTAAAGCATGTATGCCTTCGTATTTCAGGTAACAAAATTGGATTCGTATCGGTATTTCAGGGAACAAAATTGGATTTGTGGGGAGTAAGAGGCATTTAGTTAGGTTGTGCCCACTAAGCTTTACTCAATGAACCTCTGACATAGCACGTGGGTCCCTAGCATACTAAACAATACCCTTAATTTAACTACATATTGGAAATGTCTTTAAAAATAACTTTATTTTACCCCCTACCAATACATTTTAACATTAACATTTTTTTTACCCTATATATATATATATATATATATATATATATATATATATATATATATATATATATATATATATATCCCTTTATTTTCATCAACAATGATAAGCAGGTTTTGCACTCAAAAAGAATAACCTAAATACTAAGTAGCTGAAAACTTGAAAGTTTCAATAAAAAAGGCAGATATAACTTTGTTGACTTACAAATACATAATGTGGAAAATTTAAATGGAAAATACTCAGATCCGAACTCTCAATTACATGTATCTTCTATTGAACACTAAAAAAGATACACTATGATCATAAAGAAAAATACCTTGTAAACCATTTTATGTCTCACTTAACTGTAACTTTAAAATTAAAAATATATATATATATATATATATAGATATAATTAATTCATAATAATAAAAATAATAATAATTTTTTTATTATTATATTAAATGTTTAAAAAATACATTAATATTAACTTATATACGTCACAATTTTATCATATTTTAGGGCTAAGGCGAAAGTGAGAAAATATTGCGCATAATATCTTTAAAATTAAAAATAATTATATATATATATATATATATATATATATATATATATATAATTCGTAATAATAAAAATAATAGTAATTTTTTCTTATTCTATTAAATGTTTAAAAAATACATTAATATTAACTTATATACATCACAATTTTTATCATATTTCAGGGCTAAGGCGAAAGTGAGAGAAAATATTGCGCACAATACAAAACATATTGTATTTTGCCTAATAAATTTTGAGTGAAGGTGTAGGTGACATTTTGGAAATTCAACGTCATATATATAATATATACATCACAATTTTTATCATATCTCAGGGCTAAGGCGAAAGTGAGAGAAAATATTGCGCACAATATAAAACATATTGTATTTTGCCTAATAAATTTTGAGTGAAGGTGTAGGTGACATTTTGGAAATTCAACGTCATATATATAAAAGTTGAGGTGATTGGAAATGTTGTGCCAAACTTAAAACATATATTGTGCAAAATAAAATATGTTTTGTGTTTTATATGGATTTATTTTATTGTTAAAAATGTTATTTTGAAAAATTGTTTGAGTGCAATTATTTTATATATATATATATATATATATATATATATATATAGAATAAGAAAAAGAAAAAGAGTAAAAAAATAAATATAATGGTTAGGGAGACTGGATATGGAAAAACTTAACCTGTTTTATGTTTCGTATAATATTTCATCTCATCTCATTTTTACGCCGTAAGGCGTTTCCTTTTGAGATAAATTACCCAGCTGCCTCCGTGTCTTATTGTTCACCCTAGATTTATGATGTTAGACTGTTCACCCTAGATTTATGATGTTAGACGATTGAAGAAATTTTGATCGTTGATCTAAAACTAAAATAAAACTGAAATAAGTTATTCTGTAAGGTTTTCTGCTGTCCATTCTGTATGTTACACAATGGAAATATATTCTGCTGTCAAATTGACATCTGGGTATATTATTTATGTTACCGATTCATTATCCTTCGCTGCGCATCGCATCTGGCAAGAAGGAGTATCTCAGCAGGTTTCTTGTTGTGGCGACGGGCGAAAACGGTGAAAAATGCGTGCCACGTTTCCGGGCTGGAAGGCTTTGCAGGAACTGTTATCCATTCGATTGATTACAAAAGCAGAAAAGAATTCGAAGGCAAGAAAGTTCTCGTCGTCGGATGCGGTAACTCTGCCATGGAAATAGCGCTGGATCTTGTGAATAACAACGCAAGGCCCTCTGTTGTAGTTAGTAGTCCGGTAACCTTTAAATCTTTACAGCCCCAAATTTCCGCCTCGCAACCGATTTATTCGATTTGTTTTAGAGAATAGACGGTCGATATTATCATCACTGTGACGCTGGGTGGCAGAAATTGCCAGTTCTTAATGGTAGTCATGGGCGTGGTGGCCTTCATGGCAGCAGCAGGAAGCAGCGTCGGCGAACCCGCTTCACAGCCGCCCTGTTCCTCTCCCGACTACACAACCCCCTCATAAGTATATTACCATGTGTAGACTACATTACTGGAAATAATAACACCAGCGCACAGCCAACCAATGACTGATGTTTATCGATCGCTGCCATCCTCGCCAGGTCTGACTGCCTTTGCCAGCTTTTCCGTAGCAGCGATTACCTCGACTTTCAAATAAATCGAACCCTCGCCTTCTCGCTCCCTGCGGCCTGTAATATCAACGCTTCCGCACCAGATTGCACAAGTACAGGGTGTCTAAGTTCTTTCTTTTGCAGATCCTTGCAATCTTTATCGCAAGATTCGAAATCTTGATCGACATGAAGATTAGAACGATTTTTAGTTAAATTTAATGTGCTCGTGCTCCTCAAAGCCCAGATATTTTCTTTTATGACTGCGGTCGCCCGTGCTCCTCAAAGCCCAGATATCGCAATTTTAATTGAAATTCTCGAGAATTTATCTGACATGTTATTTTTATGCAGATTTCACATCGTTCGTTTAAGCTCAAATTCTTGAAAACTTATACCACATTTTCTTTTAAAACCGGGGTTAGAGCTTCCTTTTTTTCCGTTTATGTTGAGAACACAGGAGATCGTTCGTTTTAGTTTAAGTTCTTGAAAATTTGAGAGCGGCAATTTTTCTGCAACATCTATCCGGCACTCCTCCTTTAGAATCTACTTTGAATACAGATGTTCCTTCCTTACCTTTTAAATTCTCAATGATTTATGGAACAATTTTATTTATTTATTTATTTTAACTTACGAGAGCCTGCAGGTTTTTCTTCCTATAGTTTAAATTCTTGAAATCTATCCTGCACTTTTCTTTTGAAACCTAACTTTATCGCGTAAAAACTAGAGAGCTCAGAGCTTCTGTTCGTTTCAGTTTAAATTTGCTGAGAAATTATCAAACATTTTATTGAAAAATTATTTGGCATTTTTCTATCAAAACCTCTGGAAGATGAAATGCTTATGTATAGAATAAAGTGTATGTTTCTAATTTTAATTAATTAAGGAAGTTAGTATTAAAAAAATTTGTAATGTTTCATGCGTGGACATACTAGTTACTAGAAGATAGACTATTGCAGTGTTGATTTGGAGATTGTTACCACAATGTTTGTGAAAATATGGAAAATCTGACATAAATATAGATAGTACAAGATAAAGATAAAGTAGATGGAATGCTTATGTATACCAAAAAAAGTGTATGTTCCTAATTTTTATTAATTAAGGAAGCTAGCATTAAAAAAATGTGTAATGTTCCATATGTTCGACATAGTAGTTACTAGAAGACTATTGCAATCATAAGAAATCAATATTGTTGGTCAAGAATGAAAAATAATGTCATTAGTTACATAGCTATGTCTATGAAATGTCAAAGAGAAAAGGAGCATAAACACCAAAAAACTTTGCTAAATGGGAAATGTTGAAACCATTGATTTTAGTGACAATGTTAGCAGCTCCTTTCTCCTCCAATTGAGGTGTTATATTTGTTAAAAGATGTTTAGATTTTCTCGTTTTATCATGAGATGAATCAGTTGGGATAATGAAATGAATGAGTTGGGATATCGGTTTTATGTTGTCCTTCATGAAACGTTGTTCAAGTCGGCATCTTTGAGACTTTCCAATATATCACTGCTTCACTTCATTAGCTGATCTGAATAGTGTCTGGTGTGTTGTTCCTCCTTTCAAGCGTGCGTGTTCATGTTTAGATGGTCGTCTTCAGGCATGGTTATTTTAAGGCGAGCGTGTGTGTTCATGTTTAGATGGTCGTCTTCAGGCATGGTCGTCTTCAGGGCAGCGTGAGATCATGTTTAGATGGTCGTCTTCAGGCATGGCCGTCTTCAGGCCAGCGTGAGATCACAATCAGGAAGGCATCCATGGGGAAGAAGTGCTTCTATTATTCTTGCTACATGTAATGTTAGCAACGATTTGGTATTTTCTTATTTTTTTTTTGCCTTCCGACCTCCTAATTTGGCATTGACCATGGTGCCTCCTAATTTGGCATTGACCATGGTTTTTTAACGTCTCTATAGACATGGTGTTCAGAATGGCCGTGGTCATTTAATTTCCAACTTCTAAGTTCTCCCTTTGACATTCAAGGTTTGTAATGTCATATTTAGCATGGTTTCGAATATTATATTTTGACTTTCTAATCGCAATATACAATTATGGTTTTCAATGTAGTATCATTCTATATATGTATATTATTCTTTATAAAATATAATAATAATATCATGGTTTCTAATGGAATTAACTTTTTAATAGCAATATATCAACATGTTTTCTAATATTATGTTTTGACTTTCTAAATGCAATATACAATTATGGTTTTCAATGAAATATATTGGTACAGAATAGTCATGGTGGTTATTGCCTTAGCAAGCTTCGTATATTCTTGTATATGCTTGGCCATCTATAGAGGTTTCTTGATTTTGGGTAATTAACTTAACCTCTTGATTTTGGGTAATTAACTTACTCTAAAATGAAATAAGACATTCAATGTGTTCCTTGTAATATAGATATAAACAAAACATCTAAAGAAAAGTAATTGGACAATACAATTATGGTTTTCAATGAAATATATTGGTAGAGAATAGTCATGGTGGTTATTGCCTTAGCAAGCTTCGTATATTCTTGTATATGCTTGGCCATCTATAGAGGTTTCTTGATTTTGGGTAATTAACTTAACCTCTTGATTTTGGGTAATTAACTTACTCTAAAATGAAATAAGACATTCAATGTGTTCCTTGTAATATAGATATAAACAAAACATCTAAAGAAAAGTAATTGCACAATGATCCAGTCCAAGAAAACAAGGTTTTCTACAAACCAATTAAGCCTTTCAACCTTTTCGGCTTATTTGCTTATATCAAACATTTGTGCAGGGTTTCAACCAATTAACATTTCATTGAGTATGTATTTACAAATCAATGATTTTGGGATCAAATCCCACAAAGTAATCTATACCTGCTCTTCAAATTCCTTCAAGCTTTTGAAAGTAAAACCAATGACTTATCAATATAATTTTACCATAATAAAAAACAATTAGAAAGTCTTCAGCCAGCTCAAGTTTCTCATCCGTTAGGCTTGAACCAACATCTCTTCTAGAAAAATTCAACAATTCTAATTTAATAATCCTATCGGCCTCTCTTTGTACCTTTTGGGACAATTGCTAGTATTATCCTTTTTCTGCATTTTCGATTGTCGTGAACGAATCCTTGAAGCACTTACTGTCCATATAGAACTTCTAAAATAGCAGAACACTAACAAGAACTTGAATAATACAAAGACTAGTAGTCTTAAGAAAAAGGGAAAGGATTATCGATTAATACTCCATCATTGACTTAGAGATCTCGATCATACCAACCTTCAGGTACACTCCACCTTTGGATAAGGAATCTTCCTGGGAGTTGGGCTCATGGAAAATATGAGTAAAGGAGATGGAATGTAATCTGGTCTTCATTTCTAGAATGTGATCCATAACAGACTGAATTTTCACAAATCAGATTTTCCATTAAATATATCTATTACTAAGGAACCATCATTAAAACACAAATTAGAATGACATCATCTTCAACAAAAGCTACCATTAAACTTTTACATATATCTATTACTAAGAAACCATCATTAAAACACAAATTAGAATGACATCTAAATAAAGCCATAATTTTCTTACAAATAGTTATAAGAAAAGTCATCAAGATGTTTATGTATCTACATGAAATCAGGGATTACAAAATAGCAAGATATACCATATAGGAGACCTTGGAGTGTGATCAGACTCAGACTAATATTCAAAAGCAATTGCAAATGTTTCTCTAGCAAGCAATAGTCAATGGAATCAATCATTATCTCTACAAGGAATAAATTTGCAATGATGTGAGATAATGCTTTCTTCTAGCAAGCAATAGTCAATGGAATCAATCATTGTCTCTACAAGGAATAAATTTGCAATGATGTGAGATAGTGCTTCTATGAGAGGTGTGTCTGGAGTAAATTGAGGAGATCAAATTTGGAATGACTCAACTTAGCTAAATTGCATTGAAGGTTGCATGGGATTAATCTACAAAACCACAATTTCATGGACATAAATGGCATGAAAAAATGGGATAGACTACGACGTTAAAAATTTGGAAGTGAGTGGTGTCGACCTCCCAAGCTAAGGTGGGAATGAGATACAATTGGACCTCGAAGCTTTGCCAACACAAAATAAGAATCATAATAGGATCTACAAACGAACATTCTCATTCATGAAAAATGAATAGAACCACCCAACTATAATAAGGTTAAGCAAGATCTTCAGAATCAACCCCACATGATGAGCACTAATCTGGTGATTGGATTTCTACACAATCCTTATTAGCCTACAAGGATATCTACTACAAACAAAAATAAATTGGCTTCTAATCATGTGAATAATCCCACTCCCTATGACCTACCATGACCTACCATGGTAGAAATGTTTCATTTGGCTATTAGAAATATCATGAAATGGGTTGAAGTTCCACATGCTCCTTTCTACCTAGAATTTCTTTCAGGCATGGTTTTGGTTGATGTTATAGCTGGTATGATATTGTACTGACATAATAGTAATGCTTTGTAAGAATCTCTTTTCCAAGAAAGAATAAGACATGTTACCTTTTTATAAATATTAACTCACTCTAGAAGGAGATCTTATTAGAAAAGTAATATGAATACTAAGTTCAAAATATTTAAGTGAAGCTTCCTTTTGTGACAAAAGGAACCAATATAATAAGGAAAATTGTGACGAGATCCAATTATGCATTTGCAACATTTCTCAATTCATATGTAGAAGGTATCCTCCTTATACATAGGGTTTTAGGTCCACTCCACCTTTGGATAAGGAATCTGCCTGGGAGTTGGGCTCATGGAAAATATGAGTAAAGGAGATGGAATGTAATCTGGTCTTCATTTCTAGAATGTGATCCATAACAGATTGAATTCTTCGCAAAGCAGATTTTCCATTAAGCATGTTCACAGTAATATTTGAGTTTTCATAAACGTGGAGTCTTCCAACTTCGTTTTCAATTGATATGCGAAGGAGGTTGATAGTTCTTCCTAAACAGTCAGGACCCGACAACAGTAATAGAATGCAATGATTTTAAGAAGATGCATTCCCCTATTCCGCATCTTCCAAAGTTACCTTCAGAGGCACCCATACCTCTTTTGTGTACACATGTTCTTGACACAATTGCTTTGTTCTAAGTCTTCTGGGCAGTCATGAACGAACTTACTAGATGAGCTCAATCGTATATTATATGGAACCAAAACATTTCTAGCCGTAGCATATATGGAAATACATTTCACCAAACAGAAATGCATTTTCTCCTGTGTGAGTGCCTTCTAATATTGCATTGGTTGATTGTACCTAATTATTTTCCCCATCTTTTCCCAACCACATACAAGTCAAGACAATCTTCAAGGTAATTAGCCATGCGAAAAGACTACAAAATCCTCACTTTCATTAACATGGACCATTCAATGGAGTGACTTTATGATCGTGACCTTCTCATTTTCTTTAAACTAAGTAGCATGGTGGGTGAGTACACTTTACTTTTGACCTTGTTTGGAAAAATCATGTCACGGCTTAAGGTTAACATTTATCCAGGAATATGTGTGCAATTAGGAGAGAGATCTAGATAATTGTGTTCAATAGTCTCCAAACAAAACTTTAGATAATTGTGTTCAATAGTCTCCAAACCAAACTTTTAGAAAATTTAATCCTTATGTGATATCATATGAATATTTGAGTATAAAGATTTATTTCAAGTCGAAAAGATTAAATTTTACATTAATTTTATAAGAAATAAAACTTGTGTACTACTCAAATTTGCAAATTTAACAAATCTAGGGAACACGATACCCAATAGTTGCAATAAATGAGTCCCAAGAAATGTAGAGTAGTCATCATTGTGAGCATTGAGTTTCATCCCCCAAAAAAAGTGTACACTAGTAGTAACCAGTACAAGCAATCAATCACAAAAAAATAGGAAATGTAACATGGATCACACATTTCAGTTAGTGCAAACAAAGGTGGGAAAATATCAATATCAGTACTTTTGCAAAATCTTGGTGTTCCTTGATATTTGTGGCTATTTCTCAATGATTCCTTGCTTTATAACATAAATATCAACAAGGATAAATGTAAACATTGGCCTCGTCTAGCTTCATTCACTCAGGTGAAAAGGAAACTACCATGATGTTGTCACCTACTGACCCTACCTTGTTTTTATTTCTAGAATCCAATTGTAGACTTAATTGGCACATTTTCCACTCTTGAACAGAGAAAAACTTGCAAATTTTGCCTAAAGGATCCTTCTATTAGTATAGTTTTGTGCAAGCTAAAGTATACATCGGTAATGTTTATTGTCTTTTCAGTAATGTTGGTTTGTGGGCTTCCTACTGAAATGATATTATGCAATCATTAAATGAGTAAATTTGTTGATGATTGATGTAGAAAATTTTTGGTTATGCGTTTATTTTCATGGATACTTTAAATTAATATGGTATCTTTTGATGAAATGAAACCAAACACTGTGACAATTGTTCTTGAAAGCAGAGGTAACATTGGGTTTGTTCAAGTCAACGGAAATAATTTTAGAGTTTTAGTTACCACGAAGGGAGGTTATCTAATTGATTGAAATGGCTTGGCATGTTCCCACTTTCATATCCTCAATTGAAGTCAAGTACCTACATATTTTTAAGAGGCACTCGAAGAGTAACCATGATGGAATCAACCCCACATGATGAGCACTAATTTGGTGAATGGATTTCTACACAGTCCTTATTAGCCTACAAGGATATCTACTACAAATAAAAATAAATTGGATTCTAATCATGTGAATAATCCCACTCCCTATGACCTACCATGACCTACCATGGTAGAAATGTTTCATTTGGCTATTAGAAATATCATGAAATGGGTTGAAGTTCCACATGCTCCTTTCTACCCAGAATTTCTTTCAGGCATGGTTTTGGTTGATGTTATAGCTGGTATGATATTGTACTGACATAATAGTAATGCGTTGTAAGAATCTCTTTTCGAAGAAAGGATAAGACATGTTACTTTTTTATACATATTAACTCACTCTAGAAGGAGGTCTTATTAGAAAAGTGATATGGATACTAAGTTCAAAATATTTCAGTGAAGCTTCCTTTTGTAACAAAAGGAACCAATATAATAGGGAAAAATGTGACAAGATCCAACTATGCATTTGCACCATTTCTCAATTCATATGTAAAAGTTATCCTCCTTATACATAGGGTTTTAAACCATAATTTTAGGCCATGATGTATATCAAAATTTGGTTCATTTTAAGCAAGATTGAATGTGAAGATCATTGGCCCTAAGCATACGACAAGTTAATAAAATTTTCCCCAGAGGCAATTTTAATTGTTGTTATCTTTTGAAGTGTGGGCAATGCCCTCGATATTTTCGAATTCTCATTTATCATTTCAAATATGCAACTATGAAGATGTAAGATATTTATTTTATCATTTTAAATATGCAACTACAAAGATGTAACATATTTATTTATTTAGCAGGTTTCGAGTTCTTTTCCGTGTTTATTTCAAAATGATTTAATGTATCTAACATCATCTACAGTATAATCTGAAAGATAACCCATCGATCATAACAAACCATAGCAGCTAGATTCTTTTAATGTCTTAATAAAACCAATGGATGCAACTTTGCGAGAGAAAAATGGCATTGCCACATTAATATAAATCATAGCAGAAATCTTCATTCATATATATATATATATATATATATATATATATATATATATATATATATATATATATATATATAACGAGTATGTACTATGGAGATTTATTTATCTCAATGATAACTTGAGATTCTTCCAATTATGACAAAAGAGTAAAATATTTAAAATAGAGCATGGACTATAGAAATTTATCTGAATGATAACTTGAGATTCTTGAGATTCTTATCCCATGCTGCATACGATTTCAGTGTATGTAAATGAAAAATTAATAGATCAATTTAATCTTAATTTTGACGAATTTGATTACCTATTCTTCCCCATTCTATGCCTTACGGCGTTTCTTTTGCAACATAAGGTGCAAATGCTAGTTATATTTACGCCGTAAGGCGTTTCCCTCTGAAATAAACTCTCCAAACTGCTGTCGTGTCAAAATATGTGCCATTCGATTTGATTGTTAGACGATCGAGTAATCCTTAACCGTTGATTCGAATTGCACAATGCTCCATACGAACCGTCAACCGTCTTTCAACAAGATACGTTGCGGTGAGCACAGACGAGAAGGTGAGGCGCCTGGGGAGGCAAGACATCGTGGTGGTGTGGAGGGAGAGACATTAGTATTCGCAGAACCACAAAATCGATGGCCACGCTCAGCCAAATAATCAAGCAAGACCGTCATCCCGTCTGGCTTGCCGATACGCTGATTCTTTCAGCCGTTGCATACAGCGACAATCCTCGGCAGGAACTCGAAACACTGAATACCACATTCGGCTTGCCGAAAACGGCGATCTATGAATTTCTGGAAGAAGACAAGCTGCGAAAAGAAGGCTTCGAGATCGGCCGAAAGCAGGTTCTTCTGGTCGTCAAAAGCCTGGCCAAATATCACATGATCATCACCTGCAGAGGCACCACGAGGTTTATGGATGCGCTAACGGATCTCAACATAATGCAGAGGTCCTTGAGCCTGGGAGCAGGAGATGCTCATGCGGGGTTTCTTGACAGAGCCAAGAGCATCCCATTGAAGTATCTTAGGCGCCAGTTAATACAAGGGAACAAAATTGTATTGATGGGCCATTCTTTAAGAGGAGCCGTTGCCTCGTTGCTCACCCTCAGATTGTTGGAATCGAGCCCTAAGTTTTGCCACGAAGTAGTGAGGGGCTGAACCATGCTTTCCTTTGGTCTGTGTCTCAGTCAAAAATACTTTGTAAGTGATTTTGAAACTTTTGTAACGACATCTTACAATATTCCCGTAGCTAAAATTCATTTGATTGAGCTGAAAATTTCACATGACTTAGCATCATCCCAATGCATAAAATTTAGTTGAAATCGAGAAAATAACCGGTGGCTTCGTAACGCAAATTGGCAGAGGAGGATTTGAGCGTCTACGCCATGCATGTCACTATGCCATCTAAGTACTGTCAAAAACATCGAAACTAGGAGAGCAGGAACCCTCAACAGAGGCATATATTATTGCTTGAGAGGTATATATAATTGCTTGATTGATTAAGGTCTCATGTTTTCATATATAAAAAACAAAAAATTGTCATTAAAAATAAAATGTCAAAAAAATTTTTGTCATAAAAATTAAATGCTCTCATCTCTCTTTGGGCAGTTTTGGAGAAATGTGTGAAAACAAAACAGTGACACGTGGGAAAAACAAGGTATAATATAAGTTTCTTTGCATTCGAAATTCCACCATAAATTCGTGTGTCGTTTGTGGCATATTGCGGTGAAGGAGAATTATAAATATTGATTTACCATTATATGTCCATGGTAAACTTCCCTGTGATGCTCTATTATGTCCAACCTTGTGTTTGATATGAAAAAACAATTTCTAAATCACTATATGTCCACTATGCGGTGAAGGAGAATTATAAATATTGATTTACCATTATATGTCCATGGTAAACTTCCCTGTGATGCTCTATTATGTCCAACCTTGTGTTTGATATGAAAAAACAATTTCTAAATCACTATATGTCCACTCGTTTTAACTAACAATCTTGTTATTGAACAGGACCAAATGTTTTATAGAAGTGACCGACTCAAAAACAAGACTCGACATTCCATTGAATGCAAGCCATGAATTAGAGTATCTATAATATCTGGGAGAGAACTGGTGGATACAAATGTCTCTGAGCTGAGGAAAAATAGTCATATCCTCTCGTATGTAAGCTTTGTTCATGTAAATATATTCATATTTGTGGGTATGAAGATATTGGAGAACTAGAAATGTAATGGTGTTTTGGATTTTGAATTTTATCTCTCGGGGAGATAGCTCACCCTCAGATTGTTGGAATTGATCCCTAAGTTTTGCCACGAAGTAGTGAGGGGCTGAACCGTGCTTTCCTTTGGTCTGTGTCTCAGTCAAAAATACTTTGTAAGTGATTTTGAAACTTTTGTAACGACATCTTACAATATTCCCGTAGCTAAAATTCATTTGATTGAGCTGAAAATTGTGCATGACTTAGCATCATCCCAATGCATAAAATTTAGTTGAAATCGAGAAAATAACCGGTGGCTTCGTAACGCAAATTGGCAGAGGAGGATTTGAGCGTCTACGCCATGCATGTCTCTATGCCATCTAAGTACTGTCAAAAACATCGAAACTAGGAGAGCAGGAACCCTCAACAGAGGCATATATTATTGCTTGAGAGGTATATATAATTGCTTGATTGATTAAGGTCTCATGTTTTCATATATAAAAAACAAAAAATTGTCATTAAAAATAAAATGTCAAAAAAAAATTTGTCATAAAAATTAAATGCTCTGATCTCTCTTTGGGCAGTTTTGGAGAAATGTGTGAAAACAAAACAGTGACACGTGGGAAAAACAAGGTATAATATAAGTTTCTTTGCGTTCGAAATTCCACCATAAATTCGTGTGTCGTTTGTGGCATATTGCGGTGAAGGAGAATTATAAATATTGATTTACCATTATATGGCCATGGTAAACTTCCCTGTGATGCTCTATTATGTCCAACCTTGTGTTTGATATGAAAAAACAATTTCTAAATCACTATATGTCCACTCGTTTTAACTAACAATCTTGTTATTGAACAGGACCAAATGTTTTATAGAAGTGACCGACTCAAAAACAAGACTCGACATTCCATTGAATGCAAGCCATGAATTAGAGTATCTATAATATCTGGGAGAGAACTGGTGGATACAAATGTCTCTGAGCTGAGGAAAAATAGTCATATCCTCTCGTATGTAAGCTTTGTTCATGTAAATATATTCATATTTGTGGGTATGAAGATATTGGAGAACTAGAAATGTAATGGTGTTTTGGATTTTGAATTTTATCTCTCAGGGAGATAAATGATTTTGTTAGTAAATATTGAAATCTTTTGGGATGAATAAGTGGTAAAATAGGTCAATATGAGCACAGTGTGGAAACTGGCGGAGTTGGCCATGCTGGGAATAAAAATCCAACACAAGGAAAAACAGGCAACTAATGAAGTTATAAGTCAATTGAAAAACAACAACCGAATGAAATACAAACAACAAATGAAGTTGTAAGTGAATTGAAGAAAAGACATTTGATTTATTAGGGAAACTAATTCACTGGATCACAAATCTGTCCATGATCAAATCTTTTATGTGGCTCTAGCATCATACTAGACTAACAACTCATCTCCAAAGTATCTATATTCTCAAACTTATATCACCTACTTACATAGGTTGGGTTTCTATGGTCATAAAATATTCACTCTTTATCCTGAGAATATAAGATTTGTGAGAATCTCGCAACAACCTTTAACTAACACAGTTTCATCCCGTATGACATCACTGGAGGCCGAAAGCAATTGAGCCTTTTTATCCCATCAATGCAACTTTTTAAATCCCCAAATACCTGAACATCTTTGATGTTGAGCCACTGAAACAAGTATAAAAAACCCGAGATGCAATAATTTTTGCCCAGTTATTAGTACCCTACCACCTTAAAAACATGTTTATGTTGTATATATGGCCGTAGTACCAGCTGAGATATGTAAAAATAATAATATGGTATAAGAACTCTTATAAAGGTTCATAGTTGTGTGTATGAAAGATATATAATTTATCAGTTCTGTTTATGAATACCACATTCGGCTTGCCGGAAACGGCGATCTATGAATTTCTGGAAGAAGACAAGCTGCGAAAAGAAGGCTTCGAGATCGGCCGAAAGCAGGTTCTTCTGGTCGTTAAAAGCCTGGCCAAATATCACATGATCATCACCTGCAGAGGCACCACGGGGTTTATGGATGCGCTAACGGATCTCAACATAATGCAGAGGTCCTTGAGCCTGGGAGCGGGAGCTGCTCATGCAGGGTTTCTTGACAGAGCCAAGAGCATCCCATTGAAGTATCTTAGGCGCCAGTTAATACAAGGGAACAAAATTGTATTGACGGGCCATTCTTTAGGAGGAGCCGTTGCCTCGTTGCTCACCCTCAGATTGTTGGAATCGAGCCCTAAGTTTCGCCACGAAGTAGTGAGGGGCTGAACCGTGCTTTCCTTTGGTCTGTGTCTCAGTCAAAAATATTTTGTAAGTGATTTTGAAACTTTTGTAATGACATCTTACAATATTCCCGTAGCTAAAATTCATTTGATTGAGCTGAAAATTGCGCATGACTTAGCATCATCCCAATGCATAAAATTTAGTTGAAATCGAGAAAATAATCGGTGGCTTCGTAACGCAAATTGGCAGAGGAGGATTTGAGCGTCTACGCCATGCATGTCTCTATGCCATCTAAGTACTGTCAAAAACATCGAAACTAGGAGAGCAGGAACCCTCAACAGAGGCATATATTATTGCTTGAGAGGTATATATAATTGCTTGATTGATTAAGGTCTCATGTTTTCATATATAAAAAAACAAAAAATTGTCATTAAAAATAAAATGTCAAAAAAAGTTTTGTCATAAAAATTAAATGCTCTGATCTCTCTTTGGGCAGTTTTGGAGAAATGTGTGAAAACAAAACAGTGACACGTGGGAAAAACAAGGTATAATATAAGTTTCTTTGCGTTCGAAATTCCACCATAAGTTCGTGTGTCGTTTGTGGCATATTGCGGTGAAGGAGAATTATAAATATTGATTTACCATTATATGTCCATGGTAAACTTCCCTGTGATGCTCTATTATGTCCAACCTTGTGTTTGATATGAGAAAACAATTTCTAAATCACTATATGTCCATTCGTTTTAACTAACAATCTTGTTATTGAATAGGACCAAATGTTTTATAGAAGTGACCGACTCAAAAACAAGACTCGACATTCCATTGAATGCAAGCCATGAATTAGAGTATCTATAATATCTGGGAGAGAACTGGTGGATACAAATGTCTCTGAGCTGAGGAAAAATAGTCATATCCTCTCATATGTAAGCTTTGTTCATGTAAATATATTCATATTTGTGGGTATGAAGATATTGGAGAACTAGAAATGTAATGGTGTTTTGGATTTTGAATTTTATCTCTCGGGGAGATAAATGATTTTGTTAGTAAATATTGAAATCTTTTGGGGTGAATAAGTGGTAAAATAGGTCAATATGAGCACAGTGTGGAAACTGGCGGAGTTGGCCATGCTGGGAATAAAAATCCAACACAAGGAAAAACAGGCAACTAATGAAGTTATAAGTGAATTGAAAAACAACAACCGAATGAAATACAAACAACGAATGAAGTTGTAAGTGAATTGAAGAAAAGACATTTGATTTATTAGGGAAACTAATTCACTGGATCACAAATCTGTCCATGATCAAATCTTTTATGTGGCTCTAGCATCATACTAGACTAACAACTCATCTCCAAAGTATCTATATTCTCAAACTTATATCACCTACTTACATAGGTTGGGTTTCTATGGTCATAAAATATTCACTCTTTATCCTGAGAATATAAGATTTGTGAGAATCTCGCAACAACCTTTAACTAACACAGTTTCATCCCGTATGAAATCACTGGAGGCCGAAAGCAATTGAGCCTTTTTATCCCATCAATGCAACTTTTTAAATCCCCAAATACCTGAACATCTTTGATGTTGAGCCACTGAAACAAGTATAAAAAACCCGAGATGCAATAATTTTTGCCCAGTTATTAGTACCCTACCACCTTAAGAACATGTTTATGTTGTATATATGGCCGTAGTACCAGCTGAGATATGTCAAAATAATAATATGGTATAAGAACTCTTATAAAGGTTCATAGTTGTGTGTATGAAAGATATATAATTTATCAGTTCTGTTTATGAATACCACATTCGGCTTGCCGGAAACGGCGATCTATAAATTTCTGGAAGAAGACAAGCTGCGAAAAGAAGGCTTCGAGATCGGCCGAAAGCAGGTTCTTCTGGTCGTTAAAAGCCTGGCCAAATATCACATGATCATCACCTGCAGAGGCACCACGGGGTTTATGGATGCGCTAATGGATCTCAACATAATGCAGAGGTCCTTGAGCCTGGGAGCGGGAGCTGCTCATACAGGGTTTCTTGACAGAGCCAAGAGCATCCCATTGAAGTATCTTAGGCGCCAGTTAATACAAGGGAACAAGATTGTATTGACGGGCCATTCTTTAGGAGGAGCCGTTGCCTCGTTGCTCACCCTCAGATTGTTGGAATCGAGCCCTAAGTTTTGCCACGAAGTAGTGAGGGGCTGAACCGTGCTTTCCTTTGGTCTGTGTCTCAGTCAAAAATACTTTGTAAGTGATTTTGAAACTTTTGTAACGACATCTTACAATATTCCCGCTGAAAATTGTGCATGAAATCATCCCAATGCATTTGATTCGTAACGCAAATTGGCAGAGGAGGATTTGAGCGTCTACGCCATGCATGTCTCTATGCCATCTAAGTACTGTCAAAAACATCGAAACTAGGAGAGCAGGAACCCTCAACAGAGGCATATATTATTGCTTGAGAGGTATATATAATTGCTTGATTGATTAAGGTCTCATGCATATATAAATTGTCATTTAAAATGTCAAAAAAAATTTTGTCATAAAAATTAAATGCTCTGATCTCTCTTTGGGCAGTTTTGGAGAAATAGTGACACGTGTATAATATAAGTTTCTTTGCGTTCGAAATTCCACCATAAACATATTGCGGTGAAGGAGAATTATAAATATTGATTTACCATTATATGTCCATGGTAAACTTCCCTGTGATGGTCCAATTTGATGTCCACTCGTTTTAACTAACAATCTTGTTATTGAACAGGACCAAATGTTTTATAGAAGTGACCGACTCAAAAACAAGACTCGACATTCAATTGAATGCAAGCCATGAATTAGAGTATCTATAATATCTGGGAGAGAACTGGTGGATACAAATGTCTCTGAGCTGAGGAAAAATAATCATATCCTCTCGTATGTAATCATGTAAATATATTCATATTTGTGGGTATGAAGATATTGGAGAACAGAGATAGCTCACCCTCAGATTGTTGGAATCGAGCCCTAAGTTTTGCCACGAAGTAGTGAGGGGCTGAAGTGTCTCAGTCAAAAATACTTTGTAAGTGATTTTGAAACTTTTGTAACGATTCCCGTAGTGATTGAGCTAAAAATTATGACTTAGCATCATCCCAATGCATAAAATTTAGTTGAAATCGAGAAAATAGCCGGTGGCTTCGTAACGCAAATTATTTGAGCGTCTACGCCATGCATGTCTCTATGCCATCTAAGTACTGTCAAAAACATACTAGGAGAGCAGGAACCCTCAACAGAGGCATATATTATTGCTTGAGAGGTATATATAATTGCTTGATTGATTAAGGTCTCATGTTTTCATATATAAAATTGTCATTAAAAATAAAAATTTTGTCATAAAAATTAAATGCTCTGATCTCTCTTTGGGCAGTTTTGGAGAAATGTGTGAAAACAAAACAGTGACACGTGGGAAAAACAAGGTATAATATAAGTTTCTTTGCGTTCGAAATTCCACCATAAATTTGTGTGTCGTTTGTGGCATATTGCGGTGAAGGAGAATTATAAATATTGATTTACCATTATATGTCCATGGTAAACTTCCCTGTGATGCTCTATTATGTCCAACCTTGTGTTTGATATGAAAAAACAATTTCTAAATCACTATATGTCCACTCGTTTTAACTAACAATCTTGTTATTGAACAGGACCAAATGTTTTATAGAAGTGACCGACTCAAAAACAAGACTCGACATTCCATTGAATGCAAGCCATGAATTAGAGTATCTATAATATCTGGGAGAGAACTGGTGGATACAAATGTCTCTGAGCTGAGGAAAAATAGTCATATCCTCTCGTATGTAAGCTTTGTTCATGTAAATATATTCATATTTGTGGGTATGAAGATATTGGAGAACTAGAAATGTAATGGTGTTTTGGATTTTGAATTTTATCTCTCGTGGAGATAAATGATTTTGTTAGTAAATATTGAAATCTTTTGGGATGAATAAGTGGTAAAATAGGTCAATATGAGCACAGTGTGGAAACTGGCGGAGTTGGCCATGCTGGGAATAAAAATCCAACACAAGGAAAAACAGGCAACTAATGAAGTTATAAGTGAATTGAAAAACAACAACCGAATGAAATACAAACAACGAATGAAGTTGTAAGTGAATTGAAGAAAATACATTTGATTTATTAGGGAAACTAATTCACTGGATCACAAATCTGTCCATGATCAAATCTTTTATGTGGCTCTAGCATCATACTAGACTAACAACTCATCTCCAAAGTATCTATATTCTCAAACTTATATCACCTACTTACATAGGTTGGGTTTCTATGGTCATAAAATATTCACTCTTTATCCTGAGAATATAAGATTTGTGAGAATCTCGCAACAACCTTTAACTAACACAGTTTCATCCCATATGACATCACTGGAGGCCGAAAGCAATTGAGCCTTTTTATCCCATCAATGCAACTTTTTAAATCCCCAAATACCTGAACATCTTTGATGTTGAGCCACTGAAACAAGTATAAAAAACCCGAGATGCAATAATTTTTGCCCAGTTATTAGTACCCTACCACCTTAAAAACATGTTTATGTTGTATATATGGCCGTAGTACCAGCTGAGATATGTCAAAATAATAATATGGTATAAGAACTCTTATAAAGGTTCATAGTTGTGTGTATGAAAGATATATAATTTATCAGTTCTGTTGAACATATAAAAACCAGTCACAAATTTTATAATATAGAGAAAATAAGATTGTCCTCCTGATAATCTGCAATCAAAGAAAAAGCATGCAAATTGCTTTGAAGAAAAACTGACTTTATTACATTCTTTGAAGAAAAACTGATTTTATTACATTGTTCCGAGAATTGTTGATCCTTTTGTTTAAATAGCCTTGCTTTGCCTTTGTCCATTTGAATTGGATACGGAGGAATTGTTTGGATGGCCAAAAGTGGTAGGAATCTGGGCAAAATAATTTCAAAAAATCTTGTAGATGCAGTGTTTGAATTTTATTTTTGATAGTAGAAATAGATTCAGCACCATCAGTAGAAATAGATTCAGCACCATCAAAAACGTCTAGGACACTTAAAATTTTGAAATTTAACAACTATAACTTGGATTTACAAAAATCTTTACCACATATTTTCTAAATATAACCTAAATTTCCATAACAATCCAGACAATTCCTCAGCTAGTTAAACTATGGCATTTAGATTTGTTCTTACACAATTCATGGATCCTTTGATTCTATGCATGCGATGAAAACTGATAGGAGAGGCATGAGATTTGAAACCATATTTTGATATATTGATAACAAGGTGTAGTTTCTTATTTCAAATGTTCCACTAATCAATCTATAATAAGTTTGGAATTTCTAGGTGATATTTTTTTCCTTTGCCATTAGGATATTTAGAGAAAATAATTGTGGATAATTGTTTCACACTATGTCTATATTTACACAAAATAAAAATTGGAGTATGAATTGTTTATAAAAAATGGAGTATGTATTGTTTATAAAAATTCAGCCTCCCATCCATCCTTTTGATGTGTCTCATCACGCGGCTCTATTTTCAGTTTTACTTTACATATTTATTGCCTAGCATATTTATTTCTTTACATATTTACGCCGTAAGGCGTTTCCCTCTGAAATGAACTCTCCAAACTGTTGTCGTGTCAAAATATGTGCCATTCGATTTGGTTGTTAGATGATCCGGTAATCATTAACCGTTGATTTGAATTGAGCAATGCCAGGCGCGACAGTCCATACGAACCGTCAACCGTCTTTCACATGCTGCAGGCAACGATAGCAAAACTCATCGTATTCTGTGCCTGCCAGGAGCAAAAGAGAGGCTCAGACTCTTCAAAGCCGACCTCCGCCAAGAGGGAAGCTTCCATGCTGCCGTTGAGGGTTGTGAGTACATTTGTCATTTGGCAACTATAATGGATTTCGCCATTGAAGCATAGGTATTTTTTAACAACCACCTGAATGCACAACTTCCGGAAACAACGAATTTATTACTGGATTTTGACCCCTTTTTTGGATATAAATTTTCCCTTTTAATGTACTTTTTCTTCAGACACAGATGAATGTTATCGAAGCTGAGGTGAATGGTACTCTTGATATTTTGAGGACTTGCAGTCAGGCAAAGTCTGTGAGGCGTGTAATTTACACATCATCCATAACCGCAGCCTCGCCACTTAATGATGATGGCGAATTCATGGACTGCCTCGATGAATCTTGCTGGACCCCAATCGATATCATGAGACGTGAAAATCCTATTTTCTGGGTAAGTTCGTTGTTACTACTCACTTCAAAGATTTGTATTAAAAGATCCGTAAGTTTATCTTAACTTCAAATATAATCAATCTAGATTTATTAGGGTTAGGGTCGAGAAGATCAAATTTATGAGTTGTAAAATTGCATGCTCATAATAGATTTAGAATTAGATAAATCTAATCAATCTGGATTTATTAGGGTTAGGTTGCAGAGGATCAAATTTATGAGTTGTAAAATTGTATGCTCATAATAGATTTAGAATTAGATAAATGTAGACCGGTTTTAAAAAGTGATGAAATCCCAAATAATTTTCATATTCCACTATAAAATGAGCTTCTTAACACAATCTCTTACCCAACACAATCATTATTTTGACTCGACTGTAAAATGAGCTTCTCAACCATAATTTTGAAATTACTTTGAAATGCAAATCTCTTGATATTTAGAAAAATGTAATTTACATTTCTATCTTGTCACACGTATGGTATGCGATGATTAGATATTTGATCTTATTTTTGTAAATTTTCATGGCTTGGTGTTTCTCTTATGGATTGTTTTATTTCATTGAGTTTAGGTTGATTATGGATTCTCTGTATCTCATGGGTATAAGCATAGTTTTGTTACATATCAATGAGATACATGAAATCTGAAATCAATATAAAAATGTTCATTTCATCTAATCTTATATTAAAGTCGCATCTCTGTATCAATGTTGAACATTTTGATTCTCAGTATCCAATGGGTAAGAGCATAATTTTCAGATCTGCCATTAACAGAAAAATGCCTATTTTTCCTGTTCTTATATTAATGTTCACATCTCTCAGGCAACGCTGAACATTTTGAATGGTTAAGGGAGCTTCATGATATCATGGGTTCCATTTTATTAGTCCACACTGAGGATGCTTGTAATGCTCACATATTCTTGATGGAGCGTCCCTATGCGAGAGGTCGATATATATATGTTCAACAGTCCGTGCTACCAGCATTTTTCCAAGGAAAATAACCTTGCAAATTGAAACCCAACGACACCCTCTATGAAGAAACCAAAAACACCAGAAACCCTTGTCTTCTCGTCAAATCTACCAAAAGATCAAATTTATGAGTTGTAAAGTTGCATGCTCATAATAGATTTAGAATTAGATAAATCTAATCAATCTGGATTTATTAGGGTTAGGTTGCAGAGGATCAAATTTATGAGTTGTAAAATTGTATGCTCATAATAGATTTAGAATTAGATAAATGTAGACCGGTTTTAAAAAGTGATGAAATCCCAAATAATTTTCATATTCCACTATAAAATGAGCTTCTTAAGACAATCTCTTACCCAACACAATCATTATTTTGACTCGACTGTAAAATGAGCTTCTCAACCATTATTTTGAAATTACTTTGAAATGCAAATCTCTTGATATTTAGAAAAATGTAATTTACATTTCTATCTTGTCACACGTATGGTATGCGTTCATTAGATATTTGATCTTATTTTTGTAAATTTTCATGGCTTGGTGTTTCTCTTATGGATTGTTTTATTTCATTGAGTTTAGGTTGATTATGGATTCTCTGTATCTCATGGGTATAAGCATAGTTTTGTTACATATCAATGAGATACATGAAATCTGAAATCAATATAAAAATGTTCATTTCATCTAATCTTATATTAAAGTCGCATCTCTGTATCAATGTTGAACATTTTGATTCTCAGTATCCAATGGGTAAGAGCATAATTTTCAGATCTGCCATTAACAGAAAAATGCCTATTTTTCTTGTTCTTATATTAATGTTCACATCTCTCAGGCAACGCTGAACATTTTGAATGGTTAAGGGAGCTTCATGATATCATGGGTTCCATTTTATTAGTGCACACTGAGGATGCTTGTAATGCTCACATATTCTTGATGGAGCGTCCCTATGCGAGAGGTCGATATATATATGTTCAACAGTCCGTGCTACCAGCATTTTTCCAAGGAAAATAACCTTGCAAATTGAAACCCAACGACACCCTCTATGAAGAAACCAAAAACACCAGAAACCCTTGTCTTCTCGTCAAATCTACCAAAATATTCGTATAACCGTAAGTAATTTCAATACTCTTCCACAAGAATCCTCAGCAAACATATCAGTCTTCAACAGTCCAAAGGTGAGAAATCTCTTCAAAGATGACTTATTGCTTTGGCTCACTGTTTCCAATAATCCATCTTTCACAATCTTAGAAATGAACTGTGTATGCAAATAGCCACGCTTACAAAGATAGAATTAGGTAGAAATGAGGGTGATGAATATGCAATATACAAACAATCAATAGGATGCTCATTGCTATCATTGTTACAGTCACACATAAGTCAATGTCATGCAACGAGTGTTACTCTTACAGCATCAACAAATCGTCAAGGATTTGTCACACAAGGTTTCTGTCCTGTGTCAAGGTCTTTAGCTATTAGTGCTATTGGTGAAGCTTCAGACCTAGGATCACAACTTGAAGAGAAGAAACAGGTAGAGCCTCCTAATATGAACATAAATATCACAGATACCCAAAGAAAAGCTCGGTCTTCTCAAGTAATGGTGCTTCTGAGTTTGCTACTGAGGCATGACAACACAAAGTTGTACATTGCTTCCTTTCTATTTTTTGAGGGGAAATGTACACTATGAGTAGCCACTTGTGATATTAAAACAGTGAGCTCTGAGGTCAATATAATGCTCAGACTTATTGAGAAACAAGAGCTGGAGATATTCAATAGAAAAAGATGGAGATGGGTGTTTCAATGGACAATCTGCTTCAAACAATTTCAGATCACGGAATCAGGAATCGATTTCAATTATTATGCCTCTATATAATTCATTCTCTGATGAAGGATTCATGGTGGAAGGACATTGAAAAAAACTCGTTCCTCAGATTTTGGCAAAGATGATTAGATTTCAGAAATGACAAATCAAACATCCATAACCATCAGTGTTGTTAGATTTATCACCAGCAAAATCTAACACTGAAAATTCAAATTCACCAAAGAGTATTTCAGAGGAAAATCATCGTGATGATTGAGTAATATGGAGAACAACTACAGATCCATGCTACGAGCATTTTTCCAGGGAAAATAATCTTGCAAATTGAAACCCAACGACACCCTTTATGAAGAAACCAAAAATACTAGAAACCCTTGTCTTCTCGTCAGATCTACCAAAAGATTCATATAATCGTAAGTAATTTCAATACTCTTCCACAAGAACCCTCAGCAAACATATCAGTCTTCCAAAGTCCAAAGGTGAGAAATCTCTTCAGAGATGACTTATTGCTTTGGCTCATTGTTTCCAATAATCCATCTTCTACAATCTTAGAAATGAACTGTGTATGCAAATAGCCACGCTTACAAAGATAGAATTAGATAGAAATGATGGTGATGAATATGCAAAGATGTGGTTGAGTCAGAGATTGCAAACTTAGAGGTTTGCTTTATTTTTGGATGAAGTTTGGAGAGATGGTTCCCAGTTGATGGAAGAAATTTGGTTTGTTGCTGCTAACCCACCACTCCAACTCGAGACTCGTTGTAAGTTCAAGGAATTGCAAAGTCCTGTCAGAAATTGGAGTTGCGGAGACATCTATAATAAGAATGGGGGATTTGGTAGAAGAGGAAAACTGGCAGCTATTTTTTATTCATCCTTTTCGAATTCCATGATTCAGTTGGGGCTTACTCACGAGGTTCTTCTTCAGTTGTCCACACTCAGAGAAAGTGTTCAACCTTCATCCAGTTCTTTGTTCTTGATTGGCATATCTGATTACAAGTTATTTTCTCAGTTATATACAACCAATCAATAGGATGCTCATGTCTTTCACAACCATTAATTAATTTTTATGAATAAAAGGTGACTTTAGAAATAAATAAATTCAAATTGAAACTAAATTACTATGATTTTAAAGTAAATTCAAATTAACTCACATGTACAATTTATAGTGTTCTTCCTACCTCTCCTCTCCTTTGGCTATAACTTTCCCATTGAGCAACTTGGTAGCTTCATAGTCATGAACAACAATTTATATGCAATATTAATTCAATAATTAATAAAAAATAGTGTAAGGCACCCTAAATCAATTTCATTTCTACTACATCTCTACATTTCATTTAGATTTTCCCATTCCATGTCCTGATTGTTCCTCAATTTATGCCTTACTGCGTTTCCTTTGCAACATTTGGTGCAAATGCTAGTTATATGTATATGAAAGTTATATTTATATGTATATGAAAGTGAAGATTGTGGTGAGCAGACTTATTGTAAAAAATATAAAATATATTGTACGAAGAGTGGAAAGGGGGAAGGAACCATATAAAAAAATATACAAAGAATCTGACGTCTCCAACAATAACGAACAATAACCCACTAACAATTTACAACATGACAACAGTTGACAGAATTTTATTATTCAGCAACGGTCGAGTGGATTAACGGCTTCTCTACGACTTTGCCTTCTCGTTTATTCCGCCTAATACACCACCTCCGGACGAGGATTCCAGGCTGCCATTTCAATCTCACCTCAGTACGTGTTTGACTACTCCAGGAATATGAACCTCTGACAAGTACTCTGTCCAATCAATGCATTTTACGTCGAAGTTGAATCCTTCTCTGTCTTCCGCCGAAATCTTTTCTCAACAAGTTTTCAGTGTTGGTTGTATCGAACCTGAGAAAAAAGGCCACAGATTCGGCTATCAAATAGAAAAATCGTAGTATATAATGTTTGATCAAAAGAAAAAATAATATAGATACCGGCATTACCTTCCCTGAAAGAAAACGTAAGGCTCATACAATTCTGCTAACTACATAGCGAAGTTGTAATTTCGGAGCATACGAGTGTAATGTGCTCTGAACATGTTGCAGAAGACACTATCCACTAAACCAAGCACCTGCTCAACATCACCAATTGCAGTCACAGAATTGTACAGGTGTTCTACAACCATTAAGCAGATATATGTAGCTTCACGTTTTCCATAAATCCATCTAAACTTCATTACAATAATTTGAATTTTTTATTACAATTTCTAAATCTTTGTTGAAAAGAAATGTGGGGGAGATGCTTGCCTGTAGTGGTGCTTTGTAACGTGTAAACATGTATCCCCGAAAGCTGCTCATGATCTCCAGAAACAGCGGCGGTTTCACGTGAACTATGTTTCCATCTTTGCCAACACAAGGATTCTTCGAAAAGTAATTATAAGCGGCGTCCGTTGCAACAGAGGAACGCAACGGGTTTCCAATAGATGATGGCGAGTTCGTGATGACTGTGACTCGGGATGCAACGGAGGCCTAATGACAACTATGTACCAGTATGCTCTCAAAGTTGGTGGATTGCAAAAGGAGGAAGATTATCCATACAAAGGGATTGAGGGGTGTTGTAAGTTTGATAGGACAAAAGTTGCACCTATGCTTTTCAACTTCAGCAGAGTGTCAGATGAAGACAAAATTGCAGCCAATCTTGTGAAGAACACGCCTTTAGTTGGTAAGATCATGTAACATTTTGACATATTATTTCATTAATTATTTCAATCCTCTAATATTTTATGCCCTTAATGATTGTGAATCATTCAATGGATGTTGTTTGTTACAATGGGTATCAATGTTGATTTTATGCACACATATGTGGCTGGAGTCTCTTTCCCTTACATTTGCATAAAACAAAATTTGAATCCCGGAATATTGCTTGTGGGATATGGTGCAGCAAGGTATGCCCCTGGCAGGTTCAAGGACAAGCCATTTTGGATCATCAAGAATTCATGGGGGGTGTGAAGATGATTACTACAAGTTGTTCATAGGACACAACATTTGTGGAATAAACAGTGTGGTTTCCACTGTTGCATCAGCCATTATTCGAACTGATGACCACTGACCATCTCGTTTTTGGTTGAATCTTTCAGTTAAGGGTTCTCGTATTGATCAAAACTGGTCATTTTTAGGTTTTAAAGGGCTTGCCTCTTGGTTATGAATTGTTGGCCTTGCGCAGCCCAACTATTATATTCAATTAAATTATAGTGTAGGGTTAAAAATAAAATTTCAACACATAACTATTCTCCGTGTGGTTTTAGCTAATAAGATTACAGTGACAAAGCAATTTTTTTTTCTCTTTCTTTTAAATTCCTACAAAGTTACCTTATTTATTATATATAATTCTAATTTTGGTATTATGTTTTCCCTTGAATATACTAGATAAGGATATTCCTTGATTTACTAATGCAAGTGGAAATTTGACAGTCGCCTGCAGGGCCTTTATGAAATATTTTTGTAACTCATTATATTTCTAAATTCGACGGTGTTAAATAGTTACTTGAATTCTGTGCAAAATGATGAGTAAAGGAAAAAAAACAAGTCTCACCATGCTCGAAAGAACAAGCCCTTTTGTTTTTGTTTTTGTTTTTGTTTTTTTTTTTTTTTATATCTGTATTTTCAACAGTTTTACCTCTTCGTTCTTCGTTCTTCGTTCCAGAGCATGAGCAGGTAAAAAAAACTCTAAAAACTCTTTATTGTTACATAGAAATTCAAATATATAATTGAAAATTCTGCTTGTTTTGAAGAGAATATATGTAGGCTACCTATGGGGATTTGCCTCAATGTCATAGAAATGAAAATATTCAGAAAATATGCACTTTCATGCAGGATAAAAGTATTTTCTAGCTTTCATTAAAGGCTAGAATGATCAAATTCATTTCTATGGCTTCATTTGGACAATGATTCGTTATTCTCATTGTTCATATGAGAAAGACAAAGTAATAGGACCATTCATTTTCTGCTGGGGGATTGCCTTAGGAGAACTTTTCCAAAGGCTTTTCTTTTTCTTAACAAAATCATACATTGAAATAAGAGTTTACTAATTGTTATTTTTCAAAAGGACGTTTCCCAAAAGAACTTTTCCTAAATTCTCTATTTTCTATATATTAAATAATTAATTGTCCTCTGCCTCATTTTCTTTGAATAGGAAAATTTTAATTGAAAATTTGAGTATTCCTCTAACAAAGTTACTAGGCAGAATTTATTGTTTTATAGGCAGAATTTGTTGTTTTATCTGGTCTTTTTTCAAATAACTATCATTTAATAGGAGGTATAAAAATAACTTGGGTGTCATTGGTGGTTATCATTTTCTGTTTACACCATAGGAAGCCTAAACCATGAATCCTGCACACACATTCGCTTACAGTTCCTTTATGAAATATTTTTGTAACTCGTTATATTTTCGTATTCGATTGCGTAATATAGTTACTTGAATTCTGTGTAAAATGATGAGTAAAGGAAAAGAAATATGCCTCACTAGGCTCAGTTATATATATATATTTTTTTATATCTGTATTTTCAACAGTTTTACCTCTTTCTTCTAGAACATTAGCAGGGAAAAAAAAGAATTTTTATTGTTACCTGAACACTTTTAGAAATTCAAATATACAATTGAGAATTATGTGTGCTCTGAAGAGAAGATATGTAGCCTATCTATAGGGATTTTCCTCAGTGCATCATAGAAATGAAAATACTCCGAAAATGTGCACTTTTATGCAGGATAAAAGTATTTTCTAGCTTTCATTAAAGGCTAGAATGATCAAATTAATTTCTCTCTCTTCATCTGGACAATGACTCGTTATTCTCATTGTTCATATGAGAAAGACAAAGTAATAAGACCATTCATTTCCTGACATAAAAGTATTTTCTAGCTTTCATTACAGGCTAGAATGATCAAATTAATTTCTCTCGCTTCATCTAGTATGACTCCTTATTCTCATTGTTCATATGAGAAAGACAAAGTAATAAGACCATTCATTTTCTATTGGGGGATTGCATTAGGGGAACTTTTCCCAGGCTTCTCCTTTTCTTAACAAAATCATACATTGAAATTAGAGTTTACTAATTGTCATTTTTCATAAGGATGTTTCCCTAAAGAAATTTTCCTAAATCCTCTATTTTCCGAATACAAATTCAATGATGTGATAATATACAAACTTGTGATCAGAATAATTCTTAGGTTATACAAGATAAGCATCCAAAGAAACTTCTTGATGAGAAGCGCCAAGACGAAACTTGCTGATCCTCAGCCATGAGAAATTATCCTCAATTGCTCCATAAGAAGACAACAAAACTGCAAGTAAAATATCTCAAACAAGAAATAACAATTATTTTTCTTTTAAATGAATCAAAACTCTCTGGATAGAGGCATATGTATCACTTCCCTCCATGCTTAACATCATACACCTAAAAGAAATTGGACCAATATACACCACATTTTACTGGAAAAATTACATAGACAGAAATCTACAAGCTTCAAGTTTTTATTGTGATGGCACTGAACCCATATAATTGGAACAATCTTCTTTCTTAAGACTGTTAGCATCTTTTGATTGTGATTTTCTTTGTCATTTTCTAAATGTGATTCATTTCTTTAACATGCAAGTAAACCCACACTAAGTCTAGTGTGTATAGAGTTACACAAAAGCTGACAGAACACAATATTAAGGCATTTCTCATCCATGTGCTGCGCTTCATCCTTGTTTGAACGGAATTTAGGGCTAATTATCCAAAATTATAACCTTTTTAACTGCGTTCAGTAGAGAAATTCATTTTTTATTGGAGATTGGTAACTTGTCTCAAAGTCATAGATGAATCCACACTAGTTGCTACTATACGAGGTAGACAACAAAAGGGCAAATAACAGTACAACATATCATGAAAAATTTCTCACCCATGCTCCCTCTTTATTTGAAAATTGATAATAGATTCCATGCTTCTGAGCAAGCATCATAACTATGCTAGCTTCTTCTCTCTCCCCACCATTTCTTCTTTTCCCTTGCTACAGCAGAATCTGCACTCCCTTGCCTTTGCAGAATTATCTTAGTGTGACGCAATCAATCTTTGAAGTATTTTTCCCATATATCAAATCTCTGTTTCAACTTCTCAAGTTCTACGTTAGGATCAAGATTTGTCGTACCCTTCCCTGACTTCACCTCCACCAAAAAAATTGCATCATCATTGAAAACTTGTGCCTTATCTTTAAACCTCAAGTTTTCAACTAAGACCAAACTTTGAATACTGAAGATGACTCTGGGGTGTGTGATGAGGACCAGGAGTCTTTGTTTCAGCTGAAGTAGCTTCATCCCAGTCAAAGTCATCATCACGTGCTGGAATATGTCTTCTAACATGTTCTTGAGACACGCCAGGCTAAATATCTAAATCACAATATTTTTCCTTTTCCTGTTGGATAACCATTCTATCAACTGCCAAGCATTTTTTCACTGAAGCAAGGCTTTGTTGTAATGAAGTCATATTATTCTGCCACGTTTTCTCAATGCAGGCTAGTTTGATATCATACGTTGACCATCGAGTTTCGTATTGATGTATTTTTTGGCATAAGATAGCGTTTTCATGTTCCTTTTCTTTCAAAAGTGTCTCTACAGCCAGGACACAACTTTAAAAATATGAAATGAAATAAGGTTGACCCTGGAATATCTTCTTGTCTTCCAAATCATACTTAGAGGACTTCTATGAGAAAATAGATGTAAAAATAGATAAGAAAATATCAAAACTATGAGTTTTCTATTAAATTGTATACCTTACTTGGAGCTTGAAATCCAGATATATTGAACTTTTGTAGTAACCAAAAAAGCCAACTGGTTCCTTTACTTCTAAGGCCTATAAATTTTGACTTACTTTTGGTAGATCTGGTACCCTTTCCATTCCTTTAACTTTGGCATCGATTTTTGTTTCATTCTTACGTAAATCTCCAAAGTATCTCTCTGCAAAGATATTTACTGCAGATATTCTTTCTGGTGACTATTATCTGACCACGATGTTCCTTCTAGCAAGCTAACCACGCATTGCTGCAACATATTTCTAGCCTCAAATGATGCAATTGTATACCCCTCCCTGAACAAAATTCATAAAATCCATCTCTTTAAAAAAGGAGGATATCTTAGTAGATGGATATATCTCTATTTTACATGCCTAGATTACAATTGTTGATCTCAAAGTTGTAAGGTATTGTTGTCTGCCAATCATGCATTTCACTTCCTTTTGTATAGTGACAACTGCCTTGTTTCTATGCTTCAACACCCCATATTCCTTCCTCGCTCTTTTACCCTTCAACACTGCACATATAAAGAAGTGCAGTATTAAAGCACAGAACTTGATCAAGCATCAACACATACATTCTTATCTTACAATGCAATATATAGGTTGCCTGGCATTTATGCCTACTTCTTAAAGTCAAACTGAGTATAAGTTTCCTTTTACCTACATAAAAGAAAGCATAAGATGGAGGGCGTACATGATTGAACCAAAATTGTAGCTTTCTTTAGTTCCTTGAAATAACTGCGGACCTGATAACCTCTGAAACACTTTTGCACTGCAATAATTCCATGAAGTGTTTGAGACCGTATGTCTTCCAGCCTGCCAATCTGCACATAGAGATTATGTTTAAATTCTAAGTAAAGCATGAATGTCAAACATTCCATAGAAAAGTGGAAATGGTTTTCACAAAGACATTAATATTGGTATATTCTATGCTGCAAAACAACCTTCAAAGGCAATATATGGATCCTAGCACCATGATTGGTAGTCCCTGGAAAAGGTCTATAAGGGCCTTGTTACCACTCAAACTAGTAGGGGATCTAAAGGGGATTCCTAAAGGGAAAATGCTAGGCCAAGGGAAACAAATGGAGACTTAGCCCACTGTCACCTCAGCTAAGGCTCCTTATTATTTGCGGACTTTCACTGATGCGAGGAGACCTAGTATATTATGGGTCACTAATGAAGGAAAAATCAATGAGTGGATGTGGAGTGACCCAAATGATTCCCTTTCCAGAAGAGGTTGAAAGATAGAGCTCACTTTCTTTCTAAGAAAGGTAGAATATCTTCTAGGAGAGGAATGATAAGATTTGAGGGTTAGGTTTAGGAAGATAAAACAAGAGTCCCAAGTGATACTACAAAACTCTAGAGTACATGTAACTAAAGGATCTTTCCTCAACCAAGAGATCTATGTCTAAACAGAAAATCTAAGGTAAGAAGTGTGTTTATTTTGTTTTATCTACTTATATATATGAAAAAGATGAATGCAATAATACCCTCAGGGAGAGTGAGCACAAATTGTCTTCTACAATGAAGCAGGATAGGACTTCTACACTAAAGCAAAACAAGAGTACCAAGTTATGGAAGAGGTGTGTCCGATGGAAAAACTAGACTGAGCTTTCCTCAACCAAGAGATCTATGTCTAAATAGAAAAGGTAAGGTAAGAAGCGTGTTTATTTTGTTTTATCTACTGATATATATGAAAAAGATGAATGCAATCATACCCTCAAGGAGAGTGAATGCAAATGGGCTTCTATAATGAAGCAGGATAAGACTTCTACAGTAAATCAAAACAAGAGTACCAAGTTATGGAAGAGGTGTGTTCGATGGAAAAACCATACTCTGCATCATTGATTTAGTGGTAGAGGGATGAATTTTTCAACCAACATTAACTTTTATTCGATTGTTGAGCCAATGGTTAAACGGTTGGTGACATGATTTGGCCTGCATCAAACATGTTGGTTACATGGAATGCAATTTGCTTCAAGTTCCTTTTGGTGGCACTAAACAGAAGTGGGATGTAGACACATTTTCCGGCTTGTTTGGCCCACATAAACTGGTTTTCTTATGTGATGAGAAACTATCTCTAATATCACCATTAAAGAAGGATATTAGAGTAAATAAATTATAATAGTCATATTTAATACTTAGGAGCTTTAAAGTGGGAAAAAATTGTATTATAAAATTATTTTATGTTGATATAGTAAAATGAAGACAAGCTAGGTGTTGGAACTCAAGGGCTATGAATTGGGAGTTACGTAACGTCCACATAATGTATATCTTCCACATCTATGTATCATGACACTAAGTTGAAATAATATCTTCAAGGATCTTGGCTATCTTATTTCTTTTTCCTATCGTGTTCTCTACTACTGAACTCATAAAACTCTGACAGAAGCACCACCCACTTTGGAGTTTGTGATTTCGAGTTTTGATCTATTTTCTATACAAAATTTAGACTGTGGATCATTTTAACTATTTGAAATATTTTTGTTCAATGTTAAGTGCTATATATTATGAGAATTGAAGTTATTTAGTATTTACATAAATCTAGGTCTATGGTCTACAACACAATATGATGGATTTGTCATGAAATGGTAATCCTTTTCCTTTTCTTGTGAACTTTAAGATAGTTTATAATTTTTTATCATTTTTAACATGAATTATTGCCCAAAGAGTTTTGCCAAGTCGCCAAGTTCTCAATCTTAGATGGGTTTATTGACTCGTTGTCAAGTCCAAGTCATGTGAATTTGGCTCTAAACATAGAGACTATTACTCATGAAAATGTAAACTCTACATGATCTGAATGGACTACAACTTTGGTGGAACTAATGTTCCGAGCCAGGAAGGTTTGCTAGAATAGGTTTTATAAATCTAGAAGGATCAGGAATACTTGTCTTTTTGCAGCTACAAACATTTGTTGAAAAGAGAAATTCCATCAAGAAATGTGTTTCACTTCCTTCCTTTTTCTGTAAGTACAATAAAATTGGCATGAGGAATAATTCAAATTTTATATATGAAAATACGTTTTCCAATCTCAAAATTCCATCATCTCTCAAGATCATATTCTTTCCATCTTCAAAAATTGCAGAGGAAATCGAGTCTGAAATGTTGCTCTGAGTCGGTCCCTTGTCTAATATATTGCACTGAAACCGTTTTTCAGGTGATACCACAACATTTTCAGTTTTTACCTTAGCAATCCCAAAGTACTATATACACCCCCTCAGTTACTCATTTCAATGTGGAGCTATAATAGATCTCCTGGATCGCAAATCTAAAATTCTAAAGTTAGTGTGTCACGTATTTTAGTTGTTGTTTTATAACTTGCCAAACCAGAACTGGAATCGACTGGTGCAGATGGGTTTGATCCTAATAGGGTATAGACCATCCCTTGAACAATCAACCCCTATCACAGTTAGAAGATCTCTCTGTTCAGACTCCCTCTTGACTTGTTTGTAAATAGTCGAGTGAGGGTGAGTGAAAATAATAATTTTTAGTCTTTGGGACCAGATTTTAGAGATGTGTAGTACTGAAAATAAATGGATATGTACAGAAGAATGTGCATCTTAAAGTGAAAGAGATTCAACATAAATGCATAGGTAACCACAATACACCATGAGAGCTATTAAATTAGACATGGGATAATCTAAATGCATGGATTAAAATAAAATATTAATCATGTATGAGAGCATGGATAAAAATAAACTAAATGCTTCCATATATATCAGATCTTACACAGGATAATATGTCAATACTTAATTTTAACATTTCTTTAATATGAACCCAAATCAATCCTCACTTGAGATGACACTGAAAAAGGTCTCGTGAATGTACAAGTAGGATATGAATTGAAAACACTCTTCCTCTCCCTATAAAGATATTTGATTTTTCACCCAATGCCCTATCATGCACATGGTCATACATACATAGTTATCAATCACTTGCATATTCAGTAAGGTTTTAGAATGCACCCCACTTTTATATGCATGTGTGCACCTACATATCCAGTGGGTCTTTAGAATGCACCCCACTTTTATATACATGTGTGCACACTATAATTGCAAATATACTTTCCTTTATTCAATCTTTAGGCACCATAATAGGCTTCCCCAAAAAGAAAAATAAACTTTTAAAGAATAATTATTTGCATACTAGTATGGTAGGGTTCTCTTTACATTATCCTTTTTCCAACATTTCTATGATGCCATGATAATATAAGATAGATAATTTTCTCATTCTCCAATGAATGATCACAAATATTAAGTCAGTGGCACTAAAAGAGTCCATTCAATGTCATTCGTAGTGCAAATGCAAAGGCAACTCCTATAGCTACCCTAATAGCAACATGAAAAGATCTAATAATAAAACTACAAAAAGGTAAAGATATTCCAAGAAAGAGAACAACAGAGACAAACAATGAATATGTAGTGAAATCTCCATACGTACATGTCAAGTGTTTATGGAACTAGAAGATGAGGCTGGAAGAGAGGGGAGGGGAGAAGTCTCATCATGCGAGACCTCAATCATTATGAAGGATCTGATGCATTTCTTGAGAGGGTCATTAGGAGAGTGCTTGTGGTTGATGGAGCTTGAATGTGTAATCCCACGATGGAGCCTTAGAGGAGCCTTAGATTGACGAGACCCATCTTTGCTAACACAAGGCTAGGAGGAAGAAACTATAAATAGAAGACTAGTTTCTTGGTTGAGCTTGGAGAGTGGTACTTTATGCTGAGGTATTCTGTCTCTGGCATTGTGACCTCTTAGAGTTGCTCTATTTGATGATCTGATGAAGTCTATCCTGAGCTCTAGGATGGGAGTTCCTTGAAAGTGTCTTGAAAGTAGAACAACCGAGTAGACAGGGGGTGGTGAAGAAGAGATTAGAGGATCCTAGATAGAGAGAAGCACCAATGATTTTTATCTATAGATTCTATAACTAAGAATCTCCCTTAGAAAAGAGCACGAAAAGAGATAAAGATCTCTATTTTGGATAATGAAAATCTTTGAAGAGGGAGCCACTTAGATCTTAGTCAAGGCATTAAAACTTCCTTTTGATCTTTTAGAAATGTGACATTTGAAGGCTAGGAGATCCTTAGACTTAGCCTCTTACAAGTGGGAAAGTTGATAGATCAAATCTGAGTGATGAAGGTCATGATTGGTCTTGCTCCAAAGATGATGGGAGCACACAAAAAGCTAACCTAGGGGGAACTTGAGGGCATGCATCTATTTTTCCGAATTCTTTGGACTTGTTAACGCTTTAGTTGATTAACTTTCTATTTAATAATTCATAATATTATTGATATTTTAATCTCTTTTTGCAGGACTGATTGTCTATGGTTTTGACGAATTGTGTGTTAGGTAATCCCTGAAAGAGAAAAAAATTAACTACATTAGTGGTTTTTGTATTATTATAGGGATTGTCCATAGTCTAAATATTCTTGCACTATTACCTTTGATATCAGATGACCAAGGAAAAACTCGGAAGATGATTGCAGATGGAATAATGCTTATTAAATCTTTGCAACAAGCTAAGAGGACAAGAGACAATTATCATCATAACAGTTTTCGAGGGTTGGGGGTATAGTAATATAGATACTCATACCTAGTTTGTAGCACTTGAAATTTCACAGGGGACCTTTATTTGCAAAAGGTGAAAGACAAGTCTTTGATTTCATTATTTCTAGTGTGTTAGAGTCAACTCAGTTTAACGTATGGCTATGTGGGAGAAACATCCATGAGATTGATGCTCTCAGAGGCTATAAAGTGTTGTTGTATAAACTTTTCTTCATTTGAAAAGGAGGCAGAATTGTCTCTTTCATTTATGGCATTGTAATTATCATGTTCTATGACTGCATTTCTTATTTCGATTTCCATATCACTGGTATTAAATAATTGAGGTCTAGGATTCAAGGTTTTTCTTCTCAAATTTTTCCTCTTGAAGGGAGGTCTGCTTAACATATACATATTGAGAATAAATTTCTTCTGTTCATTCACACACAAGTCTTCCATTTTCAATTAATGCAAAAGCAATCTTTGGATAACTACACTGGACTAAGTCACATTACTCAACTAATAAGAACCATGTACATGCAGTGATGAATTTCTAGCCAAAGCTCAAGGAGACTTATATTAGAACTACCCAAGGATCTACCATACATCCTGCTTCACGCATATAAATCTCAAAGTAGCTTGATTTTTATCTCTGTTCTACCACGCCCTTCCTTTCAGCCCTTTGCTCAAGTGAGTGAATTTGTTGCAGTAATCTAATTTGTATCTTTGTTCAACTATTTTCATTTGTTAACTAAAACATTGATTCTATTATGAAACTTCTTTCTTAGGTAATAGTTTTGTAGAAAACCATGGAAATTTCAATCATTGACTAATTCTTTTAATTACTTTGCTAGAATCCACTAATACTGCGTTAAAACATTGAGCAGCTGATAAATTGAGACTATGTGATTGGTAGGGAAGATTTAATGAGGTCATGGATTTATGTGCATTTTATTTCTTTTTATCTATGCTCTTCTTCCATATATGCTAGCCACTTACAACGTTTCCTTTGCAACATCTGATACAAATGCTAGTTATGATTTTTTAAAATATTGACAATATAAGATATATCATGAAGTAACTATTTTAATAACCATCCATACTTAATTTATGCTAAATAAAAAAACTTTTTCCTAGACAATTTTACAATACTTTTACAATATCCACTCTCCTCCACCCTCATACTTTTAATATTTATCCTAATCTATTATATATATATCATTAATAATATTTATAATGATAATTAAATGTAAAAATAATCATAGCGAAGTAAATTTTCGAAAAATATAACTGTAAACATTTCTGACAATAAAATAAATACCATAATAAATTTTATAATCAAAATATATATATAAAGAATCCAACGTCTCCAACGACTTAAGAACCAACCATAACCCACTAAAAATTTATAACGACGAGCCAACAACGTCAGAGCCAACAATAACCTAACACAACTGAGAAAACTTCAGTGCTGACGACTGAGAAGCACACGGATATTTTATTTTATCATAGAAAAACACATGTACACGATCAATTTGCTGGTCAGCTTCGACATTGACACGATTCAATTGAATTAAAAATACACCCAATAAGATCCGTTGAAGCTTTACAACGGGAGAACAGACAGAATTTTATTATTCGGCATTGGTCGAGCCGATTTACAGCTTCCCTACGAGTTTCCTTTCTCGTTTATTCCAGCTCCGGACGAGGATTCCAGGCCGCCATTTCAATCTTACCTGAGCACGTGTTTGACTACTCCAGGAATATGAACCTCTGACAAGTAATGTGTCCAATCAATGCATTTTACGTCGAAGTTGAATGTTTTTCTGTCTTCCGCCGAAATCTCTCTGAACAAGTTTTCAGTATTGGTTGTATCGAACCTGATAAAAGGCCACAGATTCGGCTATCAAAAAGAAAAATCGTATACAATGTTTGACCAAAAGAAAAGATAATGTAGACACGGGCATTACCTTCCCTGAAAGAAAACGTAGGGCTCATACAACTCTGCTAAATACATGGCGAAGTTGTAATTTCGGAGCATACGAGTGTAATGTGCTCTGAACATGTTGCAGAAGACACTGTCCACAAGACCAAGCACCTGTTCAACATGACCAATGCAAGCAGTTCTAATTAGCTAAGTGTTCTGCAACCATTAAGGCAGATTTCTGTCACTTCACGTTTTCCATAAATCCATGTCAACTTCATTATGATAAAGGAAAATTTCCAAACTTCATTACAATAATTTGAATTTTTTATTACAATTTCTAAATCTTTGTTGAAAATAAATGTGGAGGAGATGCTTGCCTGTAGTGGTGCTTTGTAACGTGTAAACATGTATCCCCGAAAGCTGCTCATGCTCTCCAGAAACAGCGGCGGTTTTACGTGAACTATGTTTCCATCTTTGCCAACACAAGGATTCTTCGAAAAGTAATTATAAGCGGCGTCCGTTGCAACAGAGGAACGCAACGGGTTTCCAGTAGATGATGCCGAGTGATAAATAAAGAGACCATTCTGGGAAGCATGTGTGGCCATAGCTACTATCATCGCGTTTACAACCATATCTGCTGGAATCTGCTCTTCAAATAATATCATTAATAAACAAACATATTTTTATAGTTATGAACAATAATATGGGGGCAAGCCATTGAAGATAAATGGTGGAAGGAAGTGACTAACCACGTCAAGGATGAGGTTTGGATCGGCTAAGAAGGATGAAATTCGTCCTTTTCCGTATGCTACTATCAGAGTGTCTATGGTTCTGCAATTATACATTCCAAAAAATGCATATCATCAGTATTAATAATGTGATGTTAATTGTATACAAAGGCTAGGTTCTCCCCAACCGGTATTTCTATGATTGAATTGTGAAAGGGTGATGGTTCAACTTAGCTGTGTATAGCTGGGTTCATTTTAAGAAGCAATCATTATACATCTTTGCAGTGATTGCTTCTGTAAAATAGTGGAATCATGTATCCCTAAATTCAAATTGAGAAAGGGTTATGGTTTCAACTTTCAACCTATCCGTGTATAGTTTTGCTTATTGCAAGAAGCAATTAGCACTAATAATAGATGTTGTCCAATGTTGTCCAACTAATGTGGAAAGATGGCAATCCTTAAGTACTCTACATACTATGATACTTGTAATGATTACTACTGAAAATTGGATAAAACCAGGCTAATGATTACTACTGAAAATTGGATAAAACCAGGCATCACTGAGTTGAGATTGTGAAAAGTGTGATGATTACTGTCACCTATAACCAGGCATCACTGAGTTGAGATTGTGAAAAGTGTGATGATTACTGTCACCTATAAAGGTTATTTACACAAAGCAATCATTAATAATCTATATTGTGAATATTGTTTTGCCATGACGAGGTCATGTATGTCAGTTGAAACCCTCATGCTCAATTTCAGGTTATTTAATAAATTCAAATCTATACTCACTGATAACAATGTCACAAAAGAAACTAATTTTTCTGGATTGCAAAATATGGTTGATTACGAATACCTGGTGCCTTCCATCCAGCCAGGGAAGGGCTCTGCCCAAGTGCTTTCAATAATACTCGGTCGAAGAACCACTACTGGAAGATTTCCTCTCAGATTTTCTACTAGCATGTCTCCCATGGCTTTGGTGAATGTGTAAGTATTCGGCCACCCAAATCTCCTAGCCCTGTTAAGACCTCCATGAATGAACCTAACTCCCATTTTCAGAATTATACATCTATGCAAAGTATGAGTAAATGGCTTCTGAGGGTGACAAACCTCTCTAAGCCCAATTCTTTTAGACGTTTGGTATCTGCATCTTGTAAAGAACCTTGGCCTGTGCGGGTAGACGAGTTCATATGTATCTCGGTGAGTGTTTTCTCCAGCAAATCAATTTCCGCTTTAATGTCTACGAAAGGTGGACCGCCTTCGTCCTTAGGTCCATTGCCGGCCGTTATAGTTTCTCCCATCTTCACAGGCTTCTCCATAATTCTTCCTTTTCCATGTCCGATAACGTAAGCTTTTGCCACATTAAACAAAGATAAGTCTAAGTCTGTGAATGTATGAGGATGGTAATTCCTTCTTCTTCTCTTTTTTTTAATAAATGGATGGTATTTGGAATAAATTTACAAATATCCCGCTTAAATTTTCTGAAATTTTAGTTCTAGACATAGATTTACAAAAATCTCACTTTATTTACAAATTCTGTAAATCTCACTTTATTTACAAATTTTAACTTATTTTTTTAAAATACAAATTCTGTAAATCTCACTTTATTTACACATTTTAACTTATTTTTTTAAAATACTTTTCTGTTTTAGATGTGAAAAAACTTTGTGGACATACCTGTTATGCTACATGATTGCACATATAGAAGAAAACAATAATCTTGGCTGGACAAAAGTGTAATCCAATCAAGGCATGAAAGATGAGGTTGGAATATGAAATTATCGTAACCTTAACCATGAAGGATAGCGATGGAATAATGAAAAGATAATGCGCAATTAATTTAACCAATTTAAATTAACAAAGCCTCAAATTTATTTTATTATAAGTTAACCAATTTAAATTAACAAAGCCTCCACTTTATTTTATTATAAGTTAAGCAATTCGAATTTTTTTCAGAGTGAAAATCATCATATTTTATATTAAGAAAATATAAAGCAGACACATAAGAGCCAAAAACATGTCGGGAGGCAGATGGCCGGCAGTTTTGTACATTCAAGAGATATTAGCAGTTCTGTACATTCAGGAGATATTAGCAGGCCTCGCTAGCAGAGGAGCCGAGATAAGTCCATGAGAAAACCCAATATGACAAAACATATCCTGAAAAATCCGAAGATATAAGCAAAAGCCAAGCAAAACCATTTGCTGGACATCATGAAAAGAAAAACATCATTGACATGCTGGATTGAGCATCGCAGATATGTGAATGAGAGAAGAGAGAATAGGTTCCTTGGAGTCCTGGAAAATGCAGGCATTCCTCCACTTCCAGAGACACCAACAGGAAATGATGAATAAAGATCGCCATTCTGGACATTGAGCTGACCACCACTTGAATCCCTCCTGCACAGAAGCGAAAACCTGCTGAGAAAAACCATGAGATAATGAAAGTTCATACCAGATTTGGGCCAATGCTGGGCACTGGAAAAACATGTGGACATTCGTTTCCGGCGCTTGACGACACATAACACATCTGCTTGGACCCGACCATCCCTTTCGCTGAAGGACCTCCCATGAGAGGTTTCTATTAGAAAAAAGCAGCCAAGAGAATAAAATTGCCTTAAGCGGGCAATGAGCTTTCCAAAATTTGTAAGGGAAGATTGGAGATGGCCGCACCTGTTGATAAGTCGAGGCAGCATCATATAAATCTTGTACACGTACTGGGTGTGTTGAATTCGGCTTAGACCAAATCAGTTCATCAGTATCACCTGTCTGAATGATGCCTTTGTCTACAAAGAACTTTTTCGCCAGTTCCCAAGACTGTTGCAGCAAAGGAGGTAGACCAAGATCCTCAGCACCCTTCCAGATCGGCGAGGAGGATGACCATGACAGAATCAATTTGTCCCAAGTGAACAAACCCCGAGTGTGTAGAAATGAAATCAAATCAGGGGAGAGCTTTTTTTCCAGACCATAAACAGTTGCATCTACGCCTATAATGATATTGGAGCCGGAGGAAAAACGCCACCTGAGAAAATCGAAGAAGAGGTCCTGTACCTTTTTGAATCCAAGCCAAATAGCGGATCCTCTCTTTGAACCAAGAATCTTATTCCTGTACCAATAAACCATAGGCCTTCCTTTCAAGTATTTTTGATTGATGATGGCACTCCATATGCCGTTACCAAAGACGCCCCTGTGAAGAGAATTGCAGAGGAGTGCCCTGCCAAATGAGCACATATGAAGGAGACCCCAACCGCCTGACCGTTTGGGCCTGGAAATGATATCCATCTTTGCCAGGTGGATCTTAGAATGATGAGAACGCCCTCCCCAAAGAAAATTTGCTAATAAAGAGACCATTTTCCTTACAATAGCAGCAAGCAAATAAAAGAGGTGAGCCCAATAGACCGCAAGCTGGGAAAGAACAGATTGAACGAGAATTAATCTGCCTCCAAGAGATAAAAATCGCATCTCCCATCTTGAAATCTTCCTGTAAAAACGGTTGATGAGCCAAGCCCAGTCCTGATTTCCATATGCCTTTGGCTTGAGGAAAAAGCCCAAGTATTTGAATCCGTCGTTGATTATTGCCAAATTGACACCAAATAGATCAGCAATCCATTGCGCAAGTTCCAGATTTGAACCGCTATGATATAAAGTGGATTTGGCTCTGTTGATGACCAAGCCCGTTGCGGATTGGAATTTCTGAAAGATGCCTGAGAGACATAACCAACTGGATTTGCATAGCATAGCAAAAGTAAGAATGTCATCGACAAACAGATTGTGTGAAAGAAAGATGTTCTTGCAAATCTTAATCAGGGCATAACGATGCTCTGCAGCAGCTTTGTTGATCTGCGAACTGAGAGTGCTCATGACAAGGATAAAAAGGAGAGGAGAGAGAGGACATCCTTGACGAAGTCCTCTTTCCGCCTTAAAGGGAGCTGTTGGGAGACCATTAATGATTACTGAGTATTGAACGTTCTCAACGCAGGCCATCACCCAATTAATTCCTTGAGACCCCAGACCAATTTTTGCAAGGAGGATGCGGAGGAAACCCCAGTCCACATAGTCATACGCCTTTTCCAAATCAATCTTTAAAATAGCAGCATCAAGATTCTTTGATAAAACAGAAAACAGACACTCTTGAGTCGAGGCGACAGCATCCAGGGTATTTCTGTGTTTTAAAAACGCATGTTGATCCTTGGAAATGAACGAGTTTAGGATCGACTTCATTCTCTCAGCAATTATCTTTGAAATGATTTTGAAGAGGATGTTGCATAATGCTATTGGCCTGTAGTCAACAAATGAGTCAGTGTGCTCCTTTTTCGGGATAAGTGCTATAAAAGTTGCAGTGAGGGCGCTATTGATATTCCCCGACATACGGGACGCATCAACCATGCTCAGCAAATCGACTTTGAACAAGTCATAGAAGTGTAAGAAGAATTCGATCGGGCATCCATCTGGCCCAGGACTTTTGTCCCTCTGAAACTTTTTTATGACTTCATGAAGTTCCTCCTTCATGATGGCCTTAAGAAAATCTGTATTGGCAGCTTCATCGAACATTATAGGAACCTGTTCAACCATCCCAAATACATCATTAATCTCATTAGGCCGCCTCTTATATTGCTTCTGGAAAAACTTCGATGCCTCCATCTCGATATCCTGCTGGGAATGAACGAAGGTTCCATTTTCATCCTTGATCCTCCATATCAAGTTCCTTATCCTCCACGCGTTTGCAAAATTGTGGAAAAATCTTGTGTTACGATCGCCCTCCTTGAGCCAAATCGCTCTACTTTTGAGCCTCCAAGATGATTCTTCTTTGAGCAGCAACGCCTGTTTCATCTTCTCCAGGGATCTGAAATGGATTTTTTGATCGAAAGACAAAGACTCAAAGGGGACCGAGTCCGTTAAAACCCTCAAATCTTTCTTTATGTCTTCAAGCGCCTTTTTATCCATTCTCTTCTTTTTAATTAGCCAATCCTTAGCCGTTTCTCTCAGCGTTTGGATCTTATCGCGAAAGGTGGAGAAGGATATCCGCTCCAACTGTTTTAATTCCTCCCATTTTGTGGTAATAAGAGCGTTGAATGATTCATCTTTAAGATAGATCCTGTTAAATTTGAACGAATATCCCAGCTTATGTTCCAAATCCCTCCATTCAAGGAAGATGTGGCGGTGATCAGACGTATAATCATAACCTGTACATGCGACCGGCATTCCCCATTGCTCAATTATACAGGCATTGATAATAAAACGATCAAGACGTTTGGCAATGTACCCCGAGCCGGTTCTGCAATTGTTCCATGTCGGAGCCATCTTTTGAGGGATAACATCGACCAGGTTCCTATTAAGGAATTCCGCACGTAGCCTATCAGCAAAAGGATCAGATTTCCTGCAGTTTCCCCAACACTCGTTAGAGTTCAAAGAAATATTAAAATCCCCAGCTATCAAAAGAGATTGGATATCTAGGATCTCCGATGCAAACAGCAGATCCCAAAATGATGATTTGTTCCTATACGGTGCATAGATGTTCAGAATATTTAAGATCTTGGGCCGGCCCCTGACCAAAGCAGAAAGAAGGACGCCCGCACAACATTTATAGGCTTTTGCTTTGACCCGAGTCGGATCCCACATAATTGCCAGTCCTCTCGACAGTCCATCAGCGTCTGAAGCAACGATATACCAGGTTGGAAACATTCTTCGGAAGAAAGCTATGGAAGCCTTAAGCAATTCGAATTAACAAAGCCTCGACTTCATTTTATTATAAGTTATGTAATATATCTAAATAATGTAACAATCTGGTTTTCCTTGTCTCTCCGGCGTTATATTTAAAGTTCTATATTATGTCATGCACTTTTATGTTTATTGATCATCAATGTTGATGACACAATATCATGTATCTTGTTAAAAAATACAATAAACTATAAAGAGTGATGACGCAATTAATTGGAAACGTATTGATTTACAGTTGTTATTGTAAAATTTTGCAGATGTATCTTTGATGAAAAGTTTAAGTGTGTATTTTATTTAATATTAAAATATTAATCTTGATTTTCAATTAAATAAGAGTTATTGTAAAAAAATTCAAAGAATGTTTGTGTTAATTTTGTTAGAGAAATTAATTAAAATAATAAGTTTGAAATGTATAAAGATGATAAATACAAATTTAAAAATTTATACAGTTTCTTTTTATACACTTCAAAAAATTATAATTTTATTAAAATATATATGATCGAATTTATAAAAATAAAACAAATATTTAAAAATTTATATTTATATTTTAATCATTTATATTTTTTTTTTTTTTTAGTCCATTTTTAAATATTAAAAAAAATATTTACTATAAATTTAACCATGATATAATATTGATTTTGTTCATTTGTTAAAATAATAATTTCAACTCCGAGTTTATTTGCGATGCGATCCATCGCAGATCGCAGATCACTGCCCTCTCCACTTCTTGTCCCATGTGCTGCGATGACGAATGATGATGCGATGCGATCCTATCGCATATCGCAGATCGCAACATATGGGTGTGCCCCAATTTTGTGTTCCGACCAAATGGATTTTGCGATGCGATCTAATTAAAGTCAAAGGGTGAAGTATGGGCCAGCATTGAATGAATTATACGTGAAGTAAAAGTTTTTTACTTACCGCCAGTAAATGTCAGTAAAACAGTAAATGCTATTTACTGTGGGTTGGTAAGTTTTGATGAAGTTTTTAATTTTGTTTCAGCGGGAGTATGGGCACAAGTAAAGGCTGGTAAAAACATTTAATTTTATTGTTTTTTATTTTACGGAAGCATGGCAAGTGGAAAACGTATGTAAGTCCTTTTGTTTTATTGCCATGAATATATATGTAATTTTTTTTTGTGTATTGTAATGTAGAGGAGGTATGGTAATGCACAGCAGTGCGAAGTAATGAAATTGAAGAGTGAAGCACAGCAGTGCGATGTATTGTAACCCACGCAGCATCGTGAAGAAAATCTGTATAATTTCCACACAACAGTCAAAGTAATTTTTCTATAGTTCAAGTCTGTTTTTACAGCAGTGAATGTAAAAGAGATTTTTACACACAGCAGTGTAAAATCTCAGGAGAAGACAGAGTTTTTTTTGTTAAATGTTCTCGGTGAATCCCTCTGAGAGAGAGGAAGAAGATTGTAACAGCAGTTGCTTTTATTAATGAATAGAAATGTGTGGTGTGTGAAAACTCTGTCTGGTGCAAATATTTTTTTTGTTTTGTTTCCGCTGTGTAAAAGATCCTGTAGAGGTGAAACAGAGCATTGCCTCTGTGGAGTTTAATTTCTTTGTTTTTGGGATTTTCCCATTAAAAATCCCCAACAGTGGTATCAGAGCAGGCTTAGGCTCTTTGAAGGTGACAAAGAAGCTAAAGGGAGGAGCTTGTTGCAGCAGTAAAACTTCTCAAGCAGAGTGAAGGCTCAGTCAGGAAAATACTCCGGTATTTCACAAAGCTTTTTTTTGTGTTGCTAAAGAGACAGTCAGTGTTTTAAATACACAGTCAAGGAATGGCTAGCACCAGCACTGGTATGGGTATGTTTAACACCCAGCTCCCACAGTTTAATGGGAAGAACTATGACTATTGGGCAATAACTATGAAAGCCCTCTTTGCCTCTCAAGATTTATGGGAAATAGTTGAAGATGGTTTTGAAGAACCAGTAGATGAAAATGAGTTTAATAGATTAACTCCAGGAGAGAAGGATCTGCTGAAGAGCAATAGGAAGAAGGATTCAAAAGCCCGTGTGTTGTTGTATCTAGTAGTAGACCAGAGTGTGTTTCCAAGGTTAGCAGCAGCTAAGACATCCAATGAAGCATGGGAAACCCTTAAGACAGCCTATCAAGGCATGGAGAGAGTGAAGACAGCAAAACTACAATTGCTGAGAAAGGATTTTGAGAATCTGTGCATGAAGGAGTCAGATAACATTGACTCATTCTTCACTCATGTGATTGGTGTAATCACACAAATGAGAACCCATGGAGAAACCATTGAAGATAGAAGGATTGTGGAGAAAATATTGAGGGTCTTACCCTCAAGGTTTGATGCCATAGTCACCACCATTGAAGAGACAAAGGATCTCTCAAACTATTCAGTTGATGAGCTACATGCATCACTGATAACACATGAGCAGAGGTTGAGTAGGAATGAAAACTCATCTCTAGAGAAAGCTTTCAAGACCCAGATGTCCTTTGGAAGAGGAAGAGGTCAAGGCAGAGGAAACAAGAGAGGAAGAGGCAGAAGCCAAAACAGAGGTAGAAGGAACAGTCCTGCAAATTCTCAAGGAAGAGGCATCAATCCAAATCAGAACCAAGGTCAAGGCAGCAGCCAACAAAGTGGACAACATCATGCTCAAGGACAAAGGTATGAAAAATCTAATGTCCAATGTTATTACTGTAAAAAATATGGGCATTATGCCAGTGAATGTAGGGAGAAGCAGCATGATGTGAATAATAAATCTAGTGTGAATATTACTAGAGAAAATGTCAGCCAAGGTAATGTGCTGTTAGCTTGTAACATGGCTGAAACAAATAGTGAAGATATATGGTTTCTAGACTCCGGTTGCAGTAACCATATGACAGGAAACATAGCTTTGTTTTCTGCTTTAGATCAAAGTGTGAAGTCACAAGTCACACTTGGGACTGATAGCAAAATTTCTGTTATGGGTAAAGGAGAAGTTAAAATATTTACAAAGCAAGGTGAAAGGAAAACCATAGCAGATGTCTACTATGTCCCCGGAATGAGATGTAACCTCTTGAGTATTGGACAGCTTGTCCATAAGGGGTACAATGTTTTCTTTAAAAATGATGTATGCACCATCATGGATATAGCACCCAGCAAACGATGCATTGTTGAAGTAAAAATGACGAGGAACAGGATGTTCCCTCTCAGAATAAGAGCAGATTTGAAAAACAAAAATGTAATTGCAGCAGTTACCCAAGAGGCTTTCCAAAGCGTGCCAAAGGATGAAAATTGGTTGTGGCACTTGAGGTTTGGACATCTCAATTTTGGAGGCCTAAATTTGTTAAGCAGAAAAGGAATGGTAAAAGGATTACCATTGATAGAGAAACCGGACAGCCTATGTGAAGGTTGCATTTTAGGGAAACAACATAGAGAAAGTTTTCCATCAGGGAAAAGCATAAGGGCAAAAGCACCCTTAGAGATCATCCACTCAGATTTATGTGGACCGATGCAAAACCCATCTTTAGCAGGCAGCCAATATTTTCTAACATTCATTGATGATTTTACAAGAAAGACTTGGGTTTATTTCTTGAAGAACAAATCGGAAGTGTTTGAGAAATTCCAAAATTTCAAAGCACTTGTGGAGAACCAAAGCGGGCTGCATATAAAAGTTTTGAGAACTGATAGAGGAGGTGAGTATATCTCCAAGGAATTCCTAAGTTTTTGTAGAGAAAATGGAATTCATAAACAATTTACAGCAAGGTACACTCCGCAGCAAAATGAAGTTGCTGAAAGGAAGAACAGGACCATCATGGATATGGCGAGGAGCATGTTGAAGGCAAAGCATTTGCCAAATGATTATTGGGCTGAAGCTGTAAATTGTGCTGTGTATATTTTGAACAGGTGTCCTACAAAAGCAGTCATGAACAAAGTGCCAGAAGAAGCATGGAGTGGGAGAAAACAAGGAGTCACCCACATGAGAGTTTTTGGATGTGTGGCCTATGCACACATACCAGATCAGCTAAGGAGGAAGTTGGACAGCAAAGGGGAGAAATGTCTCTTCATTGGATACAGTGAGGAATCCAAGGCATACAGGTTGTATATCCCATCCACCAAGAAGTTTTTTGTAAGCAGGGATGTTCAATTCATTGAAGAGGAAGCTTGGGATGGAAGCATCGAGAAAACAGTGAATGTTAAAAACTGTTTGTCTCATGATGAAGATGATGAGGAAATGGTAGAAATACATCCCCAAACAGCAGCGCCAACACAAGGACAGCAAGGAACACCCTTGAGGAGAAATGAGAGTGCTTCTCCAAGCACACCACAAGGAGGAAATTCAAGTGCATCTTCAAGCACTTGCACACCAAATGAAAGAGGTAAGAAATACAGAAACTTAAGTGACATTTATAATGAAGGAATGAATTCCTTATTTGCCTTGTATTGTCATGTTGATGATCCTATTCATTTCGAAGATGCTATTAAAGATAAGAAATGGATAGAAGCTATGGATGAGGAGATGAATGCCATAGAGAGAAACAAAACATGGGATTTGGTTGAGCTACCAAAAGGCAAAGAAGTCATTGGTGTGAAATGGGTCTACAAGACCAAGAGCAATGCTGAAGGCAAGATTGAAAGGCATAAAGCAAGGCTGGTTGTCAAAGGCTACAAGCAGCAATATGGGAGAGATTATGAGGAGACTTTCGCACCGGTTGCAAGAATGGAAACCGTGAGAGCAGTGCTGTCCATAGCAGCACAAAACAAATGGAAAGTCTACCAAATGGACGTGAAGTCAGCATTCCTAAATGGAGTGTTAAAAGAAGAGGTGTACATTGAACAGCCTCTCGGCTATGAGAAGAAAGGTGAAGAGCACAAAGTGTGCAAATTGAAGAAAGCTCTTTATGGGCTGAAGCAAGCGCCAAGAGCATGGTACAACAGAATAGATTCATATCTATTGGATAATGAATTCGACAAGTGTGAGGGAGAACCCACAGTCTACATCAAAGAAAAAGATGGTAAAATTTTGATTGTTGTTTTGTATGTTGATGATGTGATTTTCACAGGTAATGATGATCAGCTCATTGAGAATTTTAAATCAGTCATGAAGGATGAATTTGAAATGACTGACATGGGTTTGTTGAGATACTTCTTAGGCATAGAAGTAGATCAAAATGAAAAAGGAATTTTTATATCTCAAGCAAGATATGTAAATCAAGTTTTGGACAGATTTAACATGCAAGAGTGCAAGGTAGCGATCACTCCCACAGTAATGGGATTAAAACTCAGTAGAGAGGACAACAGCAAGGATTTTGATCCTAGCTTGTATAAAAGCATTGTGGGCAGCCTTATGTATTTAACAGCAACTAGGCCTGATTTAATGTATGCTGTTAGTTTAATTTCCAGATTCATGGAGAGGCCAAAGGAGGCACATTGGCAGGCAGCAAAAAGAATTTTGAGTTATGTGAAAGGTACCAAAATGTTTGGAATTTTATATAATGCCTCAGAACATTCAGATTTGGTTGGATACACAGATAGTGATTGGGCTGGAAGTGTAGATGATCGGAAAAGCACTTCCGGTTATGTTTTTCATATGGGCACAGGAGCCATTTCATGGGCTTCTAAGAAGCAATCCATTGTAGCATTATCTACAGCAGAGGCCGAATATGTGGCAGTCACAGCAGCAGCATGTCAGGCAGTATGGATGAGAAGAATGTTGAGAAGCTTAGGCCAAGAGCAGGCAAAAGAGACAGTGATTTTTTGTGACAATAGCTCAGCTATTGCATTGTCAAAGAATTCAGTGTTTCATAAGAGAACGAAACACATTGATACAAGGTTTCACTATATCAGAGAATTGGTGAACAATGGAGAAATTGTCCTAGAACATTGCAGAACTCAAGAATAGGTTGCAGACATCTTGACAAAGCCATTGGATCAGAAGAGCTTTGAATTTTTGAGGAAATGTTTGGGTATGATTGATAACCCAGCAGTTGAAATTAAAGGGGAGTGTTAAAATAATAATTTCAACTCCGAGTTTATTTGCGATGCGATCCATCGCAGATCGCAGATCGCTGCCCTCTCCACTTCTTGTCCCATGCGCTGCGATGACGAATGATGATGCGATGCGATCCTATCGCATATCGCAGATCGCAACATATGGGTGTGCCCCAATTTTGTGTTCCGACCAAATGGATTTTGCGATGCGATCTAATTAAAGTCAAAGGGTGAAGTATGGGCCAGCATTGAATGAATTATACGTGAAGTAAAAGTTTTTTACTTACCGCCAGTAAATGTCAGTAAAACAGTAAATGCTATTTACTGTGGGTTGGTAAGTTTTGATGAAGTTTTTAATTTTGTTTCAGCGGGAGTATGGGCACAAGTAAAGGCTGGTAAAAACATTTAATTTTATTGTTTTTTATTTTACAGAAGCATGGCAAGTGGAAAACGTATGTAAGTCCTTTTGTTTTATTGCCATGAATATATATGTAATTTTTTTTGTGTATTGTAATGTAGAGGAGGTATGGTAATACACAGCAGTGCGAAGTAATGAAATTGAAGAGTGAGGCACAGCAGTGCGATGTATTGTAACCCACGCAGCAGCGTGAAGAAAATCTGTATAATTTCCACACAGCAGTCAAAGTAATTTTTCTATAGTTCAAGTCTGTTTTTACAGTAGTGAATGTAAAAGAGATTTTTACACACAGCAGTGTAAAATCTCAGGAGAAGACAGAGTTTTTTTTGTTAAATGTTCTCGGTGAATCCCTCTGAGAGAGAGGAAGAAGATTGTAACAGCAGTTGCTTTTATTAATGAATAGAAATGTGTGGTGTGTGAAAACTCTGTCTGGTGCAAATATTTTTTTTGTTTTGTCTCCGCTGTGTAAAAGATCCTGTAGAGGTGAAACAGAGCATTGCCTCTGTGGAGTTTAATTTCTTTGTTTTTGGGATTTTCCCATTAAAAATCCCCAACAATTTGGAACGTAGAAATTTTTAACTAATTTCGAAAACTTAAAACATATATCCAAATTATGAAAACATATTCGTTCATGTTTTACCCTTATAAAATTAAGTATGATTGATTTCTGACAACTCATTTTAATTTTAAAAATTCTTATTAAATTTTTACCTATTTACTTTCACTTACACTTTATAGTTTGTTGACAAGGTGCATTATTTGATTTAATTTAATTTGCAACTTAGCTAATAGTACCTTTAACGTCATAAATTTTATAGTATAAATATATTATAATAATTATATAAATTAAATGATTATTAATATAAATAAATTATATATTTATATACATTACAAAACTGGAAAAAATAAATAAATTAAATACATAGAAATTCAAATTTTAAAATTAAAAATTAATTTAATAATTTCGAAAAATTAATTTAACAATTTCAAAACATTTGAATATATAAACAATTGCGAATCTGAACTGAACAAATTTAATCACCATTTATAAATTATTATTTTTAAAATTAAATGTTCAAACGTATAACTCCCTATTATTATGAACAACTCCCTATTATTAGGAGTACAAGCATCTTCCCTTACCTGTTGAGACATGCAGAAGGATTTGAAGTTTCCGGCATCGTTTGGCGAATTCCACCATATTTTTCGCTCCATTTGTGTTGACGTTGAGAGAGGTATCATATCTACATTTTGCAAGAGCGTTTGCTTGAATAAGTTAGGTTTTGCAACCGAGATACATTTTCCTAGGTATAGCTAGGATAAACACCTACTTAAAGCAGAGCCCTTTCCTAGGTATAACTAGAACTAAGCAAACCTGTCGTCAAACGCTGTGCTTGCTGCATTATTAACAATGGCGTCGAGATTTTCCCAGAGATGCTCTCTCGTGGCCTCCTCATCAATTCCAAGATTATGATCCACTGCAACGTCTCCAACAACAGGAACGACTTTCTGGAATATGAAGCTTTCAAAATTATCTCCGTGTTGCTCCCTCAGAATCTTGAACAACTCCAGCCTCATAACCTGTCATTCAAAGGGGTTTGTAGGTCTAGGATTAATTTCTGAGCAATGAGGAGATCGATTAGAGGCATTCAAACAGTCAAATATATAAAATTTAGCTGGATAATTCGCCTCTTAAAACGTCATTGATAAAATATTATACAGAATCTTTTGTTGAATCTATTCATTTTTCTGATTCTTAATATTCTAGATCATACAAGAGCCACTTTTACGAGGATTGCAGATTCAGCAAATATCTTACAATCTTGTTTGACATTTCCCATAACCTTTTGTTGAATCTATTCATTTTTCTGATTCTTAATATTCTAGATCATACTAGGGCCACTTTTACCAGGATTGCAGATTCTGCAAATATCTTAGAATCTTGTTTGACATTTTCCATAAGCATTACATTCTGAGATATTCCCTAAATTTACAATTTAAATAAAGATAATTGCAAGAACCACCACCCAAAAGTCCATTGGTGAGACTCATACTACCATAAAGCTACAATTTCTATGGATTAAGATGTTGCATCAATCTAGAAAGACCACAACCCAAGAATCAATGGATTAAACTTTCACTAGCATAAATCTATAGTTTTCATCCGTTTTTGAATCAAATTTATACATAAAAAATAATTCTCAATGAATTTCCCTATGAAATTTATTACTTCTTTTTTAAATCGGTTTTTGGCTGACTCTACATCTTCAGCCCTCAGCAAAACATAAATGCAGCTAATCCCAGGCTGTATACGCAAGATTTTCTCCACGAAAACTGCACCAAGTAAACAGTAATTAACAATTTGTTATCTGAAATCCAAATATATGTAAAGATCAATTTAACATTAATAACGCCAAAAATACTTTTGCCTAGGAAACCGGTTGATCCAGTCACTAATATGTTCTTGTCCTTGAGAAATCCTAGAGCGTTGGACGCCATCTCTCACTTAACACTACACAAATTTGGCAGCTCCTGCTGAAAGAATGAGTAGCATCAAAAACCTTTAAAAATTTAAAATCTTAAGTACCATAACTAAATAATGAATTCACAATTTTAGAAACTTAACGACCATACCTAAATAGTTAATTCACACCGCAATCGTTAGGTAACGCATTGTAATTCGATAAAGAAATATTTAACCTATACGGTTGGTTCACTCACGACACTCACACGCGAGTCAATTACTTGTTTTTAAAATTCAATTCAAGGTAGACAGCTGGAGTGACCGGCAACCTGTGCAAAATAATAAATGCACAACGAAATAGTTAATTCACAGCGAAATGATTAGGTAACGCATTGTAATTCGGATAAAGAAATATTTAAGGCATCAATAAATCCCATGCTATCTGGCCATAAATGAACGGCGGGTGTATATGCCCACCGTTCGATTTGGCTAAGGCCGACCGTTTGATTTGGCTAAGGCCGAAATCGAAACGGTGGGCATATACACCCGCCGTTCATTTATGGCCCAATAGCAGGGGAAATATGGCTCGCCGAAGGAGTTGGTTCACTCACCACACTCACAGGCAAGTCACTTAATTTGTTTTTAGAATTCAATTTAAGGTACACAGCTGCAGTGACCGGCAACCTGTGCAAACGAATAAATATTGCACAGCGAAATGGTTAGGTAACGCATTGTAATAAGGTAAAGAAATATTTAACATATACCGTGAAGGAGTTGGTTCACTCACGATACTCACAGGCAAGGCAATTAATTTATTTTTAATATTGAATTTTTATTGAAAAAAATAAATAATCATAAAATTATTAATATTAATATTTTTTACAGATTTAATTAATGTTGTAATTATTATTGATAATTATTTTAGAATTTTTATTTAAATAATGCATAGGTTTAAAATTTATCAAAGATATTACCTTTATAAAATTTGTATTTTTTTTCTCAATTTTACTTAAATAAGTGTTGCCTTGCATTTATATTTAGGGAAATCTGTAATTTATTTTCTTTTAAAATAAAAATAAAAATATTTTCTAAATAAAACAGTGTTAACTATGATTAAAAAAAATGAATGTACTTACAAATTTGATTGTTATTAATTTTGTAATTATTACTGATAATTATTTGGGAAATTTAATTTAAATAATTTTGTATGTTTAAATTTATCAAGGAAATATTGTTTTCAATATTATTTTTTATAAAATATGTTTGTTTGTTTTTTGTTTTGTTTTTGTTTTTTTTTTTTTTTTTTCCGAATTTTTGTAAGTTAGTATTGCACTGCATTATACATTTAGGGAAATCTACAATTTTTTTCCTTTAAAATAAAAATAAGAATAAAATATTTCTGAATAAAAAATAGTGTTAACCTTGATTAAAAACAAAAGTGAATATACTTATTTGGTTAGTGATTAGTTTTAATTAAGAATATTGTAAAATATTAATAATCTCACTCTTATTGAGCTTGCTCCGTTTGTGGTATGAATATTTCACTTTCACTCTCAACCATAAATAAAATATTGGAATATTCATGTGAAATAACTAATTTTGTATCAACTTTAAAAAAAAGAAGGTAAAAGTAATTAAAAATAAAAGATAAAATAAAAACAAAAATAAAATATTTTCTAAATAAAAACCAATATCAACTATAATTAAAAACAAAAATGAATATATTTATTTAGTTATTTTAAATTAAATGCATTACAAAATATCAATAATTTTATTCTAATTATGCTTTCCCAATTTGTTGTTACCATTAGAACTCAAAAGATGTAAAAATGTTTTATGCTCACTCTCAAACATAAACAAAATATTTAAATATTAATATGAAATAACAAAATTTTATATCAATTTAAAAATAAAATAATTAAATGTCATGACTCCAATGCTAAGTAACAATTTATTTTATTTTTATTTTTTTTAATTTTTATTCTATGGTCCTAAGGTTACTGTGGTTTACACATTATAGTTATAATCTCATTCAACTATTGGTAATCACATAGTATCACCATATGCACCCCTTGACATGCAATATTGGTTTGTTTTATGTACTAACTTACTGGATTTAGAAATGATTTAAATCACTAATTTGGTATCTCGCATGTTGTCCGCGCGACAATTGGACAGTTGGTAACTTTTCCTTTTGTCCCTTCGCCATCACATGGCTTTCCTTATCTGTTACCGTGTGTAATTAATCCTGCTCTGCTCCGTTCTGTACGAGGCTGGCAGGCTATCCAGTGTCTCGGCTTGCGTGGTATTTCCCACCTCATCTACGGTGGAGATCACCCTCTGCCATCCAACAGTGGCAGCCATTCGCAATTTTCTGACCTAATCTACCGGTTTCTTTGGGTGACAGTGCTCATTTGGATAGGCAACTCTCTGTGGGCCTATTCTAGTTAAGTCCATGCATTTAGCTCCAGAGAGCCAACCCTTTAGACCCTACTCAATTACCGACGAATTTGTCACCCAAACCCTTCAGGTAATCAAATGATACAGAGTTTTGTTTGTTCTGATTTCTTTTGGCTAAGCGCTTCTTCGATTTACTGAAAGAATCCTTGACCCGTTCATGGCTCATGCAAACTGCAGGTTGGTTTGGTATTTGAGGGCATCCTACAACGCCGGAACGAGAGCTGTTCATATGTTGGTTGAAGCATCCTTTAGCGGGTAAATTCTTGTCAAAGAACGAAGATGGTTTTCTTCTATATTTCTACCGCAATCCACATTCCTTCCACAGTTGTCTAACTTTTTGTTGTGTGGCTTGCTCTTATGCAGGCTGGGCGCCTGTCCCTCATGCGGTGGCCTAGACTCACCTAAAGGAAACCCTCCTTCAACATGTCCAGGGTTCCAGGTATGGAAAAGCCTTTCGGCCAAGGCCTCGTCTGCTTGTCTCGGAGGTTTTCCTGTGTCCAATGGAGGGTAGACCTTCTAGTTTCTTTTTATATTCTGTTAAATATTGGAGTGGAGGGTATTTACATCCCCTCGAGGGCTCCAGGTTCCCATTGAATGGCATGTATAACTTATTTACTTGAGTTTGGCGTCCCACTTGAGTTTCACTGCTCGGACATTGTGGTTGTATTATCTTAATGCATAACTGTGCACATTATGCTTGCGGCATATTTTTTCCTCTTTACCATCGTACTGTATTTACCGTGAAGGTATATTGAGTTTATAGACAGAGTGGTCTCCTTTTTTTATTCATGTTGAAAAGATTGCTGCATAGCGGACTTGCCTGTACTGGAAATCTGGATGTAGCTTCCTCTTCTAGAATTCTTGGTCTCATCCAACGTTTGATTATGTAATCCATTTTGTTTAGCATTCAAATAAATGTATAGTTTTATGGTATTTTATGTATTCAACTTTGGGTTGGACATGTTCCACTTGCGTGCATCTTTCAGTTTGAGAGGGTTCGAACCCTGCTTCTCAATCGCAGTCTTAAGTTTCTTTTTCAATAGCTCTTATATACTACTAGATTCTTATCTTTGTTTTAATATGGAAGAGTTAAGCGTTGAAGGGCTTCAAGCCCTACCCAATCTATATACACAGTCATGCTTCAAACCCATCTTTCTTAGGTTCATTCACAGTTCAGACACTACTCATGGAGCAGACCTCCTGCCGCGCCCATAATGTTTCTAGCCCTACTTTAATACAGGGAGAAACATTCTTGCGACACCTTAAAAAAAGCCTTGCAATAAACTCTGTATTCGATTGGTGATATTTTAAGGTTGTCGTAGCTCGTAGCGAGACAAACGATGGCATTTTCTACTTTATATTTTTTTTGTTAAATGAAAGGCTTAGCTCTAGCGTGTTTCATGGCATCCAAAAATAATACTGGAATTTAATCAGTTCTATTCTCTTTCGTATTTTCAGGTCTGTCTATACATTGCACAGTATTTCCACATTTTTGTTTATTATTGTTCCTTAGAACAGATAGCCTAATTTTGAAATGTCTTCCCAAGGTTTCATTTTCTTTCATTCTCTAATGCACGAAACTGGTTATTACATTTAGTATGTTCACCTCCTAACAAAATCACTTTGCCAACCTTTAACAAATATTGTTAACGCCTGTGTTACTATACATGTCTTAGTTTCCAACCTGAAGAAAATTGCCTAGACAGAGAGAGTTAACTGTAAAATTCTCTAACTGAGTTCGACCCTCTTCTTGATAGCTTACCATTACTATTACCCGAAAACTAATTATATAGAATTACCTGTTCTCACTTTTTTTTTTTTTTTGAGTCTTCTTTCATAATTCTAGGAAGAACTGTAACTCACAGAATTAAACATTTTCTAGTTTCAGGTCAGTGCCTCATACCTGTGTCGTTTTCTCTAAGTGGTTTCAAAGAAAGAGGTCACCTCTGCTCTGTGTAGCTAGTCAACCACCCGACCATGAGATTGTCTTTCGAGACCAATCTCCCCCCTAGCTTGCTCAAAGACTAACAGTCTTTTACAAGTTGCATGCGCTCTGCGCCCTTACCATCTAATCATCACCAGACATGGTAAGCCCCCTTCCTTTTTCCTACTAACTGTCCTCTATAGCACAGTTTTCCCCCCCTCTCCCCCTCCTTTTCTTGGAAACCATTCCATGGTTAGGTGGGAGGGCAGTTAGGGCTTTGCAATTATATATATATATATATATATATATATATATATATATATATATATATATATATATATATATATATTAACTTCTCTCCTCAGAAGTTACATGATATCCCTGTTACTAGGAAATCATTTCTCATTTTCATTCACTAAGAAAAAATATTAATTTATGCAACAGGTAATAATCACCATCCTTCAGTTTGTTTCTTTTTCTAGCTATGGTAAATAAAATATTTACAATATTCTGGGGATATGACATCTCCCCCTCCTGAAATTAGACATCGTCCCGATGTCCTTCGGTTATAAACAGCCCTGGGTAAGCCTGTTTCATGAGTTCTTCATCCTCCCAAGTGGCCTCATGAAGCCCAAAGTGCTGCCACTGCACTTTAACTTGGGTAATATTCCGCTTCCGCAACGTTACTTCTCTCTGGTCGAGGATGCTCAGCGGTTCGACCCAGATTTCTCCTTCTAGTTTGACCTGCAACATGCAACATCCTAAGTCAGTTTCTTTTAAAAGAAAACATTTAGACTGATCTATCAGAGATAATTCTCACCTGTATATCCTACCATTTGATCACATGTTTAGGATCATAAACATATTTTTTTAACATGGAGACATGAAAGACATTGTGGACTCGTATGTGACTTGGTAGAGCGAGTTGGTAAGCCACCGGCCCAATTCTTGCTAAGACCTGGAATGGTCCACAATATCGAGGTGACAACTTAGCGCACCCGCTCCACTATAATGTGCTCTTTTTTGCTCGAATTCTCACATACACATGATCACCGACTTGATACTCCTTAAACCTCCTTTTCCGGTCAGCGAAGTTCTTTTGCCTATCCTGAGCTGCCTTCAGATTAGAACGTACCTTTTTAACCAGTTCCTCCATCTCCTTAAGCATTTCAGGACCTAACATCAATCTGTCTTCCGGTCCACTCCAGCTCGAGGGGGTGCGGCACTTCTGCCCATACAATACTTCAAAAGGGCTCATTAGCAATGATGTGTGGTAGCCATTGTTGTATGCGAACTCAACCAAGTGCAAATAGTCCTCCCACTTGGTTGGTTGCTGCATCACATATGCTCTTAACATATCTTCCACCACCTGGTTCACCCGTTCGGTTTGCCCGTTAGTTTGAGGGTGATAAGCCATGCTGAAATTCAACTGAGTCCCCAATTCTTCAAACAATGTTTTCCAAAAGACCAATGTAAATTTTACATCACGGTCTGAGATTATTGTCTTTGGTAACCCATGCAGCTTAAATATATTTTGCATGAAAACATGGGTGATCTGCACAGCTTTGTAGGTAGATTGCACCGGTATAAAATGTGCTGACTTACTTAGCTTGTCCACCACCACCATGATGGAGTCGTTATTTTTCTTTGACTTAGGAAAACCCGTTATAAAATCCATAGAGATGGTTTCCCACTTCCATTCCGGGATGGGTAATGGTTGTCATAAATTAGCAAGATGTTGGTGTTTTTCTTTAATTTGTTGACATTCCAGACATCGTGCCAAATAACCAGGCACATCTTTATTCATACACAGCCAATAATATTCTTTTCAAAGTGCAGTGATCGTCTTTTGATATCTTGGGTGTCCAACGTAATGACTCTTATGATACTCATCCAATATCAGATTTTTAATGTTGTTCTGATTCGGCACATATAGCCTTCCTTTGTAATACAACATTCTGGCAGCATCCAAAGCATAATCTGGCTGTTTTTCTTTGCTGGTTGGTTGTTGAATTTGTTGTTTTATTTGCTGATAAATAGCATCTTGTTCGATTACCTTTTTAATCATTTTCCCGAAGGGGCTTTTCCCTTCACTGCAAGAAATCTCGTATAGGCATTGCAATTTCCGACTCAAAGCGTCTGCCACCTGATTCTCTTTCCCTTTTAAATGCTTGATCTCAAAATCAAAACCACTTAGGAAATCCACCCACCGTGCTTGCCTTGCATTTAGAGTGGGTTGGCTAAAATAATTGTTCAGACTGTGGTGATATGTCAATAATAGAAATTTTCTTCCCATAAGGTAATGTCGCCACATTTTCAGGGCGTGAATAACAGCTGCCAACTCTAGATCATAAGTAGAATATTTCTGCTCATGCTTTTTTAACTTTCTTGACTCGTATGCTATCACTTTTCCTTCCTGCATTAACACACTTCCTACCCCTTCCTTACTTGCGTCAGTGCAAACCACATAATCTTTACTAGGATCGGCTATGTTTAGAATGGGTGTCGTGGTGAGTAAGTATTTGAGTTGTTCGAAACGTTTTTGACATTCAGGGGTCCACCTGAAGGTTCTTCCCTTTTCTGTAAGGATGTGATTAGATAAGATACTTTTTAAAATCCTTCTACAAATCATCTGTAATAGCCTGCTAACCCCATGAAAGATCAGATGTCCACCACATCTTTGGGTACCGGCCATTCCATTATGGTCCTTATCTTTTCAGGGTCCACTGCGATCCCTTCTTTAGTGATTATATGCCCCAAATATTGTATCTGTTCTTTAAAGAATTCACATTTACTGAACTTAGCATATAATTGGTGTTCTCAGAAGGTTTTCAATACTAATATGAGGTGCTCCTGATGCTCCTCCATAGTCCGAGAGTAAATCAATATATCGTCAATAAAAATCAGCACAAATTTATCCAAATACCGATGAAATACACTGTTCATCAGACACATAAAGGTGGCAGGGGCATTGGTCAACCCGAAGGGTAACACCACAAACTCATAATGGCCATACTGTGTTCTAAAAGTTGTCTTAGCTATGTCTTCCTCTTTAATCCTAATTTGGTGATACCCTGATCGCAAATCAATATTTGAGAAAACTGTTGCTCCTTTCACCTGGTCGAACAGTTCATTAATACGGGGTAGAGGGTACTTATTTTTTATTGTCAATTTGTTTAATTGTTGGTAGTCCATACACATACGGAGGGTCCCGTCATTTTTCTTAACGAACAATACCGGGGCTCCCTACGGGGACACACTGGGGCGAATGCAATTTTTTCCAACAGCTCCTGTAATTGCATTTTCAGCTCTGTCAATTCTGGCACGCTCATTCTGTAGGGTGCTTGGGATACTCGGGCTGCCCCTGGCACCAACTCGATGCTAAAATCTATGTCTCTTTTGGGTGGCAGTCCATGAATCTCTTCTGGAAACACATCAGCAAATTATTGTATCACATAAAAGTTCTCCAATGTGGCTATTTTATCTTTTGAGTTGGCATAACCCATTTGGATGGCATAAATCTGACATCCCTTCCTAATGCATTTTGCTAACTATGAGGTAGTTATGGGTCGAATCTACACTGGCCTCTTAATTCCCTGCATCTCTTGTTTTATTCCCAACACGTCTTTATAACAGATAGTCTTAGTTTTACAATTAATTATGGACCAGTGTTTTTCTAACCAGTCCTTTCCAATCAGCACATCGGACAAACCAAGGGGAAGCACATTAAAATCTGCCATCACTAGCTATCCTGCTATCTTTAAAGGGCAGTTTTTGACCTTAGCAAGTACCCGTCTCTTTACCCCTGTTGTCAACTGTACTAGCCAAGGGTCCTTAAATTTAACAAGTTGCGATTTACAACGTTCCACAACCATAGGACTAATATAACTTAACGTAGCTCCACGATCAATTAAAACAGTTACAGCAAGGTCTAAGAGTTTACCTTCGAATTCCACCATGGTCGACTGGTACTTCACCTGGCGATCTTCCAAAGTGGCATTAATCTTTGGCAGACTCCATCCTACATCGCCAACTGTAGATGCTTCGTAGACTTGGGAAACTTGTTCAGTTCCTTTTCGCTGGGGACAATTTTTCACATAATGGGATCCACCACAGCCCCAACATTGCACTGGAGGCCTTGTTGTCCCTTCTTTGTCTATTTTTCTGGGTTGTTCATTAGTTCTGGACTCAATGTGGGGCTTTAATCGAAGCGAATTCTTCTGTGAGTTTCTACTGGTTTGCCCCTTGGCAAATCCTTTGTTACCACCACCACGATTACCTTTAGTATTTCCAGCCAGCTTGCTGCTTTTCTTATCGACCCATCTCTTACCCAGGATTTCTCCCTTCTGCTTGCTTTGTTGGTAGCAAATTCGGGCTTTGCGTATGGCGTCGTCCATCGTCTTTGGGTTGTCAAATTCGATTCTTTCCCTCATACTCAAGGGTAAACTACTGAAAAACCTCTGTACTTTAGCTTCTTCCTCCCGAATATAAGGCACATAACGGAGCAAAGAAGTAAAACGAGTGACAAATTCGTCCATAGTTTGTTGCCCCAACCGTAGGTCATGAAATTACCTTGCCTTCTCATCATAGAAGCACTCGGTCAGGTACCTTTCCTTAAAGTATCTTTGAAATTTTTCCCAAGTGATATTCTGTTCGCTCACTCCTCTTACCATCTTAACTTCTTCCCACTACAGGGTGGCCTTTCCCTGTAATTGGAAAATGGCCAACTGTGCCTTGAGGTTGTGATCGTATTCATATAGCTGGAAGTATTTGTTCATATTAATCAACCAGGCCTCAACTGCTTCTTCCTATTCTTTGTCAAAGTGTGGTGATTTGATTTTACGGAATTCCCCCTGAAACTCTATCCGTTGCCTTTTGGATGTCTACTATTCGGAAGCATTATCAGAGCGTTCCTCCTCCCTTCCTTCTGACTATTTGGGTTTTGTGTGGTGATTTTGTTCTTTTGAAATTCTTTGTTGCTCAGCGCTAGGATTTGGTGGCTGCTGATTCTGTCTGTCGGATAGGCTTTTTATAATCCTCTCCTCTTCCATAGTTAACCTTGCATTATCTTCCTGTAATTGGGCCATTTCATTTTTCAACTCTTGTATTGTCTCCAAAATTTCCAGATTGGTATTGGGAGCCTCCTCTCCCAGCTATACCCATAATTCGGGACTATTTTCAGGACCAGTTGCAGGTCCCTGACCCACCACAACCCTGCATGACGCACTCTCTGCTCTCCTCATATTGTCAGTCTTTTGTTTTCTTGTGCTTAACATAAGACAAGTAACACTGGAAGGGTCAACACATTATCTGTTTTCTTTAATTACTCAATAGAGACGAAATAAATTGTATGTACATAATCTGTTTGCCAGTTTCAATTCCCAGAGGCCATAGTTTTTGTAACTGGGCTTTGATGCCACTTGTCATGACTCTAATGCTAAGTAACATTTTTTTTTATTATTATTTATGGTCCTAAAGTTACCGTGGTTTACACATTATAGTTATAATCTCATTCAACTATTGGTAATCACATAGTATCACCATATGCACCCCTTGACATGCGGCATTGGTTTGTTTTATGTACTAATGTACTGGATTTAGAAATTATTTAAATCACTGATTTGGTATCTCGCATGTTGTCCACGCGGCAATTGGACAGTTGGTAACTTTTCCTTTTGTCCCTTCGCCATCACATGGCTTTCCTTATCTGTTACTGTGTGTAATTAATCATGCCCTGCTCCATTCTATACGAGGCCGGCAGGCTGTCTAGTCTCTCGGCTTGCGTGGTATTTCCTGCCTCATCTATGGTGGAGATCGCCCTCTGCCATCCAACGGTGGTAGCCATTTGCGGGTTTCTGACCTAATCTATCGGTTGCTTTGGGTGACGGTGCTCATTTGGATAGGTAGCTCTCTGCGGGCCTGTTCTGGTTCAGTCCATGCATTCAACTCTAGAGAGCCAACCCTTTAGACCCTACTCAATTGCCGACGGATTTGTCACCCAAACCCTTCAGGTAATCAAATGATACAGAGTTTTGTTTATTCTACTTTCTTTTGGCTAAACGCTTCTTCGATTTACTGAAAGAATCCCTGACTTGTTCATGGCTCATGCAAATTGTAGGTTGGTTTGGTATTTGAGGGCATCCTACAGCACTGGAATGAGAGCTGTTCATACGTTGGTTGAAGCATCCTTTAACGGGTAAGTTCTTGTCAAAGAACGAAGATGGTTTTCTTCTATATTTCTACCACAATCCTCATTCCTTCCAGAGTTGTCTAACTTTGTGTTGCGTGGCTTGCTCTCATGCAGGCTAGGCGCCTGTCCCTCATGCGATGGCCTAGACTCGCCTAAAGGAAACCCTCCTTCAGCATGTCCAGGGTTCCAGGTATGGAAAAGCCTTCCGGCCGACGCCTCGACTGTTTGTCTCGGAGGTTTTCCTGTGTCCAATAGAGGGTAGCCCTTCTAGTTTCTTTTTATATTCTGTTAAATATTGGAGTGGAGGGTATTTGTGTCCCCTCGAGGGCTCTAGGTTCCCATTGAATGACATTTATAACTTATTTACTTGAGTTTGGCGTCCCACTTGAGTTTCACTGCTCGAACATTGTGGTTGTATTATCTTAATGCATAATTGTGCACATTATGCTTGCGGCATATTTTTTCCTCTTTACTACTGTACTGTATTTACAGTGAAGGTCTATTGAGTTTATAGACAAAGTGGTCTCCTTGTTTTATTCATCTTTAAAAGATTGTCGTACCGTGGACTTGCCTGTACTAGAAATCTGGATGTAGCTTCCTTTTCTAGAATTCTTGGTCTCATCCAACGTTTGATTATGTAATGCATTTTGTTTAGCATTCAAATAAATGTACAGTTTTATGGTATTCTATGTATTCGACTTTGGGTTGGACATGTTCCACTTGCGTGCATCTTTCAGTTTGAGAGGGTTCGAACCCTGCTCCCCAACCACAGTCTTAAGTTTCTCTTTCAATAGCTCTTATATACTACTAGATTCTTCAGGTTTTGGAGACCTACGTTCTACCGAACTGAACTAAAAGCGCGGCGCTTCCTCTCCTTATCAGTCGAGCCCCCTAAAGGGTCCTCTCCCGGTGGTCGAGCAACTAAAGTTCCTTGCTTTCCTAACGTCAAGCAAGCAATAAATTCCTCTCCTCTCCCTCTTGGGCTCTGGCAGCAAGCATAATATTGTATACAACATATTTCGATAAATATCCCATGCTTTCCGTTGGTAAACGACTAACCAACGACCTCCAACCCTGTATGTCTTTTTCCCGATACCTTGCTTGCTTGGTACGAGAGTCTTTTTATCATATTGGACGATTGAATAAATAGAACAAGAGAGCAGGCTCGACTGTTAAGGAGAGGACCTTTAGGGTGCGTAAGCACGCTCGACTAATAAGGAGAGGTGCTCGACTGTTAAGGACCCTTTAGGGTGCGTTAGCACACTCGACTAATAAGGAGAGGGGGCTAACGCACCCTAAAGGGTCCTTAACAGTCGAGCCCCTCCGGGCCTCACCATCGGAATAGTGAGTGGCTCCGCCCCTATGAAGAAGTATCTTTGTTTTAATATGGAAGAGTTAAGCGCTGAAGGGTTTCAAGCCCTACCCAATCTATATACACAGTCATGCTTCAAACCCAGCTTTCTTGGGTTCGTTCATAGTTCAGACACTACTCATGGAGTGGACCTCCTGTCGCGCCCATAATGTTTCTAGCCCTACCTTAATACAGGGAGAAACATTCTTGTGGCACCTTAAAAACTTGCAATAAACTCTCTATTCGATTGGTGATATTTTAAGGTTGTCACAGCTCGCAGCGAGGCAAACGATGGCATTTTCTACTTTATATTTTTTTTGTTAAATGAAAGGCTCAGCCCTAGCATGTTGCATGCCATCTAAAAATAATACTGGAATTTAATCAGTTCTGTTCTCTTTCGTATTTTCAGGTCTGTCTATACATTGCACAATATTTCCACATTTTTGTTTATTATTGTTCCTTAGAACAGATAGCCTAATTTTGAAATGTCTTCCTAAGGTTTCATTTTCTTTCATTCTCTAATGCACGAAATTGGTTATTACATTTAGTATGTTCACCTCACGACATAATCACTCTGCCAACCTTTAACAAATATTGTTAACCCCCGTGTTACTATACATGTCTTAGTTTCCAACCTGAAGAAAATTGCCTAAACAGAGACGGTTAACTGTAAAATTCTCTAACTGAGTTCGACCCTCTTCTTGACAGCTTACCGCTACTATTACCCGAAAAATAATTATATAGAATTACCTGTTCTCACTTTTTTTTTTTGAGTCTTCTTTCATAATTCTAGGAAGAACTGTAACTCACAGAATTAAACATTTTCTAGTTTTAGGTTAGTGCCTGGTACCTATGTTGCTTTCCGTAAGTGATTTCAAAGAAAGAGGTCACCTCTGCTCTCTGCAGCTATTCAACCACCCGACCATGAGATTGTCTTTCGAGACCAATCTCCCCCCTAGCTTGCTCAAAGACTAACATTCTTTTACAAATTGCACGCGCTCTGCGCCCTTACCATCTGATCATCATCGGACATGGTAAGCCCCCTTCCTTTTTCCTACTGCCTATCCTCTACAGCACAGTTTTTTCCCCCTCTCCCCCTCCTTTTCCTGGAAACCATTCCACGATTAGGGGGGAGGGCAGTTAGGGTTTTGCAACTATTTTTTATATATATATTAAGTTCTCTCCTCAGAAGTTACATGATATCCCTGGTACTAGGAAATCATTTCTCATTTTCATTCACTAAAAAAAATATTAATTTATGCAACAGGTAATAATCACCATCCTTCAGTTTATTTATTTATCTAGCTATGGTAAATAAAATATTTACAATATTATGGGGATATGACATTAAATATATAAAAAATAAATATATTCCAAGTTTTTAGCGTGGAAATTTTATAATTTTTATACTTATTAAAAATATTTCAATACAAGATTATATATATATATATATATATATATATATATATATATATATATATTAAAAAAAATCAAGTATTTCGTAACCAAAATTTCTAATAAAAATTATAAAAGGGAGGTGCGTGTATATATATATATATATATATATATATATATATATATATATATATATATATATATATATATATATATATATATATATATATATATATATATATATATATATATATATATATATATATATATAAATATTAAAAGTAAAAAAAATCAAGTATTTCGTAACCAGAATTTCTAATAAAAACTATAAAAGGGAGGTGCGCAATCATTAAATTCTTATATAAAATTAATGTGTGATATTTAAAAAATATTAATACAAAAATAAAAATAAAAGTGGATTATAATTAAAATATTTCAATCATTTTTGCGCTACTCTAAAAGAAAATTAAATATGGGAAAACCCCTTTTAGATTTGGACCTTTGACTTTCTAAAAAAGTACATATCCTTAGCCATTAACTATTTTTTTATTGTATAAATTAAATGTAATATAATTAAGATATGTTATTAGATTTATGATCATAATGTAATAAATAAGTATTATGTGAAATAATCATATGGAAATTATTTCGTAATAAAATCTTTAATATGTAATATTGATTAGTTATAGAACAGTTATTATATCATATTTATTTATTGTATTATGCCAATATTTTTTATAGTATACCTTGGGTATACTACAAAAACCTTCTTTCAATTTAAGAATAGTTAAATTTGATGAGATATTTTGAAATGGTTAGGAAAAATTAGTCCTTTTGTAACTTTTTTCAATTAAAATGTCTATATTATCAGGGACATGCCTCTTATTAAGATTTTATCCTTAATTTTGAATGTGTTACTAGATTTTCAAAAGTTTATCCACATAAAATGTGAGGAACCTTAAATTTCATTTAAGGACATTGTTCAAAATTAATTATATACAATGTGCATTAGTTTGAGAAGGTTATTTAAAATAAATTTTGTGTCACCTATTGTTCTTAAATTTGGAGAGGCTTCCTAGATTTCCAAGAGTTTATCCACATCAAATTTGAGGAACCTTAAATTATAGTAATCCTCTTTTGATTTGAGGAGGTTGCACAAAATTGATTGAATATGACCTCCTTTAGTTTGAGACAGTTGTTGCAGAGGTTTCGTAGATTTCCAAAAGTTTATCCACATCAAATTTGAGGAACCTTAAATTATAGTAAACCTCTTTTTATTTGAGGAGGTTGCTCAAAATTGATTGAACATGATCTCGTTTAGTTTGAATAGTTGTTGTCAGGCAATTTAATTGCTTAAATTATGTTCCATTCAATTTTCAATTTGTGGTCATAAATTCATAAACACCAACATTGTATGTCTCAAACTAGTACATAAATGATTCTCAAGCTATGGAAGAAATTTTACAATCTAATATTCTAAGAAATGCACTAGCAACAAAATTCTATCATAATGAAAATTAAAGGGTTATAGAAGTTTTCTAGGTTATTGAGATTATGTTTTCAAGAACACTTTATATGTATGTTAGCATGTATATACCAATATATAAATCTCATATATTATTTTCATATTTATACTAATAAATGTACCAACATACATGTAGTCACAGTATATATATTGAATACATAATGTGTTGGTATACTAGTGGTGGTCCTCATTGGGTAAACACAATACATGGATAGATTAAGTGATTAATACTTTAGTTTGGGGTTGTAAAAGCATCCTAAATTGGTATATTTTAATCCTTTAATCGTTATATTAATTCATCTATTAAGAAAATGTTATGTGGTTGTCCCTAAGATGCTAGTGGATGCCCTTACATCATGGTTAGGTCCCTAACATAAATCATTAACATGTCAAACCTCTAATGGTGACCTGATTACACTTGTAGGATAAATATTCCATTTCTTGTGTGGTGGTCCTCATTTTGCAGGTTTGCCCAATGAGGATTGCCATTAGTACACCGAAATAATATGTATTCAATGTATATACCACTAGTATATATATATATATATATATATATATATATATATATATATTGTCTCCTTATGACCATTTTCCAAAATACAAGATATGTTCATATTGACTTTTATTCTTATTAATTTGCACAATAAGTGTACAATAGTTTTTAAGTAGTTTTTAAGACTTTGTTGTGTTGTATACATTGTCACTCCATGTTTGACTTGAGCATTGACTGTGAGCTGGTGCCTTCCTTGTCTAACCTAGGAGAAATCCAACCAACACTAATCCATCTCGAGCCACCAAGAAATGAAAATAATGTGGCATATTTCACCTTGGGGGTGTATATATATAACAACTAATTATTTCGGTTACTAGGTTTTGACTAGTGTTACAGGATCTGATACTGACATTACAATATGAAATCTATAGCTCAAATAACTCATTAAATATATGGGAAAATCATTGAATTTAACAACACCACACCTTATCAGCATTTTAGGACCTTAATGCAAATGATTGTGATAAAAGGGTAATGATAATAGGTTATATGAGGGGGTAGAAAGGGAAAAACTTACACCTTTTATAGTAGTAAAGGCCTCAAAATCAAGGCCCAATGTCTCCCCAACACCTGATACTTTGCAAGTCCTTATGCAATCATGGGTGAATAGATAAATTTAATTCCAAAAAGGTTCCTCAAAATGGATGAAAACTATGTTGCCAACACCTCCCCTAATTATCATAATACAAGGGTATATTTCACATATCTCATCTTACTTGTCTCTTTAATTTAGTTTATTACATTTATAATATTTGTAAACCTAATTTACATTTTAGAACTATGGGTTATGGAACACTACACATAATAAGTGAAAAGACAAACCAAATCATAATAGTACAAAACCATTTTGTAGTGGGAACCCAAGGATGATAAGGCGCTTAACTACTTAAGGCCCAAATACCTATGTCCCTACCTTGGAAAAACTCCTAATCATGTCCATATAAATCTTCTAAGACAAAGATAAATTCAAAGAATCCATGTTGTGTTCATGGTCCTGATCATGGCCCTTTAGCTCAAGAAACTCATGTTAGTGTCCCTCAATTTCTTCCTCAACCATGGTCTCAAACTCATCCTTAGTTCACATAGCTTCATATTATCCCTAGTGCACAAAATCCCATATCAATGCCCATATCCCACGTTAATAATGATGATATCCTATACAAGGTATGTTTTGTAGTTTGAGGCCTTATTCATGTCCCTTCATCCCTGGAGACTACATTTAGATCCTAAGGGCCTTATTTTCCTCACATGATCATTAAAAAGGCCTTGAGGCCCATTTCTACAATCCAAGGCATTTTAGGAGCAACCATATTCCACTTAAAGGCGAGATATACTCATTTTCCAAACATTCCAAATGAGGACAACCATTACTATACATAGATAATATGTATTCAATATATGTGTGTTGGTATATATATATATATATATATATATACATATACATATACTCACATTTATTATGTTTATATTTATACTAGTATATGTACCAACATACATGTAGTAGTAGTATATATATTGAATACATAATGTGTTGGTATACTAGTGGTGGTCCTCATTGGGTAAGCACAATACATGGATAGATTAAGAGATTAATACTTTAGTTTGGGGTTGTAAAAACATCCTAAATTGGTATATTTTATTCCTTTAATCATTATATTAATTCATCTATTAAGAAAATATTATGTGGTTGTCCCTAAGTTCTAATTGTTGCACTTACATCATGGTTAGGGCCCTAACATAAATCATTAACATGTCAAACCTCTAATGGTGTCCTCATTTCACTTGTAGGATAAGTATTCCATTTCTTGTGTGATGGTCCTCATTTTGCAGGTTTTCCCAATCAGGATCACCATTAGTACACCGACATAATATGTATTCAATGTATATACCACTTCTCTCTCTCTCTCTCTCTCTCTCTCTCTCTCTCTATATATATATATATATATATATATTGTCTCCTTATGAAAGAATCACTTAGACCATTTTCAGAAATACAATATATGTTCATATTGATTTTCATTCTTATTGCTTTGCATAATAAGTCTACAATAATTTTTTAAGTAGTTTTTAAGACTTTGTTGTGTTGTATACATTCTCACTTTATGTCTTACTTGAGCATTGGCCGTGAGATGGTGCCTTCCTTGTCTAACCTAGGAGCAATCCAACCAACACTAATCCATCTCGAGCCACCTAGAAATGAAAATAATGTGGCATATTTCACCTTGGGGGTGGATATATATAACAACTAATTATTTCGGTTACTAGATTTTGACTAGTGTTATAGCATCTGATACTAACATTAGAAAATGAAATCTATAGCTCAAAAAATTCATTAAAAATATGGGAAAATCATTGAATTTAACAACACCACACCTTATCAACATTTGATGACCTTAATGCAAATGATTGTGACAAAAGGGGAATGATAATAGGTTATATGAGGGAGTAGAAAGGGAAAAACTTACACTTTTGATAGTAGTAAAGGCCTCAAAATCAAGGCCCAGTGTCTCCCCAACACCTGAGACTTTGCAAGTCCTTATGCAATCTTGGGTGAATAGCTAAATTTAATTCCAAAAAGGTTCCTCAAAATGGATGAAAACTATGCTACCAACACCTCCCCTAATTATCATAATACAAGGGTATATTTCACATATCTCATCTTACTTGTCTCTTTAATATAGTTTATTACATTTATAATATTTGTAAACCTTATTTACATTTTAGATCTATGGGTTATGGAACAGTACACATAATAAGTGAAAAAACAAACCAAATCATAATAGTACAAAACAATTTTGTAGTGGGAACCCAACGATGATAAGGCCCTTAACTACTTAAGGCCCAAATACCCATGTCCTTACTGTGGAAAAACTCCTAATCATGTCCATATCAATCTTCTATGAAAATGATAAATTTAAAGAATCCATGTTGTGTTCATGGTCTTGATCATGACCTTTAGCTCAAGAAACTCATGTTAGTGTCCCTCAATTTCTTCCTCGACCGTGGTCTCAAACTCATCACTAGTTCACATAGCTTCATATTATCCCTAGTGCACAAAACCCCATATCAATGCCCATATCCCATGTTAAGAATGATGATATCCTATACAAGGTATGTTTTGTAGTTTGAGGCCTTATTCATGTCCCTTGGTCCCTGGAGACTTCATTTAGAGCCTAAGGGCCTTATTTTCCTCACATGACCATTAACAAGGTCTTGAGGCCCATTTCTACAATCCAAGGCATTTTAGGAGCAACCATATTCCACTTAAAGGCCAGATATACTCATTTTCCAAACTTGCCAAATGAGGACCACCATTAGTATACATAGATAATATGTATTCAATATATGTGTGTTGGTATATATACGGGGTATAAGTATCAATATATAAGCTAGAATATATAAGAATAATATGTTAATATTTGTAATTATGTGTGTGTATGTGTGTTAGTATACACATAATTACATATACTGACATATTATTCTTATATATTCTAGCTTATATATTGATACTTATACCTTGTATATATACCAACACACATATATTGAATACATATTATCTATGTATAGTAATGGTGGTACTCATTTGGCATGTTTGAAAAATGAGTATATCTGGCATATATATATATATATATATATGTATATATATATATATATATATATATATATATATATATATATATATATATATATATATATATATATATATATATATATATATATATATATGATATATATATATGATTTGATATGCATGTCGGCATATATATATATATATATACCAATATATATACTCACATACATTATGTTTATATTTATACTAGTATATGTACCAACGTACATGTAGTAGTAGTATATATATTGAATACATAATGTGTTGGTATACTAGTGGTGGTCCTGATTGGGTAAGCACAATACATGGATAGATTAAGAGATTACTACTTTAGTTTAGGGTTGTAAAATCATCCTAAATTGGTATATTTTAATCCTTTAATTGTTATATTAATTCATCTATTAAGAAAATGTTATGTTGTTGTCCATAAGATTCTAGTGGTTGCCCTTACATTATGGTTAGGGCTCTAATACAAACCATTAACATGTCAAACCTCTAATGGTGTCCTGATTACACTTGTAGGATAAATATTCCATTTCTTGTCTGGTGGTCCTTATTTTGCAGGTTTGCCCAATCATGATCACCATTAGTACACCGACATAATATGTTTTACTGTATATACCACTAGTATATATATATATATATATTGTCTCCTTATGAAATAATCACTTAGACCATTTTCATAAATACAAGATATGTTCATATTGATTTTCATTCTTATTGCTTTTCATAATAAGTTTACAGTAATTTTTAAGTAGTTTTTAAGACTTTGTTGTGTTGTATACATTGTCACTTTATGTCTTACTTGATCATTGGTCGTGAGATGGTGCCTTCCTTGTCTAACCTAGGAGTAATCCAACCAACTCTAATCCATCTCGAGCCACCTAGAAATGAAATAATGTGGCATATTTCACCTTCGGGGTGGATATATATAACAACTAATTATTTCGGTTACTAGATTTTGACTACTGTTACAGGATCTGATACTAATATTGGAAAATGAAAGCTATAGCTCAGAAAAATCATTAAAAATATGGGAAAATCATTGAATTTAACAACACCACAGCTTATCAGCATTTGATGATCTTAATGCAAATGATTGTGACAAAAGGGGAATGATAATAGGCTATATGAGGGAGTAGAAAGGGAAAAACTTACACTTTTGATAGTAGTAAAGGCCACAAAATGAAGGTCCAATGTCTCCCCAACGCCTGAGACTTTGGAAGTCCTTATGAAATATTGGGTGAATAGGTAAATTTAATTCCAAAAAGGTTGCTCAAAATGGATGAAATCTATGCTGCCAACACCTCCCCTAATTATCATAATACAGGGATATATTTCACATATCTCATCTTACTTGTCTCTTTAATCTAGTTTATTACATTTATAATATTTGTAAACCTAATTTACATTTTAGATCTATGGGTTATGGAACACTACACATAATAAGTGAAAAAACAAACCAAATCATAATAGTACAAAGCCATTTTGTAGTGGGAACCCAAGGATGATAAGGCCCTTAACTACTTAAGTCCCAAATACCCATGTCTCTACTGTGGAAAAAAATCCTAATCATGTCCATATCAATCTTCTATGACAAAGATAAATTTAAAGAATCCATGTTGTGTTCATGGTCCTGATCATGACCTTTAGCTCAAGAATCTCATGTTAGTTTCCCTCAATTTCTTCCTCAACCAAGCTCTTAAACGCATTCCTAGTTCACATAGCTTCATATTATCCATAGTGCAAAAAACCCCATATCAATGCCCATATCCCATGTTAAGAATGATGATATCCTATACAATGTATGTTTTGTAGTTTTAGGCCTTATTGAGGTCCCCTGGTTCCTTGAGACTTCATTTATAGCTAAGGGCCTTATTTTCCTCACATGACCATTAGCAAGGCCCTGAGGCCCATTTCTATAATCCAAGGCATTTTAGGAGAAACCATATTCCACTTAAAGGCCAGAAATACTAATTTTCCAAACATGCCAAATGATGACCACCATTACTATACATAGATAATATGTATTCAATATATGTGTGATGATATATATATGGGGTATAAGTATCAATATATAAGCTAGAATATATAAGAATAATATGTCAGTATATGTACTTATGTGTGTTGGTATATATATATATATATATATATATATATATATATATATATATATATATATATATAGATATCTTATTTTGATATGTATGTCGGCATATATATACCAATATATATACTCACATATATTATGTTTATATTTATACTAGTAAATGAACCAACATACATGTAGTAGTAGTATATATATTGAATACATAATGTGTTGGTATACTAGTGGTGGTCCTCATTAGGTAAGCACGATACGTGGATAGATTAAGAGATTAATACTTTATGTTAGGGTTGTAAAAGCATCCTAAATTGGTATATTTTAATCATTTAATCGTTATATTAATTCATCTATTAAGAAAATGTTATGTGGTTGTCCCTAAGATGCTAGTGTTTGCCCTTACATCATGGTTAGGGCCCTAACATAAATCATTAACATGTCAAACCTCTAATGGTGTCATGATTAAACATGTAGGATAAATATTCCATTTCTTGTGTGGTGGTCCTCATTTTGTAGGTTTTACCAATGAGGATCACCATTAGTACACCGACATAATATGTATTCAATGTATGTACCACTAGTGTATGTATATCTTATTGTGCAAAGCATCACTTATACCATTTTCCAAAATACAAGATATGTTCATATTGATTTTCATCCTTATTGCTTTGCACAATAAGTCTACAATAGTTTTTAAGTAACTTTTTTCCCTCAAGTTCCCTATACCAAAAATGAAAATTCCATGTATAAATGACAAGTGGTTACGTTAATGGATTCCTTAACTTGTACATATCTGAATAATCCATTTTTCTTTGCTTAAACAATCATTCTACTAAGCATTTTTGCTATGAAGAGGAATAAAAATGGTGAGAAGGGGCATCCTTGCTTGAGACCCCTAAATTTCATGAAGAACCGCAAAGGAGAGACTTTTATTGACACTTCAAATTTTGTAGATTCAACGCACCCCATAATACAATTAATAAATTCAAGTCATAAACCTATTTCAAGAAAAAATAATATGAGAAAGATCCTTTTCATTTCCTAATGTGCATTTCAACGATCAATTTTCATAACTATTATGGGTTGTTTTATAGTTTTTATTGAGTGAAACCCCTCGTATGTTTCCCAACAACATCATGGATTTAATTATTAAAAATAAATCAAAATTTCTCCTCTAAATTGGAATGGTATGGTGTTTGTTTCATTTTGTTTCCAATGGGCTTTGAGAAAATATTGTAGATAAGATTGCGAAGGGATATTGTTATGAAATCGAAAGGTCATTCTTTTTTGAAATAAGTGTTATAAAATACACTAATATCTTGCCACTTCTTCTTCCTTCCTAAATCACCCTAAGAAACTTATCCTCTAAGAAGTCGTAGAATCATAAGAAGAATTCCATAATCCAAGCATCAAGATGTAGAATTTTGGCCATCCAAAAAATTTCGAGAACATATTTTAATTCTTCTAATTGTTACCTATAACTTTGTAATTTCATTAATCACATCATTAAAGAATATAGGAAATAATCTAAATACTTTCATAATCTCTCCTAAATTAGCTACATCACTCTCCCTAAACAAGGATTAGATGTGTTTTTTACTTACATGGGAAATATCCTTAAAGGATGAGACCTGTGAACCATATAAACCTATCAATTCCAAAATATGGTTGAATTCCCTTCTATAGGAAACATATTTTTGAATAAAATTCATATTATTATCTCCTCAAAAAACTAAATTATATCGATTTTAAATTTACACTTAGTTTCTTCCAACTTTGGAAGGAATTTATTTTTACCTTAAAGGTATTTTAACCATTCATCCTCATCATCATTGAAATCACCACTGTTATTTTGGTAAAAAATCTCCTATATCAATGCATCCACAACCTTCAAGTATTTTTTGTATTAGTTTTCTTTTTCATTTTCCGAACCTACAACCACATTATTGACTCTAATCAAGTTGATAGGGAATTGAAGCATTTTAGATTCATTGGTGAAAATTTTATACTTTATCTAATTGCTTAGAATCAACTATCTAAAGATTTCTTCCAATAGGCAAGAGTGATTAGACTTAAATGGAAATGAGGCATTTTGATTCACCACCTCAAATTAAAATAGGGTAGATAGATGGTTATGGTTCCCATCAAAACATACCAAATGATTTTTATCTAAAATGTCCTCAAGGGTCTACTTAGAAACAAGAAAATAATCCATTTTTTTCAAAACACCAACTTTGCTACTTTCGCAATTTCACCAAGTTGAAACCACCTTAATTGATTCAACATCCATCAATATTCAGTATTCAAATATATGAATGATTTTTTTTCTAACCTCACCCTAGTATTCACTTGAATTCAGAGTAAGCTATGAGTCAACTCCTACGATCCCATTAACCTAACTCAAGATTCATTGATATTTTAATTTTTTCCAGAACTATAACACGTTTTTATATGGAGCCTACAACTTCATAAGTTTGAATAGCTCATATATGCCCTTGGCCCTTCCTTCAACCATAATTCTAGAAATGAGACAAACAAAATTAGTAGCCTCAAATATGTCATTCTAACTAGTTACTAGATCATTAGAGAACCCGTGTACATCCATACCACAAATTATTTTATCCTTCAAGATAGAGGAAATAAACTCAATTTCTTTAGTCCCCTCTTACATTGTCTCTTGGAACATAATCACATCCAACCTACACATAGAAAGCAACACTATGAGGGATAAATTCAGTAGGAAAACCCCCTAACCTGCTAATGTTATAGGAAAAATAAATCATGATGTAGAAACCTTCCTAGGGTTTTTTACTCTAAGTATCCCTTGTATGGTCAATTATTTTCTGCCTTTTAACTCCCTTAAGGCCTTCAAATTTTCTTTCGAGATATATATAGTTTTATCCCAATTGGATCCAGTTTATAGTGCATCAAATCTAAAGCAACCTTGATCCTGTCTCCTTCATTTTCGAAGCTATATTTCCTACAAGAAAAATGACATAGGAGATAAATAAGTTGATTATGTAAGTATCCACAACTTTCTCAATATTATTGAGTGGTCACCCTTAATGCAACTGCAGAAGGGAATTTGAAACCGCACTAAAAAATTGACAATTCTCCAGCTTCCATTAATGAAATAACACTTGGTATAAAATTTATTTGAAGATTCCCCTCCCAAATCTCTCCTTTAGGTGATAGGGCTCTTCATTAAATAGGTTTTAATTTCTAATAAATAGAATGTTGGATTTTCTTTATTCGATACTTTGTTGGTATTGGGAATTACAAAGGATAATATCTTTATTGTTAATGCTATAATCAAAACCTTAAGGTACAACTCTCATTTACTTCAAATCTGAATGAACTTGTGCAATATCATTCATATATATATATTTTATTGAAAAGGTTAATTTCTTAAGTCAGAAGGTACAGGCATTAACTCCACTTGTTAACTTCTCGGGTGTCTGACTACCCTAGGTTACTGGTCCCTTCTCAGGAGTCTTCCCTATGGATTCCAGCTGCACTTTTCTTGGCTTGGATACCTGTGCGTGATCGACGGTGTTTCTATGCTCTTCCAAGCAGACGGTGGATGTGGCCTCATACGGAACTAAGCCCTAGTGGGGTGGAGAAACTTGTCCTTTATTGTGTTTGCCATCTACTGGCTTGCCCTCTGCTAGTTGGTATGGCTCTTCCTCCTTCAAGCGAGTCTGAGGTTAACTGCTATCGTTCGGTAGTGTATCATACCTACCTCGCAGTCCCGTCATGGTAACCGAGGGTTTTATTTTCATTTTCTCAGGTCTACGGTTATGGTTTCTCCTGCTTTTGGTTGTTGTTTGGAGGGTTTCACTCTTGAACCAGGGAAACATTTCCCTTTTGCATTGTCTTTGAATATTGATGGCTATCTTTCTTATTCCAATTTTTTTTGTTTTGCAATTTAAAGATTTTTTGGTGCCTTATAGATTCAATGGGCTCGAAGGCAGGAGGGTTTCTTGCCTCAGTTCTTTCTACCAGAAGTTCGAACCCTGACGCCCTTACGGACCGAGTATGCAAAGGAGATCTAAGTTAATTCCAAAAGGTTTAACGTCCTCTATGAGAAACATTTTGAACATTGGCTGTATTAATTCTTGTTTTAATTCTAATATGTATTTAATGGGGAACTTTCTAGCTATGAGCCGTGGATTTTATCGACTACACATTATTTAATGGAAGACTTTCCAGCTAAGAGCCATGGATTTTATCGTCTCTATGATCTTGACCTATTCTTTGTTTTTTGGGAAGAGACTACTGTATGTTGAGTCTATTTCACCACTTAAGGGGAACTTTGAACCGTTGCGAAATTTAGTCATTTGCCTAAAATATAACAGTGTATTCTCCGGGATTGTTCTAATTCTCCTTAAACTTGCAATATAGGTATTTAATCACTATACTCATTTGTTGGTTGACAAATACGAGCTCTGTAAATGGAACATTTCTGAACTTGTTTAATGGTTCCAAACAATGTATATTATTTTTGTCAGGCAAGTATATTTGTTTGATTAATTGGATTAAATCAGTTTATTACTGGGTATTGGTTCTATAATCCTGGTCGTATAGAATTGACTAAATCATACTCTTATCTAGCAGTTTACTGTTATTTAATTTGGTATTTCATTCTTGCCCATTTCATGATGAATTTACAGTTTCTCGTCCTAGTTCCTTAACCAGTAATGCCAAAAAGATTCAACCCCTTTTCTTATTAATTTAGGTGTTCTCCTGTTTTCCAGAAACTGTTATAAAAATTTACATTTTCATAACTATTTCTTTAGAATTTAGCTAAATAGTTTATCTAGCTACATCTCGTTGATGGGAATACCACTGTAACTATTTCTGACAGAATCCTATGTATGTTTGCTTACATTCCTGAGGTTTTTAGGATTTAACTTTTACAACTATTATGTCCCTTTGTTTTCTTCTTGTTGTTTTAAGAATTAACTTATTGAAAGCTAAGGTTTTTAATTAGCTTATCTATAGGCATCATACACATATTGTTAGGTCCCTATAATACTAGTGATTACCCCATTACTATTGTAGTTGTATCCCTTATTAATATTGTTGTGCCCCTATTGTCTCCATATTGTTATTATTGTGCCCCATAGAATCCCTCTATTGTTATTTTTGTGGCTTTATATTATTATTGTTAGGTCGGCTAGGTTATATTGTGACTCCTTAGACTCCTGTATATAGAAAGGAGGTTTTGTCATTTGAATCATCCAAGAATTGTTCATTTATGTAATGTAAAGGAGGTTGCCCCCTCGAAGAGGCTGAATTCTAAGGCGTTGATCTATATTTTCTATCTTTTTGTGAGCTGGTTTCATAACATTTGGTATCAGAGCTTTGGATTCTAGGGTTTCGCTGCTCCAAATAGGTCATCGTGGCATTTTCGCTATAACTTTGTTTCTACGAAGTTTGATAATCTAAAAAAAACCCATTTGAGACAAGATCGCGTTGAACCTCAGGTTCGAATTTCAGAGCTTTTTGCATTATATTTGCGGAGATATGATTTGAGGAAGTTGGTCTTTTTGCAGACTCCTGAATTACATTCCAAACAGGTGACCTGGGGAAAATCGTCATAATGTTCTCTCTGAGCATCGGATTGAAATTTCGTAAGAAGGTATAGAAAGAGGACGGACTGTAGTTTCTTGTATATATTTTTCAGAGCCAAAGGTCGAAATAGTGACTCGTGGCACATCGTACAAGTTCGCTTTACTGAACTAGTCTATAATCAGGTCACTGTGGGAGATTTGGCATAACTCTTCCGTGGAGAATCCAATTTGGATTAGACTGGTGGCATTGGAAAGAGAACGCAGAGGGCTACTGCAGGTCACAAATATAGGACTCGATGATTCAAAATTACAGAGATACATCAGATTCAATATCAAGCTCCTACAAAGTGAAAAAAGGTGTGTAATTTTTTCAATTTTTTTTAATAATCTTGGTTTGAAAAATTAGTTTGAAGGAATTCAAAGGGCATCGTAAAGCATTATTATCGGTAATTGATGCCCCAAGGAAAGAAAATACAAACACCTAGTAAGCAACCTGAAAGCTCTAGCATGACTTATGAAGAAGAGGAAGAAATGCAACATGATATATCAAAATTACGAGACCAAGTGCAACAAGTGTCACTTGCACAAAAAGCAACAGAATCTAAGATGGATGGTTTAAAGAAAGATGTAGAAGCTAAGATGGATGGTTTAAAGAAAGGCATAGAAGCTAAGATGGATTGTTTAAAGAAATGCGTAGAAACTAAGATGAATGACGTGGAAGCTAAGGTGGACGATTTGAAGACAGGCATGGAAGATTTGAAGACAGATTTGACAAAGTTTCTACAAGAAATGCTTACTAATGGTGAAAGGGTAGTAAAGGAAACTCATGATGAGAAAAAAAGAAATGTTAATCATGATTTCATTGACTCTAATGTTGGATCGAAGACCCACCATATTCCAAAAATTGATATGAGGAAGTTTGATGGCAAGGATCCTGCAACATGGATATTACAGATGGAGCAATTTTTTGATCTCAATAATGTGCAAAACACACAAAAGGTACGTATTGCAACTTTATATTTGGAACCAAAACAGTTTGTATGGTATCAATGGCTTTGCTCTCGTAAACAAATTATCACTTGGGCAATTTTTACGAAAGAATTGACAACACATTATGAGGATACAAAAAGCAACACTTTTTTTAGCCAATTGATAAGTCTCAAACAAAAGGGTTCAATAATGGAGCACATTGAAGAGTTCCAAAAATTGAACATAAGGGTAAAAAATATTCCAGAGGAGCATAAGATTGATGTGTTGAAAGGGACCTTAAAGGATAATATCCAACATGATGTTCACCTTTGGGAACCTGATTCATTAGAGAAGGCATTCAGGTTAGCAAGAAAATGGAAAGAAAAATTATGGCAACCAGGAAGCATACCACTCACAACTATAAAGATGGAAGTGTTGTTGCCCCTAGTCTTCCACAACCTATAAGGTTGACGCCACAACAATTGCAAGAAAAAAGAGCAAAAGGGCTTTGTTATAGTTGTGATAGCAAATACACTAAAGGTCATAAGTGTGCTGAGAAGAAATTATTCTACATAGATTGTGAAGAGGAAGAAGAAAAGGAGTAAGAAAGGTCAAAAGAAGAGGATATACTCCAAGAACAAAGCCTAGATAAATAAGAAATGAATCCGACCATATCTTGTAATGCATTGGCTGGAATTACCACTCCTCAAACCATTAAGATAGAAGGACAAATCAAGAAGAAAAAGGTAATAGTGTTGATTGATTCAGGTAGTACCCACAATTTTATTCATTGTAAGGTAGCAAAAGAATTGAATTGCTTCCTATATCCAGCACCAGAGTGTCAAGTGATGGTTGCAAATGGAGGAACGATAAATTGCTCTAGAAAGTGCCATAATATCGAGCTATCCATGGGAGAATATGTATTGACTAGCCCAATGCTTTCCATTCCAATGGGTGGTGCTGATGTTGTACTAGGAGTCCAATGGCTACAATCCTTGGGTACAATAGCTTTTAATTTTCAAGAAATTTTCATGAATTTTTCTACGGAAGGAAAGGAAGTTGAATTAAGGGGTATTGCAGGGAAACCAGGAAAGATAATCAGCACTAGCGGTATGACAAAGCTTCTAAAAAAGGAACAAAGAGGTGTAATTGCACAATTATGTTCGCTAGATGTTTCCACATCGGAATCATCTATTTCTCCAGATCTCAAAAAAGTATCAGGACAATCATTCCAAGGTATTTGAGACTCCCAAAGGTCTCCCACCTATTCGTGATCATGATCACACTATTCATCTGATTCCCGGAAATGTTCCTCCAAACATCAGGCTGTACAGATATCCCTATGCCCAAAAGAGTGAAATGGAACGTATGGTGGCAGAAATGCTAGAGGCTGGTATAATTCAACCTAGTCAAAGTTCTTTCTCTACTCCAGTAGTATTGGTGCACAAGAAGGATGGATCATGGTGCATGTGTCCGGATTAGAGAGAGCTCAACAAGCTCACTATTAAAGATAAGTTTCCCATTCCTGTCATTTATGAATTACTGGATGAATTGCATGGATCAATTTACTTCACCAATTTGGATCTTCATTCAAGATATCATCAAATCAGAATGAAGATTGAAGACATTCTGAAAACAACATTTAGAACTCATGAGGGTCATTTTGAATTTTTGGTCATGCCTTTTGGCCTTACCAATGCACCTTCTACATTTCAAGGTTTGATGAATTCCATTTTCAAACCCTTCCTTAGAAAATTTGTGGTAGTATTTTTTGATGATATACTAATCTACAGCAAGTCTTGGAAGGATCACGTTGAACATGTTGACAGGGTGCTACAACTATTGGAGGAGAAACAATTATATGCAAAAAGATCCAAATGTTTCTTTGGAGTACAAGAGGTGGAATATTTGGGTCATATTGTATCTCATGAAGGAGTTAAGGTAGACACTAGAAAAATTAAAGCCATTAAGGAATGGAAAATCCCCACATCCATAAAGCATTTACAAGGATTTCTCGGGTTGACAGGTTATTATCGCAAGTTTGTTAAGAATTATGGAAAAATAGTAGCACCTCTAACAACATTATTGAAGAAAGATGCATTTTCATGGACTCTAGAAGCAACAAAGGCCTTTGAACATCTTAAAGAGGCAATGTGCCAAGCACCGGTCTTAGCTACACCGGACTTCACAAAAACCTTTATTGTGGAATGTGATGCTTCAGGAAATGGAATTGGTGTTGTTTTAATGCAAGATGAAAGACGCATTTCTTTTGAAAGTCATCCAATCAAGGGAAAGTTTTTACACAAAGCTATTTATGAGAAGGAAATGTTGGCAATACTACATGCACTTAAGAAATGGCGAACCTACCTAATGGGGAGACACTTCAAGGTAGAAATGGATCATGATAGCCTTAAATACTTTTAGAACAAAGATTATCCTCTGAAGAGCAACAAAAGTGGGTCACAAAGATGTTGGGTTATGAATTTGAAATCATCTACAAAAAAGGGAAGCAAAATGTGGTGGCAGATGCACTCTCAAGAAAGGATGAGGATGTGGAAGCATTGTTGTGTTCCATTTCTATTATCCAACCAGATTGGATAAACGAAGCAAGGGAGGAATGGAAGAATGATGAAGAAGTGTGGGCACTTATTCGAAAGTTACAACAAGATTCCAGTACATCGGATACATTTAGCTGGAAAATGATTCGCTATGGTACAAAGATCGCTTATACCTCTGTAAGAATTCCCAACTCAAACAAAATATTCTTATGGAATTGCACACTTCTCCCTTAGGAGGGCACTCAGGATTTTTAAAAACCTACCACAGGGTTAAGAAGGAATTTTTTTGGGATGGCCTTAAATTGGATATTCAAAAGTTTGTGGCGGAATGTTTGGTTTGCCAACAAAATAAAGTTAAAACAATTAAGACCCCGGGTCTATTACAACCTTTATCCATTCCAAGCCAACGTTGGGAGGAGGTTTCAATGGACTTTATCACAGGTTTACCCAAGTTTGAGGGAAAGAGTGTAATCAAGGTGGTAGTTGACAGACTTACCAAGTATGCACACTTTTGTGCATTATCACATCCATTTAAAGCCAGTACAGTTTCTGCTGCATTTATGGAAACAATTCAAAAGCTACATGGAAATCCAAAGATTATTGTAAGTTACAGAGATCCCATTTTCACTGGAAATTTTTGGACATAATTATTTTCTTGTCTTGGTACTCAGTTAGCTCATAGCTCATCTTATCATCCTCAATCTGATGGGCAAACTGAGATAGTAAAAAAATGTTTAGAAGGATATCTTCGTTGCTTTGTATCTAATAAATAGACACAATGGGTCAAATGGTTGCCTCTGGCTGAATGGTGGTATAACACTTCTTCCATACAGCAACAAAAATGACCCCATTTATGGCACTTTATGGATATCAGCCACCATCCATCACATCATATTTAAGAGAAAATTCTAAGGTTCAAGCAGTGGAACATCACATCGAACATCAACAACAAGTCCTCCAACTCTTAAAGGATAACCTTGTGTTAGCACATAATAGAATGAAACAACAGGCAGATCAGCATCGTAGTGAAAGAAGTTTTGATGTATGTGATTGGGTATTCCTACGGCTACTTATTCCTATTAAGCTGTAAACAAATCATATATTTATACCATTCAACGATAAATAAATTCGATTACTAATATTCAAAGTTCCAGATTATACTTATCTGGATTGCTAAACTGAAATAATATTTAACTTCTATCTTGCCTCCCAACCACGAGACTAGCGTGACTTTGCTCTCTATCTTCCCTCGAGCCACCCTTCACAGGGTTTCTCTTCAAGAACTCCTATCTTGAATAGTAATGGCTATTTGGTCTTTACCAGACTTAGCCACCCCACACTGTCTGTCCTTTCAGCATAACAATATACTTTCTTTGAATCTTTTCCCTCTATTCCTCGTTGATCTTAGATGCCCCCGCATCCTCTTAATCTTGGAATAAATTTCTCATCGATGTAGTTAGGGTTGAGTAACTGCCCAGCCTAACTGTTTCTTGAGAATAAAACTGTCACACTTCAGACAATTAATTTTCATTTACATTAAACAATTACTGCCTTTATTCTGGAATTCCAACTTTTAGGTATTTAAATCAAAATTAACTAATTATATATAAACATAATCAGTTTTCCAGTTTGTAAAAATATGCAGTAAATAATTATTACACATATGAGGCACATCACATCTCCCCCCTATGATTGAACATCATCCCGACGTTCTGATATTGGAAATAACTTCGGAAATATTTCCTTCATGGTCCATTCATCTTCCTAGGTATCCTCTTCAGGCCCGAAATGCTGCCACTGTACTTTAACTTGGGCAATAACTCATCTCCGCAGCATTACTTCTATCTGATCGAGTATACCCATTGGTTCGACCAAGAGCTTTCCTTCCAGTTTGACCTGTATGACAAAGTAAAATCTTTTAGTTAATTCATGAAATCAAAGTGTAAATGAGTTATACAACTTTTAGGTACATACATATATATGTAAGATAGATTGTTGAAACTTTTAACTTTGCTAACTTGCCTGAATTTCCTGCCAGTTTATTATGTGTTTGGGATCATATATCTATTTCTTTAATACATAAACATGAAAAATGTTGTGGACATGGATGTAACTAGGTAAGGAAAGTTGATAGGCCACTAGTCTAATTCGTGGTAAAATTTGAAAGGGGTGTTACACTAAAAAATGTCACCATGACCACTTACAGTTAGTATGGCTCAAATCAACAGTCATGCTACCCTCTTAGGCAAGTCTTATGCCTCTGCTATCCATCTCAAACTCAAAGAAGAGAGAAAGTCTTGTCAAAAATGTGTTTATCTCTGGGGTCGCAGGTTCTCTCTAGCCTTACCTGCGGGGACGCTCACAATGTTCACAAAAGTTGTGTCCTTGGACGCTCTGTATGTTAAGGGACAGGTGCGTCCTTCTGTAAAAGGCAAAATGCGCGAGTTTCATCTTAAAAAAGTTACTTGTGGTTACTTCTAGAACTTTCTAGAGGTCGGTTTGATGAAATGGATGCGCCTCCAGTTGGTTCATGTATCCCTATTAAGGAGGAACTTATCCCATCAATAAGGGAGTTATCCCACCCAAAGAGGGGGATTATCCCATTGATGGTGGACCTGAATAACCTCTTCACAGCACTATAAATAAAGACATTGAGCCAGAGGGAGGAGAGGTTGGAGCTATACATTTTCTTTGGGTAAATGCTATAGGAATTAGGACTCCCATTTAGAACCTTGTGAGGAGAGATTGTCTTTGCTTGATTCTACTTGGAAGTGGGTGAGCTTTGTCAAAGTAGAGGAAAACCCTTGATGGACCCTGGGAGGAACTTGCACAACACCAAGGCCAGGTTGTAAGAGTTTCTTTGTTTCGTTATTAATACAAACTGGTTTATTTTTCTCAATAGCTTGTGTTAATGAGTTATTTCATGTGTTCCTTGGTCTGCATGTTGAATATATGTTTTATTATATGAAATGCAAGTGCTTGGTAATTGTTTGAGTGTTTGTGGTTGCAGGAATTGACTTGAAGGAGGAGCTCATCCGGATCGGCAAGGACGGACTACAACAACAGCGTTTTGGAATAAGGTAAGCCTAAACACTTGTAGTTTTCGTGTTTTAAAAGGTATATTTAGAGAAACATCACTCCATTTTGTCTTGTTTGTCGCTAGAGAGTTTAGACTCCTAGGGAGGTCAGTTGTGTCCGCACAAACGACTTTTTCCGCCACGACAAATTGGCGACTCCGCTGGAAACAGTGGTAATATACCATTGGGTGTAGGAGACATTTACATGATGTCAGGTTCAGTTCCCGTTTCCCAACCTCAAGGTGGCCAATTACCGCCTGGGGGGCAACCGCAGTTAACGCCTGGGGGGCAACCTCAAGGTACACAAATCGTGTCTGGGGGGCAACCTCAAAGTCAGTATGTACCTATGGTGCAATACTTACCTCAAGGTCAACCTCAGCCTCAATATGTACCCCAAGGTCAACCTCAGTATCAATATCAACCTCAAGGATGGCAACCCCAAGGATGGCAACCTCAAGGGTATCAACCCCAAGGTTATCAACCTCAAGGGTACCAACCTCAAGGTCAAGGTCAACCCCAGTATCAGTATTTGCCCCAAGGTTATCAACCTCAAGGTCAATACTCAAGTCAAGGTTATCAACCGCCTCAAGGTCAGTCATATGTTCCAAGTATGGGAACTGCACCTTACAATTATCAATCCTACCCTCAATCTGGTTATGGATCTCAGTATCCTCAACCTGTTACGGGTCAGTACCCTGGAATGTTAGTGTGGGATCCATCACAGGGTCAACAGGTGTTGCAGCCAAGTGTACAGATGGTTCCTCAAGCTGGACAACCCGTAGTTTCTGGTCCAACCCAGCAACCGCAACCTGTCCAGCCCAATGTTCAAACTTCTGTAGCTTCGGTAGTTACTCAGCCGTCAATTGCACCTAGTACTCCATCTCAAACGGCTGCTGCAACTACCGCTACATCTACCATACTTACTTCTGGAGTATCGATGGCTCCAGTTTCTACTGTCCCTGTTACCACACCTCAGACATCTTTACCGTTGTCTGGATCTACGATTCAAACCACGGTCCAGATGCCTGTAGGTCAGCCTGGTATAAGTACGGTTGTCACTACTCAACCTCAATTTGTTCAACCTCCGTACCAGGGACAGTACCAACCTGGGCAAGCTGTCCAACAACCGGTTTACCAGTATCAACCGTATCCTGGGTACACTTATCAACAACCTCAACAACCCCAGTACGGTCCGGTTAATCCTGGTTTTCCAGGAGGATATAATATCCCAAATGCGACTCCTGTTCCTAGTTATCCTGGATATCCTCCTCCTGGGGCTGGTATTGTGACCCAGAGTTTTAGAGATCCTAACCGGCAGTTACCGTTTATTGCAACTTTGGATTTACCCGACTTGACGCGCCTAACGAACGATCCAATTCAATATCTTCAGTTCTGGCCGCCAATGCCAAATAAGTTGCCCAGCGATATACCCAAGTTCGAAGGTAAGTCTGGAGAGGATCCGTCCAATCATGTGATGACTTACCACCTCTGGTGTGCTTCGAATTCTATCTCTTATGATTCCATCCGCTTACGTCTTTTCCAGCGTACACTCATTGGTCTCGCGGCCAAGTGGTACATTGAGTTACCACGGGCCTCTTTTTACAACTTTAGCCAGTTAGCTACCTCGTTCTTAACTCACTTTCAGTTGCCGGTCAGATACGATAACGGCACGGAGTTATTAACTTCACTAAAACAATCGACGTCCACGTATATTTCTGATCACATTCATGAGTGGAGACATCGAAGGAGATTAGTGAAAGTTTTTATCCCGGACCAAATCTTAGCTGAATGGTTTGTCAAATCATTATTACCGAAGATTACTGAAGATGTAGCCAAGGCCGGAGTAGTTACTGAGGAGCAAGTCATTGCTCAGGCACAATACCTTGACTTAGTTTACACTCAGTCGGGTACATTACACGAGAAGATTCCGGATCTTCCAAAGTCGAATCAAATCGCTGCTGCTCCTTCGGGATCTCATGCCACTGATGGTATGATTGGTATCGTGACTACGAAGAGTAAGAAGAAGTCTTCCAAGGCCTCCAATACTCCAATAATCACTTTGCCAGATTCTCCGACAGGAGAGTCTTCTCCTCCTGAACTTACCGCCGACATTCACGCTGTAGAGTCATCTACGGCCAAATCAAAAAACGGTGGAAAGAAGAAAGGAAAGAAGAAGGCTAAAGCAGACAAGGCTCCAAAGGAGAAAACTGAAAAGTCGGAAACCAATGACGAAAAACGCAAACCTCGATATCCTTGTCTTATTTGTGAAGAGGATCATTTTACGAGAGATTGCCCTCATCGGGCTGAGGTTGTAAAAATAGTCAAAGGTTCTCCCACTCCTGCTGTGTTAAAAAATCCATTTCCAGAGCAGGAGAATAAGATGATAGGTTCTTCTTCGAATGCCAGTGAAGAACCCATTTTGATGATGTCTCATGTGAGGATTGCGACTCGATCGCAAGATTATGGTAGTAAGGCTCCTGTTGATGGCAAGGAAGCAGAATCTTCTCACTCTAACCCATCAACCTCAGCTCCTGGTTCCGATCCACTACAGATCGAAAAACCTAACCCAGACTTAGTGATTAAGCCGCCCGCCAAGGGTGTACTTCGAAGGTCTGCTTTCAATCCACATGCGAGAGCAGCCCAGAATTACAACATTGTTGAGGACTTAGCTGTTTCACCTTCAGCAATGTCGGCACTCGAAGTGCTGCAATCATGCCCAGCACAACAGAAATTGCTTTTGTCGGCTATCGGAGCTGTCGATGTTCAGGACCCGAACCTAATGATCTTTGATCTAGAAAATAGTACGCCACGTCTCCCCCATCAAATGGCTTTCCAAATTCCAGTGATAGTCAAAAACAGGCCTATTCATCGGACTGTGATTGATGAGGGAGCTTCTACGTGTATTATGTCGATTCAATGTTGGAGATCGCTTGGTTCTCCTTCGTTGAACCAATCCCCCACCATCCTTAAGGCCTTTGATGGCCGTGGGTTCCGTCCGTTTGGTATTCTACAAGAATTGCCTATAGGGGTTGAAGGTAAAACCGTTAGTCTGGATGTGGAAGTGGTTGATGCCCCTCTAGACTACAACCTTCTTTTGGGTCGAAGTTGGTCATATGCTATGACAGCGGTCGTTTCATCGGTCTTCAGAGTAATTAAGTTTCCACATAACGGTAAGATCGTGACTATTGATCAGCTGACATACTTTTCATCCGACCCAGCCTCTTCAGAGAGTATCCAGCATGTTGGTAAAACGACAATCCCTTATAGGGACGTTGGTGTAGGTTTAGTTAAGGATTCCGGTTTACTGGGAACTTTTCCTCTCCCTCCACTCAGCGCAGATCCTTCGTTTGCAACCATTCATATGATTACATCAGAAAACATTATTTATGATGATCCTTGGTTTGTCCCATCTGACTCTGAGATAGACTCACTCGGTGATGTTATGCCTTTGAGTCCATATGAAATTGCTTATGAAGCTCTCATGTCTTTTACTGACTTTCATTCAACCGAAGTCGACCAAATGAATGTGGTCAGTGAAGAGTCACTTTTCACCTCACCCTTAGAACGGATAACGTTTCCCGAAGTCGTGTCATCTGACGAACAACTTCGCGAAATCCTAAGTGTAGATGATCTACCATGGGAGGATCTCCATCACAGATCTTCGTTTTTACCTAAGGATGATGCATTTGAAAATGATTTTTCATCTATCTTTACCGCTGAATATGTCAAAGACGCTCAAGATCCAACGAAATATTCTGATTCAGAGTTGAATTTAGGGAATATTTCTCGTACTATTCCCATTGATATTTCAGTGAAGCCCGGAATCGAGGAAAACATTCATATAGGTGCCGCATGTACTGAAGAAGAAATCCAAACTTACAAGGCCTTATTCCAAGAATTCCGCAACATGTTTGCCTGGTCTTACGAGGAAATGCCGGGAATTGATCCTGCCATTGTTGTTCATGAAATAAAGACCTACCCGGATGCTAAACCCGTCCGGCAACGGTTGCGTCAAATTCACCCTCGAAAAGCGGCTGCGATTAAAGCAGAAGTCGAAAAGCTGTTGAAAGCAGGTTTCATTTATCCGATCCCGTTAACGGATTGGGTATCGAATATTGTTCCGGTCAACAAGAAACAAGGAACAATAAGAATCTGTATCGACTATAGGGATATAAATCGAGCTTGTCCAAAAGACAACTATCCTACGCCTTATATCGATCAAATTATTGATGATTGTGCCGGAAGTGAAATGTTTTCCTTCATGGATGGTTTTTCGGGCTATAATCAAATCAATATTCTACCTGCCGACCAACCAAAAACGGCATTCATTTGTCCATGGGGGACATTTGCTTATTGCAAGTTACCTTTTGGGCTTAAGAATGCCGGGGCCACTTTTCAACGGGCGATGTCTTATGCATTTCATGACATCAAGCACATTGTGCAACCCTATCTCGATGATTTGCCTGCTCATTCTTTACATCGAGCTGATCACCTTGTCCACCTACGAGCAATCTTTATGAGGTGTAGGCATTATCGAATTCGGTTGAATCCCCACAAGTGTGTTTTCTGTATAGAAACAAGTCGATTGCTGGGCTTTGTTGTTTCAAAAGCCGGCATTCGCGTCGATCCCTCGAAAGTCGAGGCTATCATCAAATTGCCTCCTCCTTCGAGTTTGCGCCAACTCCAAAGTTTGCAAGGGAAAGCGAACTTTTTATGCCGATTCATCCCAAACTATGCCGAGGTCACTAAAGGTTTTACACGGTTGTTGAAACAGAATGCACAATTCTTTTGGGACGAGATTGCCCAACAATCTTTTGATGCACTTAAACACGCGTTGACCCATGCACCGTTATTGCATCCTCCCAACTACAACCAAGACTACTTCTTATACCTCGCAGCTTCGCATTCCACCATTGGAATGGTGTTAGTTCAAGAAGATGAATTCGGAGCGGAGCATGTGATATATTATCTTAGTAGGACCTTGAATCCTACTGAGCTAAAATATTCGCATGTGGAGAAATTGGCCCTGGCAGCCGTTCAAGCTGTCCAGCGTTTCCGTCACTACATTCTTCTCCGCAAAACTACAGTTATTTCGGATTGCAACCCTATGATTTATATTTTGACAAAACAACTGCTAGGGGGCAAGTACTCTAAATGGATTGTCATCCTGCAAGAGTTCGACTTGGAGTTCGAGAAGTCCAAGTCTAAGAAATCCTTGGTTTTTGCGGAATTGATGTGTGATTTCCCGAGTGCTGACACAGAGATTGTGGCAGAGGAGTCCATTGCGGACGAATCTTTGTTTCTTATCAGTACTGTAGATCCGTGGTACGGGGATATAATCATTTATCTCCAAACCCAAACCTTTCGGCCTGAAGCTTCCAAAGCGGAACGTCGAAAAATTCGGTTTCAATCCCAGCCATACAAAATTATTGGAGATACACTTTATCGCCGGGGGGCAGACTTAGTTTTTCGACGTTGTTTAACTCACGAAGAGGCTGAGAGGGTTTTGAATGATTGTCACTCTGGAGCATGTGGCGGTCATATGTCTGGGTATGCCACAGCTCAGAAGGTGTTGCGCGCTGGCTATTTCTGGCCGTCTATGTTTAAAGATTGTATCATTGCAGTCAGGAAGTGCCACAACTGTCAAGTGTTTGATCGCAAGATGCGCGCTCCACCTGCTCCTCTCCACCCTATAATTGCCGTTGGTCCATTCGCCAAATGGGGTATCGACTTTATTACTTGTAACCCTCACTCGGCCGGGGGGCATGCGTATATCATCCTTGCGGTTGATTATTTTACTAAGTGGGCCGAGGCGATGCCTACATTCGACGCAAGCGGCAAAACAGCTGCAGTTTTCGTATTCAATCATATCATAACTAGGTTTGGTGTCCCACAAGCAATCATTACTGACCATGGAAGCCATTTTTGAAACGTCATGATGACTGAGCTTACAAGCCAGCTTGGTTTGCGCCACGATAGCTCTACTCCTTATTATCCGCAAGCCAACGGTTTGGTTGAGTCTATCAACAAAGTTCTAGTTATCATGATCCGACGAACCATTGGTGTTCATCGGTCGAATTGGCACAACATGTTATTTTCAGCGTTATGGGCATACCGAACCTCAGTGAAAAATTCAACAGGGTTCACTCCTTTCCAGCTAGTTTATGGCTTAGAAGCTGTGTTACCCATTGAATGCGAAATCCCATCACTTCAAATGGCTGTCGAATTACTTCCAGCTACTTCCGAAGAGGAGAAACGTTTATTGTACTTGGCTAAATTAGATGAGACTCGACGTGACGCTACATTGGCAATCGAGACTCACGCGAAACGAATGAAAGCTCAGTACGATAGAAATGTAACCCCTCGAAGTTTTTTGGAAGGAGACCTAGTACTATTATATGATCAAGCTAACGATAAGCTAGGTGCCGGCAAATTCGTTCCCATGTGGCATGGGCCCTACATTGTAAAGCGAAAGCTAGCAAAAGGGGCTTATGAGCTAGTTGACTTTGATGGGGACTCTTTGGGTAAACCCAGAAATGGACTTTACCTAAAGAGGTATTATGCTTAAATGATGGGTATGGAGAAATTTTTAGATAAGTTAGATTTTCTTTCTAGCTAGCAAGTGTGTTAGTTTAGTCAGTGTGCTTAGCTTAGAGAGTGTGGTTTTTCGTCGTTATTCTGGCTTATCTTGGTTTTACTCTTGATACTGCAGATGTCGACGCCTCTCCAAACATACATTGGATTTGCTGATGGTGCTTGTCGTAGTACACGGAACATCTCTTCCGCGGCTTGGGTTATCTATTCGCCCTCTGACGAGTTAGTTTCTATGCATGGGGTAAGCCTCGGTCAAACAACGAACAACATTGCAGAATACAGTGCAGTGATTGAATTATTATCCGAATCTATTTCATTTGGAATTCGACGTTTGACAGTGAGGTTAGATTCTGAACTTGTTGTATTACAGCTTAATAGAGTTTATGCCATTAGGAATCCTGTGTTATTAAGGTTGTTTTTGAGAGTGCGTCTCTTGGAACGTGAATTTGATTACATTGAATATCAACATATTCCAAGGTCTTTGAATACATTAGCAGATGCAATTGCTTCTCGAATATTGGATAGACATTTACGATAATCATGCAAGTAAATTTAAAAAACATTTCATCACATATGTTAAACAAGATAAGCCGGTAATAGTGATATATATAGATAGAAGTGTGTCAAAAAATATATACATCGTCTTCGATCATAGGTTGAAAACACCTTATGATCGGCAAAATGATAGTACAAAAAGTCAAAATGTCACATGTGACTACAAAAGTGACCAGTCAATCACTGGTGGTGCTCTCTGTATGACACCACTGCGCGGGCTACCTTACGCAAAAATCTCCTAAACGGTCCAGGGACCGCGACTACGAAGCGCTGAAGCCGGGTAGGAATGTCATCCATAGTAGTCTCAGGTATATCTGCCGTGAGACGCTCTAGATCATGCTCCAATTCAGCTAGTACTTCTGCAGCCACGTCCTGTGGGGCCGGTACCGGTGCAGCTGGATGTAGTCTATCAAAAGGCCGGAGGTTGGCTGGACGCTGTGGACCAACATCTGCATTTTGAAAATTTTACTGTTAGTTTTGAGACGATATATATGAAAAATAAAAAATACATAATTAGAGAACTTGTGAAAATAAAAGTACCTCTGTCATCCCATTGTTCTCCTGGTGGAAGAACCATGTCCGGATCACCTCTAAAATCCACTCCGGCATACGGAAAGTCTTGTATCGAAAAAACCTGGTCCTCTAACCAATGAAAGTAACTATCTGAGAATCGAACCACTGTCGCACCCTCGTCAGGATGCCGGGCCATCACCGCAACCCATCGTATCAGCTTTGGCTCCCGAGGACCCAAGATATCAACAGTGAGTTGCTGAGGGATCAGCATTGGAACTCTCTCCAAGGCAAAGCTCACGACTAGAGGCCCATATCCAAAAGTCTTTAGTCGTCCGTTCTTTGCCTTGGTCAGTTGGCTCTTCATATGAGCCGACACAGCTTCACACCAGTTGAAAATGGTGCCTTGGTAACAGTCAATTGCCATCCGCATTTGGGATCCGGAAGCAATGTGTAAAGCGGCCGCGCCGCAAATTCTGGTAACCGTGAACGCTATGACTTTGAGTTCCGGCAGAGTGATGTGTTTTATCTCTATGCCTTTTGAATGGTGAGCCCCAGGTGTGCACCACTCGTCGCGGAGACTATCAAGGGATTGGCCACCCGGCCTAGTCCCCGCAAGACTGAGTTGCTCACCTCTGTTCGGCAAGCCAGTGAGAAAGTATACATCCGAGGGCTCTATCTCGAGCTGGTGCCCTCCTATGTAAAAGCATTGTTCTTGAACGTTCCATCGCTCAACCAGCCATTCCAAGAATCTTACCTGGCCCCTCATGCCCGGTATGGTCCAATACTTGTATAATCCGCATGCTCTTAGGGCATCCAGGGAAGGTTGATGATTTATTGCAACTTCATCATCCTCTACATGCTCTCTTTCTCTCCAATCTAACATGGTTAATACCCTGCACATCAGAAATAGCAATTAGAAATTGATTTGGGAATTTTTGGTAGTTTTTTGAGGAAGTTGGGGTTTTGAAATGCGCACTTCTCGGAAGACGCACCCCGGCTTTGTAGCACAGGGCGCCCGGACGCGGCTGGCCTGAAGGCGGACCGCGTCTTCCGACCATTTTCCCGTATGAGAAAAAGTCGGGGGACGCGGGTCACCCGAAGGGCACCCGCGTCCGCCGAGAAGCGCATTCCAAAACCAAAACCCCCCCAAAAAATGAAACTAAGACCTAAAAATTGATTCTAAATGGATAGAAATGCAGAGTAGGATGTGTAAAATACCTGGATAAGACGGCGTTCGATTCCGACGGTCAGATTTTCCGCAGCGACCACGGGAAGTTTCTTGTCAAAAGCTCCTTTTTTCAACCTCAACAGTGAAACGGTAAAAATGACATGGTAAAAGGTCTTTTTATAGGTTTTTTGGATGAATTAGTTCATTTTTTACCATGAAAAGATATTTTTCGATGTATTTTTGCCTATTTTAAACAGGTATGAGTAATGTGTTGCTTTTGTGCAGGACAAAGGGATTTCGAGGGAAATTGTAATTTTTCACAAACAAAAATATCAGAGTCATCTTTTAAGCCCTTTTCTGACTCCTAAAACATGAAAAGATCGCCGAGCGTTTCTTTTACACTCGTTAAAACGGAATTAAAAGACGGTCCCCTTTTTAGCTCTTTTCTGACCGCAAAATCAGGAAAAGATTGCCGGGTTTTTGTCGTTTCAAACTCGATAAGGAAATAAAACGACGTGTCCTTGATCGCTTTTTACTTTTCAGGTCAATGACACTATTATGAAAGTACTCCTTGGTCGCAAGATCAAGCGGTTCCCCCAGGTATTATTTTATACTTTTTCAGGCTTGAGGGACACAAATATACGAAAAAGTTCAACGTGGAGTCTCCTTTTGTTTTTTCAGACTCTCTAAAAATGAAAAACGCCGAGTTTCTCCTATACTGGGCTCGTTAAACTTTTACAGTAAAGGACCTGTTCAATTACAAACAGGAACGAACCACTCCTTCCTAGGGTTCAAATTTAAACTAGGTTGGACTCGTCCGAAGGATGAGCTTATAATCAAGCATATGTTATCCTCCTCAAGCTTGTTAAAAATAAAGAGGTACTTGCCAGAAATGGTGGGGGAAAAGAGAGAAGAATGAACCTGTTTGTTACCTTTTGTCTCAAAAGAAACTTTATTACCACTCTTGAACACGACACTTTTCATTCACCTGGGTTGGGAAATCTTTTACCTCACAGTTGACCAAACCACTTTGAAAGTCTTTAACCGGGTTCCGGGGATTAACTTTGAGTTATTCGTCACCAAACCATCTGTCGTGTCGTTATGTGTTCAAGAGGTCTGCAAGCAAAACTTTCATCTGCAAAATACTCGTCATCCATTTGACCATCCCTGAGTCAGTCCTTACAGCAACATTTCTTCAACTTGAACAATGATTTCGTGTTGCGGGCTTGCCTGCAACGGGTCGCTTTCTATCGACATCGACACATTATCTAGAAAGATGACTTAGGAATCGACAGTACCTTGAAGTCTGCATGCATCAATGGCAGGTTTCTCGCCTTTGACGTCAGTTTACATTATTGACTTTCGATCAAAGGATTCCGTGAAGTGTTCGACATCAAAACATCTATTCACATTTCACGGGTTGTGCTTGGTACTTTCAGAACCATTGAAATTACTGGTGGTCTCTCTCACGCTTGTTAACAGTTTACATCATCGACTGGTAATCAAGTGGTTTCTAACATGTTCGACATCAAATCATTTAAATCACATGGCTAGAATCGTACCAATTCGGGAAGTAGAAGTGAAGACTCTGGATCTAGTTTCTACCATCCAGGCTGCGAGGAGTTTTGTATTCATTATCTATGTAGACTAATCATAAACAGATGGCTGCGTCCATACTGTGTCTACAAAAGTCTATAAAAAATGATGTACTGCAAGATCATTCCTGTATCAGAATAGTTAGTCCATTAGTTAAAGTTTTGAATCTGAGTATGGGAATGCCTACCTCAGTGATGATATAATCTTATACATGTATTTTGTGTTGAAAATTGCAGGTTCCAACCAGGCCATCCACAAGACAATCCTTGAAATGATAAAGCGCTTCACCCTTCCTAGAATTACAAAACCCTAATCTATTCCAGGCTTCGCACTTTAGGGGGCAATCTGTTACACTAAAAAATGTCACCATGACCACTTACAGTTAGTATGGCTCAAATCAATAGTCATGCTACCCTCTTAGGCAAGTCTTATGCCTCTGCTATCCATCTCAAACTCAAAGAAGAGAGAAAGTCTTGTCAAAAATGTGTTTATCTCTGGGGTCGCAGGTTCTCTCTAGCCTTACCTGCGGGGACGCTCACAATGTTCACAAAAGTTGCGTCCTTGGACGCTCTGTATGTTAAGGGACAGGTGCGTCCTTCTGTAAAAGGCAAAATGCGCGAGTTTCATCTTAAAAAAGTTACTTGTGGTTACTTCTAGAACTTTCTAGAGGTCGGTTTGATGAAATGGATGCGCCTCCAGTTGGTTCATGTATCCCTATTAAGGAGGAACTTATCCCATCAATAAGGGAGCTATCCCACCCAAAGAGGGGGATTATCCCATTGATGGTGGACCTGAATAACCTCTTCACAGCACTATAAATAAAGACATTGAGCCAGAGGGAGGAGAAGTTGGAGCTATACATTTTCTTTGGGTAAATGCTGCAGGAATTAGGACTCCCATTTAGAACCTTGTGAGGAGAGATTGTCTTTGCTTGATTCTACTTGGAAGTGGGTGAGCTTTGTCAAAGTAGAGGAAAACCCTTGATGGACCCTGGGAGGAACTTGCACAACACCAAGGCCAGGTTGTAAGAGTTTCTTTGTTTCGTTATTAATACAAACTGGTTTATTTTTCTCAATAGCTTGTGTTAATGAGTTATTTCATGTGTTCCTTGGTCTGCATGTTGAATATATGTTTTATTATATGAAATGCAAGTGCTTGGTAATTGTTTGATTGTTTGTGGTTGCAGGAATTGACTTGAAGGAGGAGCTCATCCGGATCGGCAAGGACGGACTACAACAACAGTGTTTTGGAATAAGGTAAGCCTAAACACTTGTAGTTTTCATGTTTTAAAAGGTATATTTAGAGAAAGATCACTCCATTTTGTCTTGTTTGTCGCTAGAGAGTTTAGACTCCTAGGGAGGTCAGTTGTGTCCGCACAAACGACTTTTTCCGCCACGACAAGGGGCCGCAAAATCGAGGTGCAAATTTGGTGTATCCACTCCATTGCAACATCCTTTTCTTAGCCCACACACACACATAAACATGATCACCCACCTGGAATTCTCGAAAACTTCTTTTCGGTCATCAAAATTCTTTTGTCGGTCTTGAGCAACTTTTAGATTAGTTCGTATCTCTCTAACCATTTCTTCCATTTCTTCTAGCATATCAGGTCCTAGCATTAACTTATCTTCTGGGCCACCCCAATTTGAGGGAGTCCTACATTTACGTCTATACAACACCTCAAAAGGATTCATTTGTGTAGAATTGTGATAACTATTGTAAGTAAATTCTACCAAATGCAAGTACTCTTCCCACTTAGATGGTTGTTGCATTACATAAGCTCGAAGCATGTCCTCCACTACCTGGTTTACTCGCTCAGTCTGCCCATTTGTTTGAGGGTGGTAGGCGGTACTAAAATGTAGTTGAGTGCCCAATCCTTCAAACAAGGCTTTCCAGAAAGCTAATATAAACTTTACATCACAATCCGAAATTATAACTTTTGGTATACCGTGCAGCTTGAAAATAGTTTGCATAAATATATTAGCAATTTGCACTACCTTATAAGTAGATTGTACAAGTATAAAGTGAGTAGATTTTCTCAGCTTATCAACTACCACCATTATTGAATCGTTCTACTTTTTTGACTTGGGCAGCCTTGTTATGAAATCAATGGAAATAACCTCCCATTTCCATTCCAGAATTGGCAATGGGTGAAGTAAACTAGCTGGGTGATGGTGTTCTGTTTTGACTTACTGGCATTCCAAACAGTGGGTCAAATATTCAGCCACCTCCTTCTTCATGTTGGGCCAGAAATATTCCTTCCTAAGGGTTGTTATCAATTTTTGATAACCCGGATGGCCGACATATGGAACCTTATGATATTCATCTAAAATCAAATCTTTAATATTCTTTATGTTGGGTACATACATCCTTGTTTTATAGATCAACAAACCTTCTTGATTTATCTCATATCCAAGCTGTTGTTCCTTGTTGTTCAGAATTTTAGTTTGTTGCCACAAAGTTTGGTACTTTGAGTCTTGCATTGCTCCCTCCTTGATTTGTTCTTTAAATGTCTTTTGCATTTCACTGATTGATATTTCATATAAATAGTTAGCTTTTCTACTTAGTGAATCCGCGACATGATTCTCTTTGCCTTTTTAGTGCTTAATCTGACAGTCGAATCCGCTTAGGAAGTCAATCCAACGAGCTTGTCTAGCATTCAAAGTGGGTTGTTTAAAATAATTAGTCAAACTATGATGGTCAGTCATTAACAGAAACTTCTTACCCATTAGGTAGTGTCACCAAATTTTTAAAGCATGAATAACTGTTGTTAGCTCCAATTTGTAGGCTGAGTACCTCTGCTTATGCTCATTAAGTTTTCTAGATTCATAAGCAATGACCCTGCCTTCTTGCATTACTACGCTGCAATCTTTATTTGGATCAACAATGCTTAATATGGGCGCAGTGGTGAGTAAATGTTTAAGACGATCGAAACTGTTTTGACATTCTATAATCCATTTAAAAGCCTTACCTTTCTTTTGCAACGAGGTAATAAGATAGGCTACCCTGGAAAAGCCTTCAATGAATCGCCTATAATATCTAGCTAAGCCCATAAACAACCTTATATTAGCCACATCTTTTGGTACATGCCACTCCATTATGGTCTTTATTTTCTCCAAGTCCACAACTATTCCATCTTTAGTAATGATATGACCAAGATATTGGATCTGTTCTTTAAAGAAGTCAAATTTATTGTACTTGGCATATAGCTGGTGTTCCCTTAAAACTTGTAGAACAATCTGGAGGTGCTCTTTGTGCTCCTCTACTGTCAGAGAGTAAATCAATATATCATCAATGAAAATTAACACAAACTTGTCCAAATATTGATAGAATTTGTTGTTCATAAGGCACATAAAGGTTGCAGGTGCATTGGTTAACCGAAAAGGTAGCACAATGAACTCATAATGCCCATATCGAGTTCTGAAGGTTTTTTTTGCTATATCTTCTTCCTTGATCTTAATTTGATGATATCCTGAGGGAAGGTCGATCTTGGAAAACACAGTTGCCCCCTTCATTTGGTCAAATAATTCATCTATACGAGGTAGGGGATACTTGTTTTTGATGGTTAACTTATTTAGTTGATGGTAGTCCATACACATTTGCATGTTCCCATCCTTCTTTTTAACAAAAAGTATTGGGGCTCCCCAAGGCGACACACTTGGCTGGATATTTTTTTGTCAAGTAGTTCTTGCAACTGCATTTTCAATTATGTTAATTCTAGTATGCTCATTTGATAAGGGGCTCGAGATACTGGTGCATCCCCTCCCACTAATTTAATGGTGAAATATATATCTCTTTTGGAGGAAAATCCTGGAATTTCCTCAGGAAATACATCCGGAAAATTCTGCATTATCGATATATCTTCTAAGGTGGCATATTTTTCTCTTGAATCAGAGTATCCTACCTGTATTGCATAAATATGGCACCCTTTTCAGATACATTTGGCTAGTTGGGAGTCTATCACGAGTCTCAACTTTAAGGGTCTTATTATCCCTTGAATCTCCCTTCTCTTACCATCCTCGTCCATATAGTTAATGGTTTTAATTTTGCAGTTGATGAGAGACCAGTGTTTTTCTAACCAGTCCATACCAATTAAAATATCATACAACCCCAGGGGTAACATGTTCAAGTCTACCATAATGTCCTCACCTGCTATCTGCAGGGGACAACTGCTGACCTTGACAACACTCTTCCCTTGGCCCCAGTAGCTAATTGTACTAACTAGGGATTCTTAAACTTAACAGCCTGCAGACTGCACTATTCTACAATTTTGGGGCTAATGTAACTTAAGATAGCTTTGGGTCAATTAAAATAGATGAAGTTTGGTTGAATATTTGACCTTCAAACTCTATTATGGTCGGTTGGTACTCAGCCTAATAGTCCTCAAGAGAAGCATTGATTTTTGACATGCTTCTTGCCACTTCTCAGACTATCGATGCTTCTTGAGCCTATGCTACCTGATTAGTTCCTCTGCATTGTGGACAGATTTTAACATAATGAGTTCCTCCACATCCCCAGCATTGTATCAGTGGTCTAGCTTCCATTTCCACTTCATTCCTTACTGATTATTCATTTGTCTTAGTTTTGTTGGGAAACTTGAACCTGGTTGGATTTATGTTCATGCTTCTATTCATCTGACCTCTGGGGGGTTCATTGGCCATAAAGTTGTTTACTTTATTGTTATTAGAGGAAAATTTACTCCCCTTTTTGTCATTCCATTTCTTACCTCCCTCCCCTTTTTGCTTATTTTGCTGGTAGCATACTCGAGCCCTCAATATGACCTCATCCATAGTTTTTGGGTTATCGAACTGAAGTCGTTCTTTCATGAACAGTGGCATGCCGCTGACAAACCACTACACCTTAGCCTTTTCTTCTCGTATGTATGGGACATATCACAACAAGGAGGTAAACTTGGTTATGAACTCATCCATAGATAGTTGTCCCAAACGAAGGTCATGAAACTCCATGGCCTTCTCATCATAAAATATTTCAATTCAATATTTTTCCTTAAAGCATTTTTGGAATTTATCCCAGGTTATGCTTTGTTTGTTTACACCACAAATTGTCTTTACTTCCTCCCACCACAGGGTGGCTTTTCCCTGCAACTGAAAGATTGCCAACCGGACCTTTAAATTATGATCATATTCGTACAGTTGGAAATACTTGTTCATGTTAATGAGCCAAGATTTTGTTGCCTCCTCATGTTCGCCATCAAAGAGTGGACGCTTTATCTTCTGGAATTCTCCCTGAAGTTCTAATTTTTGTCTCTTGTGTTTGTTGTGTTCCGATACATTACCAGATTCTTATTCCTGGTTCTCTTCACCACCTTCAATTTCTGTTCATTCAGTATGAAATTCCTGTTCTCCAGTCATATTTCCCTACTCAAGACTGGGGATTTTTTGTCTCTGATTCTATCTATCTAATAGACTTTTCATGATCTTCTCTTTTTCATGCATCAATTGTTCATTGTCTGCTCACAGTCGAGCCATTTCTACTTTTAACTCTTGCACAGTTTCCAAAATTGTGGAGTTAGTATTTCACAGCTCTTCTCCCAGATGCACCCATACTTCAGGATTAGTCTCCTCAAAGGTTTCTTCTCCTATTCCTATCACCGTCCAGTGTGGTATGGTTCCCATTCTTCTCATACTAGCTGTTTTTTGTCCCTGGCTCTAGCTGTGCACATTACACCAATATTGTCAATCCTAATTTTCCAGAGGCCTAAGTTTTGGTAAACTGAGTGCTCTGATACCACATGTCACAAACCTTATTAAAAAAAAAATAAATTATATTTATAAACAATAGAGAAATATTGTTTTACCATGCAATACAACCTATGGTAAATATTAATGTTATTATTAGACCATATTACAGTATGGTATAAACTGTAATGAACATATAAATAGAATGTCATATATTTTTTATTCGGTACTTCGTTAGTATTGGGAATTACAAAGGATAATATCTTTGTTGTTAATGCTATAATAAAAACCTTAAGGTACAACTATCATTTACTCTAAATCTGAATGAACCTGTGCAATATCATCCGTATATAGATTTTATTTGAAAGGGTTAATTTCTTAAGTCAGAAGGTACATGCATTAAAGCCACTTGTTAACTTCTCGAGCAGCTGACCACCCTAGGTTACTGGTCCCTTTTCTAGAGTCTTCCCCATGGCTTACAGTTGTGCTTTGCTTGGCTTGGATACCTGTGTGCAATCGACGGTGTTGCTATGCTATTCCAAACGGATGGTGGATGTGGCCTTGTGCGGAACTAAGCCCTGGTGGGGTGGAGAAACTTGTCCTTTGTTGCGTTTGTTGTCTACTAGCTTGCCCTTTGCTAATTGGTATGGCTCTTCCTCCTTCAGGTGAGTCTAAGGTTAAATGTTGTTGTTCGTTAGTGTATCATACCTACCTCACAGTCCTATCATTGTAACCGAGGGCTTTCTTTTCGCTTTCTCAGGTCTACGGTTATGGTTTCTCCTAATTCTGGTTGTTGTTCAGAGGGTTTCACTGTTGAACCAGGTAAACATTTCCCTTTTGCATTGTCTTTGAATATTGATGGCTATATTTCTTATTCTAGTTTTTTTTGTTTTGCGATTTAAAGGTTTTCTTGTGCCTTAAATATTCAACAGGCTCAAAGGATGGAGGGTTTCTTGGCTCAGTTCTTTCTGCCAAAAGTTCAAACCCTGACGCCCTTACGGACCGAGTATACAAAGGAGATCTAAGTTAATTCTGAAAGGTTTAATGTCCTCTATGAGAAACATTTTGAACATTGGCTATATTAATTCTTGTTTTAATTCTAATATGTATTTAATGGGGGACTTTCCGACTATGAGCCATGGATTTTATCGATTGTACATTATTTAATGGAAGACTTTACGACTAAGAGCCATGGATTTTATCACTTGTATGATCTTGACCTGTTCTTTTTTTTAGAAGAGACTACTGTATGTTGAGTCTATTTCACCGCTTAAGGGGAACTTCGAAACCCTTCGAAATTTAGTCGTTTTGCCTGAAATATAGTAGTTTATTCTCCGGGATTATTCTTATTCTTCTTAAACATGAAATATAGGTATTGAATCACTATACTCGTTGGTTGGTTGACGAATACGAGCTCTGTAAATGGAAATTTTTTGAACTTTTTTAATGGTTCCAAACACTGTATATTATTTTTGTCGGGCTAGTATATTTGTTTGATTAATTGCATTAAATTAGTTTACTATTGGGTATTGGTTCTATAATCCTGGTAGTATAGAATCAACTGGATCATCCTCTTATCTAGCAGTTTGCTGTTATTTAATTTGGTATTATCTTCCTTTCCCATTTCATGATGAATTTACAGTTTCTTGGCCTGGTTCCCTAACCAGTAATGCCGAAAGGGTTCAATCCCTTTTCTTATTAATTTAAGCATTTTACTGTTTTCCAGAAACTATTATAAAAATTTATGTTTTCATAACTATTTCTTCATAATTTAGCTAAATAATTTATCTAGCTGCATCTCGTTGATGGGAATACCACTATAACTATTTCCAACAGAATTCTATGTTTGTTTGCTTATTTTCCTGACATTTTTAGGATTCAACTCTTATAGCTATTATGTCCCTTTGTTTTCTTCTTTTTCTTTCAAGAATTAACTTATTGACAGCTAAGGTTTTTACTTAGCTTATCTACAAGCATCATACACATATCTACTAATAATGTACTGATTCCTAATAAGTTGTAAACAAAACATATATTTATACCATTCAATGATAAATAAATTTACTCATCTGGCTTCCTGAACTGAGGTAATCTTTAAGTTCTATCTTGCCTCCTAATCATGAAACTAGCGTGACTTCGCTCTCTATCTCCCCCGAGCCACCGTTCATAGGGTTTCTCTTCAAGAACTCCTATCTTGAACAGTAATGGCTATCTGGTCTTCACCAAACTTAGCTACTCCACACTGTATGTCCTTCCAGTAGAACAATATACTTTCTTTGAATCTTTTCCCTCTATTCCTCATGGATTTCAGATGTCCCCCCATCTTCTTGATCTTGGAATAAATTTCTCATGGAAGTAATTAGGGTTGTGTAACTACCCAACCTAACTATTTCTTGAGAATAAAATTGTCATACTTTAGACAATTCATTTTCATTTAAATTAAACAATTACTGTCTTTATTATGGTATTCCACTTTTCAGCTATTTAAATCAAAATGAACTAATTATATATAAACTTAATCAGTTTTCCAGTTTGTAAAAATATACAGCAAATAAATATTTACACATATGAAGGACATCACAATTCCCATATATCTTCATGCATATCAAAATTTATAAAATAAAAATAACATTTTGATAACAATAAAAATAAAAGGTTATGGTTAGTTCTGGTTATATATAAAAAATAGTAAGAAACTTATAAATGCAAGCATCACGGTGGTGGCATGTGTGTTGGTTCTAGGGCCACCTTTAAATATTGAGCCATCCACAATCCTGAGACTTTTCAACTTCATATGGTTCTTGTTAACAACAGACCCAACCTGACATCCTTCATGGGAATGAAACATTATGCTGCGGCTCCCAATTGCAATTAGTTTTCCGACTTTCGGAGTGGGATTGATTTATCGGTTGACGCCTACGGAAACAGAGAGGGCCCACTAGCCACCTCAACAAGCTCCAAAACAATGTGCAATCAAGATAAGCTCGATGTGTTTCAAAATCCAAAATAGAAAGCATGATAATTTGTTTGTGTGTCAATGCTGCTTCAACAATTTTTGGTATTTTATCATTTATATGAATTATTTTCAAATCGATTTACCTTTTTAAATATCTATTTTTTTCAGAATTATTACAATGAATAAATAACCAAATGTTAATATCGAGAATCCAATGCTTACTGAAGATTTTTAAGCAGATTTATTACAATACTTAAATAACCAATGTTAATATCATTAATGCAATGCTTACTGAAGATTATCTGGTGCCTCCTCAACATGAAGCACAATGGAATGGATAAGATTATTAAAACTAACAATAGGTGATTGCATGTTTTATTGTCTTTTATTTTTCTCCAATCTTTTCAATATTATAAAATCCAATCGACATTGCCAATTTCCTGAAGTATGTAGTTTGTTTTGTTAAAGAATTTATTTTTGTGATATTCAATGTCTTAAACAAATAGAAACAATTTTAATTTTATTTTCTATTTTTATATGGATTTTGTTGGAATAAAATTATATTTATTTCTTTATAATATCTAGTATTATTTTAAAACATATCTAATTTTCATTTTTATTATTTTATTATTATTCATTTCAGTTATTAATTATTATAATACCTTTTTGGATATTGGGTTATATTGTATATAATTTTTACTTAATGGTATTTATTTACTAATCAAAAGACTTCTTTCCCTTAGTCATTCTTCTAACATTAATTCATGTCCATATGATCTATGGTTTGGGTGAGGCTCTTGCATCTTGCATGATACACAAATTGGCTAAAACATAAAACATAGCATCATTGTCGAATTGAGATTCCCATGAAATCTCAATTTATAATACTTATGTATACAAAATCATCATAATTCTCATCGAGAGTGTAAACATTTAACTCACAAGAAATTGTTGGATGTATCAAATAATCAATCCCCACCATTATGGGGTTGCACATATCAAATATGTCAATTAAGCACAAATAATGTCATTGAATTTCCCCTAGCCAATCTATAAAAAAAATCATGCATAAATGACAGAACAACATATTTACATAGAAGCAACCTTATTTAGTGTATTACATGTCCATAGACATCACGTCATTGAAGGAGTTCATATGTTTTATAAATTTACTTTGTTGAATTGAAGTATAACATAGTATGATGTTTAATATTATTTTAGCTGGTAAATAAGAGTATGGGTGTTACATACACATATCCTTCATGAAATTATATCTCAAAGTTATGGGTAGTTTTGAAGGATCTAGCCAAAGAGTGTTCTAACTAACTTCCTAGTCGTAGGAAACTATTTTATTTTTCTAGCTTTGCATGGTTCAGGCTATGAGAGTAGCATTGCATAATAGGTGTCTTGAATAGAATGTGAAAAATAATTATTTTTTCTAAAAAATATGCAATCTCAATATATTTTCTAATAAATATCAAACTTCTAATAACTGTCAAGCCTTCATCTTTCTCCCTATTATCGATTTCCCATGCACATCCTCCCAAGGCTCCTCAACTATGTTATTAGTAGGTTAACCACTAAGGTGAGAAACATATTCAACAATATGTTAAACACTTAAAACTTTTGACCTTAACATTTAAATTTATTGCAAATGACAATTTATAGGACTAACCAATCCACATGTCAACAATATACCCAATAATATTGAACTCCCCCCATTATTTTAAATTCAATGTTTTGGATGCCCCCCATCATTGGAATTCAATGCCTTTCACTTTCCCAGCTGACACCCTCCTTTGTTAGGTCTCTATAATAATATTAGTGTATCCCCCTTATTGATATTGTTAGTGTAGCTCCCTATTGTTATTGTTGCACCCATGTATCCCCCATGTTTTTATTGTTGTGCCCCAGAGAAGTCTACTATTGTTATTTTTGTGCCCTTACATTATTATTGCTACATAGGCTTTGATTATATTATGAACCCTTAGACTCCAATGTAACCAAGGAGGTCTTATCATTTGTATCATCCAAGAATTTTCATTTATGTAATGTAAAGAAGGTTTCCTCCTTGTAAAGGACAATTTTTAAGCCGTTGATCTATATTTTCTTCTATTTTGTGAGTTAGTTGCATAATATTTGGTATTAGAGCTTTAGATTCTAGGGTTTTGCTTATTCAAATAGGTCATCTTGGAATTTTCACTATAATTTCTTTTCTAAGAGGCTTCAGAAGCTAAAATTACAACCACATGGATTTAAAATAGTGTTGCACATTGTGTACAAATTTCAAAACTTGGTTCGTTATATTTTCAGAGATATGATCCGAGGATGTTAGGGTTTTTACAGACGACCTAGGGAAAATCGTCATAATTTTTTTTCCCAGCATTGGATTTGAATTTAAGAAAAAGCGATTAAAAATACACATAATGTATTTTTCTTGTATCATTTTCAGTGCCAAAGGTTGAAACAATGACACATGGCACTTCGTAGAAGTTATCTCTGTTGAATCAATCTATAATCAGGTCATTGTGGGAGATTGGGCATAACATTTTCTTGAAGAATCTAATCTCGGTTTGACTTGTGGGGTTAGAAAGAAACTTAGAGGGATACCACAAGACAAAATTTCAGACCATGGATATCTGAAATTACAGTGATAAGATAGTTTCAATATCGAGCTCCTAAAAATCAAGAAAAAACTGTTTATTTTTTAAAATTTTGCATAAATTTTGTTTGAAAAATCAATTTGAAGTGATTCAAAGGGCATAGTGAAGCATAGATATCATTGTTTGATTCCAAAATGCCTCGAAAAAAAAAAAGGACACACATAGTAAGTAACTAGAAATATCTTCTATGACGCATGAAGAAGAGGAAGAAATGCATCATGATATATCAAATTTATGAGACCAAGTGCAACAAATTTTTCTCTTGCAAGAAATAACAAAAAATAAAATAGAAGCAATGATGAATGTTAATATAGATGGTATAAAAAGGGACATGAGAGTTTTGAATGATGACTTAAAAGAAAACATGGAAGCAATGATGAATGTCAAGACAGAGGGGTTTGAGGGAAGGTTTGGCAAAGTTGCTAGAAGAAAAGCTTCCCAATGGTGACAAGGTAATCCACGAAAATCATGATGAGGACAAAAGGAATATGGATTGTGATTTTAGAGACTCCAATGTTGGGTTTAAGAATCCACCACATTCCAAAGATCGATATGAGGAAGTTTGATGGCAAGGATCCAGTGACATGGATACTACAAATGGAGGAATATTTTGATCTCCATGATTTGCCACACACACAAAAGGTACAAATTGCATCTTTATATTTAGAACCCACTCATTTTGTATGATATCGATGGCTTTGTTCTCGTAAACCACTTGTCACTTGGTCAATTTTTATGGAGGAAATGAAGCAGATTATGAGGATAGAAAGAGAAACACCTTCTTTAGCCAATTGATAAATGTCAAAGAAAAGGGTTCAATGGAGGAGCACATTGAGGACTTACAAAAATTGAATATCAAGGTAATTGATATTCCATGGGAGCATAGGATTGATGTCTTCATAGGGACTTTAAAGGATAGCATCCAACATGAGGTTTTCCTTTAGGAACCTAATACATTGGAGAAGACATTCAGGGTGGTAAGAAAAGTTGAAAGAAAAATTATGGCAATAAGGAAGTCTATCACTCACAACTATAAAGATGGAAGTGTTGTTGCTCCTATCCTTCCACAAACTACAAGTTTGACACCACAAAAATTGGAGGAAAAAAGAGCAAAAGGGATTTGTTACATATGTGATAGAAAATATATTAAAGTTCATAAGTGTGTTGAGAAGTAATTATTCTACATATATTTTGAAGAGGAGGAAGAAAAAGAACAAGAAACATCAAAAGAGGAGGATATACACTAGGAACCAACCCTGGAGAAAGAAAAAATGAATCTTTCCATATATTGTAATGCATTGGCAAGAACTACCACTCCTCAAACTCTCAAGATAGAAAGATATATTAAGAAGAAAAATGTAATAATGTTGATTGATTCAGGTAGTACCCATAATTTTATTCATTGTAAGATAACCAAGGAATTGAATTGCTTCATATATCTAGCATCAGAGTTTCAAGCGATGGTTGCAAATGGAGGAATATACATTTCTCTGGAATGTGTCATAATATCAAGCTGACCATGGGGGAATATGTATTAAATAGTCCAATGGTTTCGATTCCAATGGGTGATGCTGATGTTGTGGAGTTCAATGTTTACAATCTTTGGGGACAATAACATTTAATTTTCAAGAACTTTTCTTGATTTTTTTTTTGGAAGGAAAGGAATTTGAATTAAGGGGTATCACAGGGAAACCATGAAATATAATCATCTCTAATGACATGATAATGCTTCTAAAGAAAGAAAAATGGGGCATAATTGTATAGTTATGATCACTAGAGGTTCAAACATCAAAATCATTTATTTCTCTAGATCACCAAAAAGTCTTGGACAATCATTCATGGGTATTTGAGATTCTCAAAGGCCTCCCACCTATTCGTGATAATGATCATGATATTCATTTGATTTAAGGAAGTGTTCCTCTAAACATTAGACATTACACATATCCCTATGCCCAAAAGAGTGAAATTGAACATATGATTGGAGAAATGTTAGAGGTTGGTATAATTCAATCTAGTCAAATTTCTTTCTCTACTCTAGTAGTATTGGTGGACAAGAAGGATGGATCATAGCATGTGTCTGGATTATAGGGAGCTCAACAAGCTCACTATTAAAAATAAATTTCTCATTCCTTTCATTGATGAATCGTCAAATGAATTACACAGAGCAATTTACATCACCACGTTGGATTTTCATTTAGGATATCATCAAATTAGAATGAAGACTGAAGACATCCCTAAAATGACATTCAGAACTCATGCGGGTCATTATGAATTTTTGGTCATGCATTTTGGCCTTACTAATGCACCTTCCACATTTCAAGGTCTGGTGAATTTCATTTTCAAACCCTTTCTGCAAAAAATTGTGTTAGTGTTTTTGGACGATAGACTAATCTACAACAAGTCTTGGAAGGATCATGTTCAACATGTTGACAAGGTGCTCACACTTTTGGAGGAGTAATAATTATATGAAAAAACCTCCAAATGTATCTTTAGAGTAGAGGAGGTGGAATATTTGGGTCATTATGTATCTCATCAGGGTGTTAAGGTACACAAAAAAAAATTAAAGCCATTAAGGTATGGAAAATCCACACAACCATAAAGCATCTTCAATGATTTCTCAGGTTGACACGGTATTTTGTTAAGAATTATGGGAGAATAACAACAACTCTAACAACATTACTGAAGAAATATGCATTTTCTTGGACTCGAGAAGCAACTAAGGCCTTTGAACATCTTAAAGAGGCAATGTGTCAAGCATTGGTCTTAGGTATGTCTGACTTCACAAAAACCTTTATTATGGAATGTGATGCCTTAGGAAATGGAATTGGTGTTGTTTCAATGCAAGAAGGAAGACTCATTTATTTTGAAATTTGTCCAATCAGAGGAAAGTATTTACACAAAACCATTTATGAGAAGGAAATGTTTGAAATACTACATGCACTAAAGAAATGGTGACCTTACCTAATGGGAAGACACTTCAAGGTAAAAATAGATCATTAAAGTCTTAAATACTTTTTGGAACAAATATTATCTTCAGAAGAGAAGCAAAAATGGGTCACAAAGATGTTGGGTTATGACTTTGAAATCATCTACAAAAAAGGGAAGAAAAATGTTGTTGCAGATACACTCTCAAGAAAGGATGAGTATGTGGAAGAATTGGTTTGTGCTATTTATATTATCCAAACTGATTGGATAACTGAAGTAAGGGATGAATGGAAGAATGAGAAAGAGGTGTGGTCACTCATTCAAAATTTGTAGCAAGATCTCATTACATGTGATACATTTAGCTTGAAAAATGATTCATTATGGTACAAAGATTGCTTATATCTTTGTAAGAATTCCCAAATCAAGCAAAATATTATTTTGGAATTACATACCTCCTCCTTAGGAGGGAACTTAGGATTTAAAAAACCTTAACCTAGGGCCAAGAAGGATTTTTTTGGAATGACCTTAAACCTAATATTCAAAAGTTTGTGGCAAAATGTTTGGTTTGCACACAAAATATAGTTGAGACAATTAAGACCCTGGGTTTGTTAAAACCTTTAGTCATTCCAAGTCAGCGTTGGGAGGAGGTCTTAATGGATTTTATCATAGGTTTACTCAAGTATGAAGGAAAGGGTGCCATCATGGTGGTAATTGATATAACTACCAAGTATGCACACTTTTTTGCATTATATCATCATTATAAATGCAGTACAATTGCTAATGCATTTGTGGAACCAATTCAAAATCTACGTGGAAACCCAAATATTATTGTAAGTGACAAAGATCCCATTTTCGTTGGAAATTTTTGGATGGAATTATTTTCTTTTCTTTGTACACAATTAGCTCATAGCTCATCTTATCATCGTCATTCTGACAAACAAACCGATATAGTGAAAAAATATTTGGAATGATATCTTTGTTGCTTTGTATCTAATAAACAACCATAATGGTTAAGTTGTTATCTCTACTTGAATGGTGGTATAAAACATCCTTCCATACTGCAGCAAAAATAACCCCATTTATGGAAATTTATGGATATCATTCACCATCCATTACATCATCTTTAAGATAAAATTATAAGGTTCAAACAGTGGAAGATCACATCAAGCATCAACAACAAGTTCTCCAACTCTTGAAGGATAAACTAACTCTTGCGAAGAATCGAATAAAACAACAGGAAAATCAACATCGTAGTAAAAAAAAAATTGATGTAGGCAACTCAGTATTTTAATGACTACAACCATACAAACAAATGTCCCTTAAACAAGCTAAGAAGGATAATAAATTATCACCCAAGTACTATGGTCCTTACAAGGCATTGCAAAAGATTGGTACTATGGCATAAAAATTAGAGTTGTCTGCATCTTCCCAAATACACTTGGTTTTCTATGTTTCATGCTTAAAGAAGGTTACTGGTGACAAGTTCCTAGTTCAAACAGTGTTTCCAGAACTTGACGAAGAAGGAAAAATCACATTTGAGCTTGAAGCAGTCATGGAAACAAGAACTCGAAAACTACCAAATTGATTAACTTCAGAGTATCTCATTAAGTGGAAGAACTTATCTGTTGAATCTTCCACATGGGAGGATGAGAATTTTATACAGAAGCATCCAAAACTACATAAGCATTGAGGACAACACTTTTTTGAAGAAGATGGGCATGTTAGGTCCCTATAATAATACTAGTGTATCCCCCTTATTCTTATTGTTATTTTAGCCCCATTTTGTTATTGTTGTGCCCATGTATCCCCCATGTTGTTATTTTTGTTCCCCATATAATCCCACTATTGTTATTGTTGTGCCCTCACATTATTATTGTTATGTAGGCTCTAATTATATTGTGACCCCTTAGGCTTCTATATATACCAAAGAGGTGTTATCATTTGTATCATCCAAGAATTGTTCATTTATGTAATGTAAAGGAGGTTTCCCCCTCTAAGAGGACAATTTTTAAGTTTTTGCTCTATCGTTTCTTCTGTTCTATGAGTCGATTACATAAAATTCTCAAGCCAGACCCATCCTTATCTCTCCAGCTATCCCTTTGTCCACTAATTAACACCTTGGTTGTTAATTCCCTATTGACCAAGGTGATGGCCACATTATAGTAAATTTTCCAGTCAGAGCTCTCTTTGAGAATGCAAACATTGTTATTCGAGCTCCTGTGGGTAGGGACACATTACGAATCTCCTTGCCTCTTTTCATAAACTTGGATTACATATCAGATATTTGGGCATGCTTTGGCAAAGCTGCTACCAAGTCTTGGAATGTAGTTGCTTCATCAACATGTAGAGAAGGGGAGGGGGGCGAGGGGAAGGAGCCCCCTATGGGGACACCATCATAGAAAGCGTATCCTAGGGTTTCTGTAGACAATGAGAGAATTCCTCTCCTATACTATGGTGTAGAGTGTCTTTCAACCCAATAATAAGTAGTTATAGATGAAATTAGAGAAACATTGAAATATTTATATCTATATGTGACCTATTTTGGAAAAAGGCTTCTAGAAGTTTAATTTAATTACCAATAAGAGGGATGGATTTAATCTCCACGGAATGTTCTAAAATATTCTTAGTAATAATTAAAAATCAAAGGTTGATATTTATGTCAAAAAGTAGTTATGTCCTTTTTTCCCTTTCGATTAGACTAATTAATTGAAAAATGTCATATGAACATGAGTTATGGTTTTGTTACATATGTGGTATTAGTAATTGTGGCGTTGACCCATGGTTTTGTAACAAAACTAGGTTAAGAATATCCATAATAAAGTGAGGGTCAATCCTCATGGTTAAGAATGTTGTTACATGTTTTTTAATATTATATATTTAACTCATATAGTAATTCTTTTTATAATTATTATTTAAAATAAAGTTAGAATTTAGTTAATTTTTATGATTTTTTAAAACCTTGGCAATGTAAAATGTATCATGAAGTAACTATGAGTACTTAATTTATGCTAAATGAAATGACCCTGGGAACTTCTTATAGACAATTTTGCCAAAATATGATAGAGATTTTTAAGAATTATAATTTTAAGATGTTTAATTTACAAAATTTGAGTGCCTCGAGTTTTTCAAGGTATTGAATCCATCTATACATTTTAAACAATAAAAAATCGCAATTTTATTTGAAATTGTATTAAGAAATGCTAAAAATTTACCTTCCATTTATGTAACTACACAAATTTATTTATAATTGATATTAAAATATATTTTTTATAATTAATATTTACTATTTATATTGCAAATTTCTTTCAATAATTACTATATATAATTACTATATATGTGTCTTTTTTTAATGTAACATTATTAGGCATTTCTTCCATGTTAAAGTACATTAACTTCACAAACAATATTTTATCTAACCTTTAGCTATAAAAATGATAAATAAAAAACTAACACATTTACTTCATAAAAAAATATTTTATTTAAGCTTGATAAATGAAAAACTATCGGCATAACCACATTTCACTTTTAAGGTTTGAATTATGACATCAGCACATAGTCATTACCAATAATTTCCCAGGGTGGAAACTTATGGGTGGCAATTAACCACACTTGAAAAACCAAAAGTTCCAAAATTTTCACCTCAAAACGAGGTAGAGATCGAGGCTATGTCCCGCTGAAATCTTTTCCTCAATATAGGGTATTCAAGTTTAGAATAAAACCATTGGAAAATGCAGTTGTGATGAAAAAGGTGTTTCGTCTCTAGTGGATGTCATATCATGACACATAGAGCATAACGATATGTCGACTTCTCTTGTGCCAACGGATCGGACTGAAATGGAAACAGTTGGCCAAGAGTCAATAGCTGCCAAGATTGCAACTCGTATAACTTATGTTTGATACATATCTAGACACCTATACTATGGTTCCAAGTTCGTACTTTATTAAACTTGGAGTTGTTTTTAAAAAGACTTTTTGGAAGCTTTTCCGGTGGGCTTTTCCGGTCAAAATCCGGCAGCAATTTATTGAAATCGCAAGTTTGATAGCTAATTTCTGCACAATCAGAGCGTCCCAGGGGTTTTTCAGGGTGCTGAATCAAAATATGCAGTTAAAAAACCATTTTAAATAATACAAATCAAGATTTAACCTCAATTTTTTCCGCTGGATTCCGTCAACGGAATCTCCAAAAAGTCGCACTAAAGACAACTCCATTAAACTTAGTTATCATGGTTTGATAAAAAAAATGACTGTAAAATTTAAATTTGTAAACGGTATTGATAAGTTATGATATAAGTTCATAGTATTGTAACAAAATCTATTTACAAGTTAGTATTTTTATGGTAGAGTGGAAGTCAATATCATGGTTAAAAATCTTGTTATATTTAAGTATTAAATTTTTATGTGCTTATTAATTAAATTTAAATACGTTATGGAATCAAAATTTTATTTTGTAGGATAAACTGAATTAGCTACTATTTATATGTTATATATTTTCATGTGATATCTATATTATGATTTTGTGTTCTCTAAACAAATTATTGTAATTTTATTAATAGAAACAAAATTACCATATAACAAATTGAATTTTATTAGTTTTATTAATTTTAGATTTTCATTATTAATTGAGTCAAATGTTTACACTCATTTAAGTATACTAAAACATCTCCCCCATATTAGGCTTTGTAAAATATTTCAATATGCAAATTTCTTTTTGAGTGTGAAACTTGAGGAGAGGTTTGCACCTTCAAGGATTTGATTCCTTTCATCACTTGTGGATACTTAATTAAGATGGATCTATGTTGCATTTATGATTTCACGTAGACATTCTCAGTTTTAATTTTATTAAAACCATGATTTAATCTCTATGGAATATCCATGGAATTTTGTTCGTAGTAGTGAGGATAGAGGGTTTAAATATATCTCAAAAGTAATTATAACATTTTTTGTTTTATATTTAATTGAAAAAAATGTTATCCCTAATGGGGGTGTTAATGCGAGTAATGAGGGGGCTTTAGGGTTTGTGTCTACCACCATCGGACATGATGTACATTTATGGGGAGGGGGCATGGCCAGGGCCCTACATACATTCGCATGCAAGACCCTAGAGGGCCTCAACTCATTATAACATTGTTTAAATGATGCCTTGCGGAGTGGTTAGCAGTGGATTGAGAGAAGGAGGAGAGGCTAGCTCCTCAACCTCCTTATGGGGTTTTCTCTTCCCAGTCGGTGGTGAATGATGCTTTACATTCTGGTTTGGATCTGTTGTAGTGACAGAGAAGATATGGCTCTTTGGCTTGCAAGGGTGTTGCTGGTAGAAGTGGAGTATCTTAGGCATTGAGGAATCTGGTTTGAAGCTTGGAACTGTAGCGCATGGCTCACTCATGTGGGCTTCACTTTAAACCCCCTGTATTGGAATTTAGGTCGATTCCTTCCATTGTCTGGCAATTTGTTTTGACTTAAGTACTCAGGTAGGGTCTGAGGTTCTAGGTCACATTTATTTGTTTTAGGGAGTTTGGTTTTAGTTTATTTTTTGGATTGGTAAGGTTTGCCAGCTTATTTGCATCTTTTACTCGAGGGTCTCCTTACATTTGTAATGTCTGGGTATGTTGCAAAATTTCATGTTAATTTTAGTGAGCATCGTCCATTGAATTGTAAGGTAGGGGCCGGAGGGTTGCTTTGGTCTTGGCTTGCTCACTGTTGTTATGAGGAAATTTGCATCTACGGATAAATACTAATTCCCTAGGTAGGTAGCTATACCTAGAACAACAGATTTAAAGCGCTTATCCTTTTTCTATAGATGGTAAATAAGACAAAGGGAATCAAAGTACCTACTTGTTCTTTCGCTTTCCTTTTGTCTCCTTTGTATGACTCCCATCACTCCTTCTTGAACTTAACTAGCTCAAAGAATACCTGCAAGCATAAACAAAAGATAGAGAACCAATCAAAGCAAGAGATCTATCGACTATAAGTAAATGGAATTAGATACCTTCAAACATACAAACATCATATATCATGATAAGCATATGGAAAAAGGTATAAACAACTTTATTAATGATCCAAAATGGATTTTGGATAGACTCCTAAGTCTAAGTGGTCCTCACAGAGGAAAAATGAAAGTCCAAGGAAGTTCTTGGAAATAGCCCCATTGCAGAGATCCTTTTCTCCTAAATCTACTGCAACTTGAATGGGTTAAAATGAACTTAGGATGCAGAAGTTATCGCATGCAGAAGATGCCTAGTTTCTTTGAAAAAAGAGGCAAAAACCCTAAAAATGGCAAAAAAACCCTTAAAAAGGGAAATCGCATCGAAAAAAGGCAAAGAGACAGAATTAAGCAGAAGCGGAAGAAACTTCGATCTGCCGATCCGATAGATCGGATCGGAGACCAACAAATATGCGATATCGGGACCCAGATCTGTTGATCGCCGATGATCGGATTGGTGAATCGGCATCGGCGATGCCATATGCACAGAACCTCGGGCCAAGCGACATTGTGATCGCCGATATCAATAATAGATGACCTCTGATGCCGATAAGAATACCGGACCTGATAAGAATTCAGTGCCTGATTATATAATATTTCAAGTCCGGTAAAAGGACTTTTTCAATGTAAATCACGATTTTCGTTTATTAAAAGAAACACGAAGGGAAGCACTGATACGATGCAAACCGGACCCAAAGGGGTTTGTGAATGAAAATGTACAATATTTCAAGTTCATCTAAAGCCATTTTTATGGGATTTTCCAATGTTTAATGTATTTCAAATATAAAAGGGAAAATCATAATACAAGCGAAATTTCAGGCAGGCCAAAGGCAGAAAGTGGTTGTGGCAGGGCTCCACCCAATCCCGTATGTTGGCTGCCACGTGTCCCAGCTAAGGAGAGAGAAAACCACCCTTATCGGGTTGTTAACCTCCATACGAAAGAGCCACTCGACATGAATCTCAGTCGTTGGATCAATACCCCTCAAATCAACGGTGGAGATGCGATAGGAAACATAAAGGCAGACCCGATGGAAGTATAGGGCATATTTATGAATATTTGAAGTCCGATGAACAATGTTTTGGCGAATTTTCCCTGTTTTGCAGTGTTTCTTTGTGTAAATAGGGAACGACTGTTTCTGGAGATTTCAAGTGCCGATGGTTCATTCCATTACGGAATAAGTGGCCACCATACCCTGGGACGTTAGCAATGATTTTTAAACGCTTCAAAAGGAAGATGAAAGGACAGTGGCTGGAAGCCAGAGAGCCCGAGAGGGAAAATGAAAAGACAATCACCGATTGGCTTAAAAGTCTTGAATGTCAGAGTTTAGGGGGTTGTTGTTGGAGTTGCTGCTAAAACAAAGAATGTGCAGAGGCCGAGAGAGCCAAAGAGCTGAGAGCCTAAGAGCCAGCGAGAGAACCTAAGAGACAAGCTAGAGCAAGAAGGTCGAGAGCTTCAGAGCTGGGGAAAGAAGGGCATTCTAAACCCATTTTTCTATGTTAAACCATGGAGTTGAGCCAGAGAGCTTGTAAAAATATTGCTGCCATAATCCCAGAGAGCCTAGTCGAGTTGACTAGAGCTCACGGAGACGTAGCCCAAGAATTTTGGGTGAACTCCTAATTAAATTGTTGTCTTATGTGTGATGCTCGTTTTCTGCATTGTTTCAATGTCATATGTTTTATATCAGTCTAATCAAAGCGATTTATAACACATAAACAATTTTAAACAACCATAAGCTTACACCTGTTTACAAGCATTATTGTTGCTTATTGCTGTATTAAATTTGCTACCTTATTTACTGTGATATGCTTTGTGAACCTACAACACATTAACGGTTTAAAATAAAGATAAGCATATGCCTTACTTCAAGCACATAGTTCATTCTGCATTGGTTAATCATAGAGACTTGGGAATATTTAAGCTTTGGAAGTGGGAGAGGTTCTTGTAAGCTAGACAAGAATCCTAAGAGCCCCATTTGCAGATCAGGTGGTATCAGAGCCTGAGATTGATTGACCTCACCTTCAAAGAAGGTTATATCAGAATGCTTGATTGACATAGAAAATATTGCTTGCCTGAAAGGTGTTTAAATAGTCAGAGGTTAATTGTATGCTTGTTGTAGACTGACTATTGTTTGAGTTTATAGAGGTGAAGGGAAAGTTGTTGATAGCTTAGTTCAGGAAGGACAAGAAGGAAGAAGGGTTGAAGGAACTCTTCTATTCCCGAGGACCTCAAAGCAATCCTTGAAGCACAAGAGGTTTGCTGCAAAAGATGCTTAAATATGCTCCTTATTAATCTTGTTTGAAGTTCTTTGTTCATTGGCATAATGACAATTCCTCAAGTGTATCCTCAAATTCCTTCTCCAACACAAGACTCTTTGATAGAGACATGAAGCAAGACTTGTTCGTCATGATGGACAAGGTGAGAGAAATGTATGAGGATGGAAAAAGGAGCAACATACTTAGAGAGCAGTTGAATTCCATGAAAGAACAGAAGCAGTTGCTTTCTAACAGAATGCAGGAAATGGAGAGGCGACTTCATATTGTAAATATAAACCTCAAAAGGATGCATGAGTTGGAGTTACAACTCTTTGTTGTCAAAGAAGCCTTGGTCAAGTATTAGCTTGAAGAAGAGGTAAACCATTCTAGTTTGTCTTCAAATTCTTCTGAGAATACTTATATTGGTTCTTTCGAAAAACATACTAGAGGCATAGGTTCCAAGCTAATGTCCAATATGGGCTATGAAGGAAAGGGTTTGGGAAAGCATGCACAAGGTATTGTTGAATCGATAATGGTTGAGGAAAGGCCTAAGTATTTGGGTCTTGGCTATGTACAATCTTATGGAGAGAGTTCCAAAGCTGCCATAAATACCATTAAAACAGCTCCAAGAAGGAGTTGCATGGTAAGTCTTGAAGAGTGTGAAGGTTGTATTTAGGAGGAATGCAATAGCTTGAAACATCACTTGTAGGATGCAGGTGTTTAGAAGAACACACTTGAACCAGAGAGTTGTGGAAACTCTGAAAGCATTGAAGAGATTGAGGGCGTTCTAAAGGGAGCCACTTCTTCATCTGCTTCACCTCCTCATGAAGGCAATAAAGGTGAAAGAGGCAGGTATAAATCTGGTTCTAAACATATTCCTTTTGATTTTGCAAAACATGGTAAATTTCCTCATAAGCATGGGAAAAGAATTGCATGTTCCTTTTGTGGTTTGGATAACCATCATGTTTCTGATGTTGGAAGAGAATGACCACATGCAAGAAACTTTTGAAGAAAAAGAAGCAGAAAGCCAAAGGTCCATTGGACAAGGCAAAGCATGCTGTCAAGAGGATGCACATGTGTTGCACTTACTGCCATAAGCAAGGGAATCTTGCTGAAATATGTTGGACTATGAATCCAGTAATGCTTCCACAAAAGCTAAAGAAAGTGGAAGGAGAAGATGGAAGAAATGGAAAGGAAAATTCTATGATTGATGTGCCTCAGGATGATTCACATGTTGATGCTGATGTGCAGACAAAGGGAGGACCTTTGAAATGGATTGGTAAGAAATGGTTAGAGTTCTTTTCCAATTAAGGTTGCATGTCTATTGATGCATCTATTTGCATTTCTTATTGATGAGATGCAAGTTGCAGGTTCTTACCAAGAAGGTGAATGGAAAAGTTGAGTAGGAGACTCGCTTTGTTGCTACAACATTATATTTCATTTCAGCTTCAAAAGTACAATGTACTTAAGTGAAAGTTGAAGGATGAAATGCATGCATAAGCATGATGTGCATGGACACAGGGATGTTGATGTTTTCCTTGTATTTGAACATGTATATGTGATTAACTTGTAGGGTTGATTGCTTTGACATGCATGTGATGCAATGTGGACTTGGGAAAAGTTAACTTGGTCTCCAAATGGAGATAATGATGAAGTGTTTCATCTTTTGGAAAGAGAGTCCTAATGGTCTTTTTCTACATGCTTGACATGAAGAGTCATTTGTTTAAAGGAATGTTTTGTGGGTTTGTTATCTAGTCCATCATTTGTATGCAGATGTAAAGACATGGAGGTGTTCACAAGCTATGTAATCTGTTTCTTTTGTTGAAGCGGGAGTTTAGGCGATCCATTTGTTCTCTGTGTTTCTGTTGATTGTTAGCAGTTGTTGTTGACAAATTTTAAAACAGGTACAAATTAAAGTTTTGTGGAGCAGATTAAGTTCACATTTGTTTGAGCCACCTTGGATCAATGATCAAGGCAAGGAAGTTCAAACCACCTTCTATGATCATTTCAGCAAAAGTTCTACAGGAAGGCAAGGAGGAAGACAGTTCTTTTAAAGGAGACTAGCCCATCCAAGAAGGGAAGTGGTCATAGACTTGGGTTCAGAGGCACTATGCAAGGCAAGTATGTGGAGGTTGAAAGAAGACGGTACTGTTACTCTCAGATACTGTTCAAATCAGTATACCAGTCTTTTGGAGACCAAAAGTTCTTTTAGTGGGAAGGTGTGATCCAAAATGGATTTTGGATAGACTCCTAAGTCTAAGTGGTCGTTCCAGAGGAAAAATTAAAGTCCAAGGAAGTTCCTGGAAATAGCCCCATTGTAGAGATTTTTTTCTCCTCAATCTACTGCAACTTTAATGGGCTAAAATAGACTTAGGATGCAAAAGTTATTGCATGCAAAAGATGCCTAGTTTCTTTGAAAAAAGAGGCAAAAACCCTAAAAATGGAAAAAAAGCCCTTAAAAAGCGAAATCACATCGGAAAAATGCAAAGGGACAGACTTAAGTGAAAGTGGAAGAAACTCTGATCCACCGATCCGATCAATCGGATTAGAGACCGACAGAGATGCGATATTGGGACCCAGATCTGCTGACCGCCGATCGCCGATGATCGGATTGGCGAATCAGCATCGGTGATGCCACATGCATGGAACCTCGAGGCGAGTGACATTGCAATCACCGATATCGGCGATCGACGACCTCCGATGCCGATAAAAGGACCAAACCTGATAAGAATTCAGAACCCGATTATATAATATTTCAAGTCCGGTAAAAGGACATTTTCAATGTAAATCACGATTTTCGTTTATTAAATGAAACACGAAGGGAAGCACCAATGCGATGAAAGCTTGACCTGAAGGGGTTTGTGAATGAAAATGTACAATATTTCAAATCCGTCTAAAGCCCTTTTTATGGGATTTTCCAATGTTTAATGTATTTCAAATATAAAAGGGAAAATCACGATACAAGCAGAATTTCAGGTAGGCCAAAGGCGGAAAGTGGTTTGAGCAGGGCTCCGCCTGATCTCATACGCTGGCTGTCACGTGTCCCAGCTAAGGAGAGAGAAAACCACCCTTATCAGGCAGTTAACCTTCGTACGAAAGAGCCACCCGAAGTGAATCTCAGCTATTGGATCAAGACCCCTCAGATCAACGGTGGAGATAGGATATGCGACATAAAGGTGGACCTGATGGATGTATAGGGTGGATTTATGAATTTGAAGTCCGACGAATAGTGTTTTGGCAGATTTTCCCGTGTTTTGTAGTGTTTCTCTATGTAAATAGGGAACGACTGTTTCTAGAGATTTCAAGCGGCGATGGTTCATTCCGTTACGGAACAGGTGGCCACCATACCCTGGGATGTTAGAAATGATTGTTAAATGCTCCAGAAGGAAGATGAAAGGAAAACATCTGGAAGCCAGAGAGCCCAAGAGGGAAAATGAACAGATAATCATCGATTGACTTAAAAGCTTTGAATGTTAGAGTTTAGGGGGTTGTTGTTGGAGTTGTTGCTAAAACAACGAATGTGCAGAGGCCGAGAGGGCCAAGAAGCTAGAGCCAAAGATCCAAGAGCCTAAGAGCCAGGACGAGAGCCTAAGAGAAAGCTAGAGCAAGAAGGCCGAGAGCTTCAGAGCTGGGGACAGAAGGGCATTCTAAACCCATTATTTCTGTGTTAAACCATGGAGTTGAGCGAGAGAGCTTGTAAAAAGATTCCTGCCATAATCCCAGAGAGCCTAGTCGAGTTGACTAGAGCTCACAGAGACGTAGCCCAAGAATTTTAGGTGAAATCCTAATTAAATTGTTGTCTTATATGTCATGCTCGTTTGGTGCATTCTTTCAATGTCATATGTTTTATCTCAGTCTAGGCAGAGCGATTTATAACACATAAACAGTTTAAACAACCATAAGCTTACACTTGTTTACAAGCATTATTACTGCTTATTGTTGTATTAAATTTGCTGCGTTATTTACTGTGATATGCCTTGTGAACCTACAAAACATTAACAATTTAAAATAAACATAAGCATACACCTTACTTCAAGCACATAGTTAATTCCACATTGGTTAATCACAGAGACTTGGAAATATTTAAGCTTTGGAAGTGGGAGAGGTTCTTGTAAGCTAGACAAGAATCCTAAGAGGCCCATTTGTAGATCAAGTAAGAAGAAGGAAGAATTACAACCATGAAGTCCAATCCATTGTCACTCTTCTAGCTTGGGTTTCAACCATCATCACATCAATAGCACAACACTCTGGTAGCATAACAATGCTTGCTTATAATCTCAATCTTCACACCAACAATATCTCCTTATAAATTCTCAAATTCCATTGCCTGATCACTTCAATGAGTGCTCGATTTATAGGCAAATGGAGAAGGTTTGGTCATAATTGAGGGTATTGAATGGCCTTCCAAACTTAGAGTTAGTTTCCATGGAGGGAGGGATGAGAGGACATGAGGTTACTTAACTCATTCCCTATCCAATTTCGAGCTCATAGGAGAAGATAAGTGTGGGAATCTTCTAGATGGCTCCAGATGATAAGAATTTTCCCAGAACCCTATGTCAATTTCACTCAAAGTCGGACTAGGTGCTTTGTAGAGCACTCTAACATGGCCCTACTGCACTGAGGCGCACTTACCCCTGTCCGAGGCTGCACTAGTCCCTCAAGGAGGCCTTTCTGGAGTGATTCAGGCCAAGAAACTCTCAGAGAAGGAGGCATTCAAAAAGGTGACTTGTCTAAGGCATGTAGCAACTGAATTAGGATTTGATGTGTCCTAGTGGTACTAATTTGGATGATGGGAGTGATGTTCCCAAATGGATCTGTAACAGTTGTCCCCTAAAGCATGAAGTCAAAAATAATAATGTCGAGTGATATGCTTTACATAGATAGTCGTCTACAGATATAGACCCATGATAGGATGACCATCAATGTAAAGCCATTGTACGGATGATTTGGTACATTTCCTGAAATCGTAGCCCGAATTGATGAAACTAGATCTGAGGTCTTCTATCTTGTTCAATCATTCACTCAAGTATGAGTCTAACCATGCGAATATGTGATCTGATGTCGAACATGGGAAGACACTATCTGATTACTAGCCAATGATGTAATACATTAACATACGTAAGAGAAATCACCGATAATGATAATTATCCTCAAGGTACTGCAGTAGACTTTGCATGGTGTGAATAGATTTTTTGATGTCGAACACCATACAAAGTCTTTCGGTCAAAGGCTAGTGATGTCAACCTATCGCCGGAAGTGAGAAACCTACCATTGATGTGTGCAGGCCTCAAGGTACTAGAAGGGTGTTTCTAAGTGAACTTCTTGGACAATGTGTCGATGTCAACAAGAAGTGACTCATCGCAGGAGGGCCATGATGTATCCCACGTCAATGACATGAAACGAGTATAATGATTTTAGAGATGGAATTCGACTGACGACACAAGGTTCAGGAATGGCGGTCACGAAAATGAAGGTTTATGAGTATTGCAAAGGATGAATTTCAAACTGAGTGACTTCTCTTGAACATGTCGGAGACACTGAATGGATTGGTAGCATTGAACCAAAACAAAAGTAATGGATGGTATGATAGACCAAGGTATGATGACCATCAAGCAGATAACCCAACCCAAACAATTACACTGATGAAGTGAAACTGTCATGTTCAAGAGCGACCTGCTGCCATAAAGTGGTTTACCCCATTTCCATTATCCCCAGTCATTGCTGACCAGGACCTCTTTATTTTTTATCAAGCTTAAGGAGGATAACATATGCTTGTTGTATAATTTCACCCTTCGGTTGAATCCATCGCTTTGTGATTTTTTAACGAGTCTAGCAAAGGTGAAACTCGGTCTTGTCATGATGGACAAGTTTGTTGCTATTTTATGTTTTAATGAGTTTAAAGGCAATGAGAACTCGGTCATTTTCATGTTTAAAGAGTTTAAAAAGGGACAAAAAGAAAACTCCACAAGTTCTTTTTCATATATTTGTTTCTCAAGTCCGAAAAAAGCGTAAAATAATCCGAGAGAGAACCTATTGACCATGTTTGATCAACGTATTCCTTTTTCGTAAGTAATCTATCTCAGTCTAGAAAAGGGTTAAACTTATACTGAGTAGATGTCATTTCCAATCTATTAATGAGTTGAAAAGGGCAAGCGCTCGACAATCTTTTCATATTTCGAGAGTCTAAAAAGAGCTTAAAGAGAACTCCACTTTGAGGAATGAGTGGTGTCTAGGATAGCAACTAGTTCCAGTGGTGTTGGAACTTCTCAAAGCATGTTGATTTACATGAAGAGACTGGCCAATAAGACCACTTATTGCAACTGTTCCTCAAAAAGGGTAAAACAACCAAGTGAAAGTGTATGATCAACCAAAGAGATGGTGGTGATGGAATGAAACAACCAAGGCTTATCTGACAGAAGAGGCTCATAGAATGGAAATCATGAGGGTTAAAATGGAGATGGGTTTATTTTTACACAAGCTTGAACCATAGGGAACTATGCTTGGATTCAGTTTCATGTTTACACAAGCTTGAAACTAAAAAGTATGCTTGGATTCAGGTTTCATTTTTACACAAGCTTGAAATGAAAAACTATGCTTGGATTCAGTTTACATGCCCCCAGCATGATGAAAGGGAGAGTCTCCTGTAACCAGATGGAAGTCATTGCGGAGAAGTAGGATGGTTATCCAACACTTTTTGGGCTTCATCCAGATAGGGACAAAGGTGAATGGGGTGATTCCCTTCACATAACCTACAGGGGAGCTTAACTTTACCATTAGGTGCATGCCCCCCAAGCTTCATTGCATTCACCTAAGTAGACTACTCATGGCTATCAGGTGGATGGGATGAAGGTTCATATACGAGATCAAGTGAAAGACTCGACTGAGATTCTACGAGATATAATCAACAAGACAGACTCGACTTGGAACTTTGCTCCAGGGGACTTTGCTTCACTTTTTAATGAGCTTGATACAAGAGAGGGAACTCTGCTTAGGGACCTATTTCATTTTTTAATGAGGTTGACACATGAAAATAATTATCCTCATATTCCTTGTTTCATTTTTTAATGAGCTTGACACAAGACAAGGAACTATGCTCATGGGTCTGTTTGATTTTTAACAAGGTTGAAACAAGACAACGAACTATCCTCATATTCCTTGTTTCATTTTTTAACGAGCTTGACACAAGACAATGAACTATGCTCATGTTCCTTGTTTCATTTTTTAACGAGCTTGACACAAGACAAGGAACTATGCTCATATCCTTTGTTTCATTTTTTGATGAGGTGACACAAGACAACTATCCTCATGCCCCTTGTTTCATTTTTTAATGAGGTTGTCATAAGACCAGGAACTATCCTCATATTCCTTGTTTCATTTTTTAATGAGGTTGACACAAGACAAGGAACTATCCTCATATTCCTTGATCACGACCCATAAGAGGTCATGACTTCTAAGAGGTTCTCATCAGATGGGAGAACAATGCTCTGGAAGGGATACATAGTAAGGAATCCATTAGAGAGATCTGGTTCTAATGCCCCCAACACATCATGTACAACATCATGGAATTGATCGTCCATTGATGTAGGCATGGAATGGGTTGCCACATAATTGACCTGTGGTGGGGAAGATACCATTGGGACAAAAGGACCATTTAGGGAAGATGGTTGACTGGAAGCCATATTTGGACCAGAAAATGAAAGTTGATCAATGGTGACAATTTTTCCTTCATGCAGGATACACATCACTCAAAAGAGTGTTGAAAAAATAGCTCCCATGTCATAAACATAGTCACGTCTAAGAAGTAAATTGTAATCTAAAGGGCCTGGGACTACCATCACATTGAGATAAAAAAAATTTCCTCCCAAAGTAATATGCAACTGAGGAAGGATCCCTAATGGTTGATTGGTTCCTCTGTTAAAAGCCAATAGATTCTGGGTAACAGGCACAAGAGGCGGTGAACTGAGCGCTTGCCAAGCAATGGAGGAAAGGACACTCACAGATGCACCTTCATCTATAATTGTGCCAGGTACAATCATATTACAAACTTGTACTATGATTTTGAAAGGCACATAAGAAGGAAGACATCATCTTGCTAGTCAATTCCAATCAAAGGAAGTGACCAAACTATTTGGAGGGGGTGTTGTAAGAATGGAAGAATTACCCCCTTGAGTTACGAGAATGGGAGGGTTTTCCTCCTATCTTGATGGAACATGAGGGTTTCCTCCAAGCTCATTGGAATCAAAAGAAACGAAAAGAACCTGAGTGGTATCATACTCACTCTCTACGCGAAAGGTACAATTAACTGAAGGTGAAATCGGGTCAACTGTTCCCTCAACCTGTGATTGGTCAGGTATAGACTCATGGGATTCACATTCAAAGAGAGTGAGTTTGACCGATGGTTGATTTGGGTCAGTCAATTCATCAACTAGTGAAGGATTAAGGGAGAGTGTCCTATAACCAAATGGAAGTTGCTACGAAGAGGCTAGACGGTTATCCAACACTTTTTTGGCTTCATCCAGATAGGGAAAAAGGTGAATGGGGTGATTCCCTTTACATAACCTACAAGGAAACTTAACTTTACCCTTCTTTCCATGAAATTTACTACCGCTAGTTGATGGTGTGTCACCAGCATGATCTCCAGAAGTTGATGACATAGGATGATGTGAACGAGAAGACCATTCTTCTAAGATTTGAGGAATACCAGGACAATTTCGAAGAAGATGATCTCTCGTACAAAGTTTCCATGGATATCGAACTTTGTGAGGCTTACGGGATGGCTTCTCATCAAAAGTTGCATTCAAAGCAATGGTTTCTTGGTTGCCCCTCTGCTGAATTGACTTCTTCTTCTTCTTCCCTTTCTTATTCTTCCTAGCCACCTAGTTCCAAGTATCAATACTTTCACTAGATGAAGTGGAAGAATGGGAGAAGAAACAACCAACGAAGAAGCCAAAGGGTCAACCTTGGGATCAACTAGAGGTTGATTTTATCCAGTTGGAGGAGTACTCGATTGTGGAGAAATCATGAGATTTTGAAGCAAGGAGGTTGAAAAGAACCATACTAGAAAGCCAATGGTAAGTCTTGGAAGGGACAATGTAGCCATATAAGGAGCACCAATATTTCTGAAAGGATGAAAAGTACTAGGATTCCCATCAAAGGAATTCCTTGATCAGTGGACTCTGGATTTGTCTCCATATGTCTCAACCTAAGATAAAATAAGGAGTGAGCATGGAGGATGTTATCAGTGGTCAATTAAATTTATTTAATCAAAATAACGAAACAAAAGAAAAGAGGTATGATCTAGGCAAAAGGATTACCAAGTAACTGTGAACTGCAGAATACCTCCCGGCGAACCGAAAAGTATGGGCAGGCAATCTCCCCGAATCTTGTGTTTGGTGTATCACAGTGTACAAGGTGGCTGAATCACCTAAGGATGGATAGCAACCTAGTGTTGTTCTCCCATATATACCCGAAAGTACGGGGAGGCCCAATCCGTATTAGCATTGTCTAATGTGAAACCGCACAATGAGAGCCTTCCCATATACTTTACGTACTGTAACACCGCCCTATATACCCAAAGGTACGTGGGCGAGCTACAAAATACTCACGTACGTGGAATGAGGTATCACACTCAGGATGTAACACAAACAAGTTAGCGACAGCTGCTATGTTTTACAACGTCGGAACATGTCTCTAGCCTAGAACCTCTAAATGTTATGCTTTAGGTTACAATGCTCCATTAGGTTAATTCAGATGAATTATAAGTTGATCTTCTTTAGAATTTGCCTTTCAAGGTTCATCACGTGATGTATGTTTGCAGTTCCTAGAATGCAACGATTATGATAAACATTCTTTTCATTCAATTTGAACAATGAAAACCTTAGCGAGAAAGGGATAGAGCAATCAGATCTTTGACAAAGAGTAAAGAGAAAACAACACATCTAATGCAATTTCCCTAACTATTCCTATCAAGCATTCACAAACTACAATATGCACAATGCAAGTTTTTCTTTTCAATTCCCTTAATGTTGAAATGAAAAAAAAAGGAAACTAATGCACATACAATCAATCAATCTTTTTGCAAGAACGAAGACTTCACGACAGTTCCTTTTCGAAAGAAATGAAGACTTTTACGACACTTTCTTTTGAACAAATATTAATCGACTATAATCTAACTTTGACAATGAATCGATAATGACAAAGAAATCATTTAAGAAACATTAATCAATCAAAGCCAAAGTAGGGCTAGCAAAGGAAACACAATGTTGATTTCAGAGACATAACATTCATTGATCATTCAACAAGTAGAAACATAAGGAAATTTTGGAAAAAACCCAATACAAAGGTGGAAATTTGACCTAAGGTGGATCAATGCAGGTCTGAATGGGATATAGTGCACTGAAACACATTGTTTCTAAGCTAAGGGTGCACTGATCAGCACACTATCTCTAAGCCAAGGGCGCACTGATCAATGCACTGTACCCTGACCAAGAGTGCACTGATTGTAGCACATTCCGAAAGTAGGCATTTTAGTGCAAATTTTGACCAAAAAACTTCAAAAAGGCTGAAATAAGATCAAATGAAGACAGAGAACCAATCAAAGCAAGAGATATATCGACTATAAGTAAATGGAATCAAATACATTCACACATATAAACATCATATATCAAGATAAGCATATGGAAAAAGGTATAAACAGCTTTATTAAGTAGAAGGAAGAATTAAAACCATGAAGTCTGGTCCATTGTCATTCTTCTAGCTTGGGTTCCAACCAACATCAAATCAATAGCACAACACTCCAACAGCATAACAACACTTGCTTATAATCTCAATCTTCACACCAATAGTATCTCCTTACAAATTCTCAAAGTCCAGCCCCTGATCACTTAGATGAGTGCTCAATTTATAGGAAAATGGAGAAGGTTTGGTCATAAATGAGGGTATTGAATGGCCTTCCAAACTTAGAGTTAGCTTCCATGGAGGTAGGGATGAGAGGATAGGAGTTTACTTAACTCATTCCCTATCTAGTTTTGAGCTCATAGGAGATGATAAGTGTGGGAATATTCTAGATGACTCTAGAAGATAAGAATATTCCATAACCCTATGTGAATTTCACTCAATCTCGCCCAGCACAGGTCAAAGTGGGCCTTGGTGCTCTGTAGAGCACCCTGACATGGGCATACCTGCACTGAAGTGCACTTACCCCTGTCCAAGGTTGTTGGTCCCTCAAGGAGGCATTTCTGGAGGGATTCAGGCCAAGAAACTCTCACTGAAGGATGCATTCAAAATGGTGACTTTTCTAGGGCATGTAGCAATTGAATTAGGGTTTGATGAGTCCTAATGGTACTGATCTGAATGATGGGAGTGATGTGCCCAAATGGATCTGTAACAGGTGTCTGAGGGTTTTATGTGACCTAGGTTCAATGTACTATGTGTGTTTGGGCATATGCTTGATGGTGTTGGGGAAAGGGTCATTTCAAACAATTTCACAACTATTGTAGAACACCCAGGTGATTCCGTTAGGTATGAGGTTTGTGTCATTAATTTCAAGGATAATTTAGTGGGTTGAAGCTCTCGCTCTATTGTGGATGTGTTTGGTTTCATTTCTTGTTCTTTTGTAGGCAAAGATATGTGCAGTAGTTTCTCTAGGTGTTCCCTTTTGATTTCAAACATGATACCAAGGCAGTGAATGTGTTGTAAGCATGGGTAAGGGGGTAGTGGTTTGCAGGGGCTAAGAGAAGTCAATCTGTTTGCTCATGAATTGATTGCCACATACTTTAATGCAATTGCACCAAAAACAAAGAAAGAGATACATAAATTGGAAAGTCAATCTGGGTGGAGAGACAATCCTACTTTGATTCAAAATCTTGCAAAATATATCTACTTGGGTTCCTAATCATGGGCACACCAAGTGAGGGAAGAAACACTATTTGAACTCTATGGCCTTGCATTGGAAAATGAAAAACCCTGTTGGGACATGTCCTGAAAGACAAGCAGGTGGAGCAATATAAAGTCCTCGCCACCTAGGGTGATATTAAGAGAATGCCTAGAAATCAATGCTTCTGCTTGGACATAATTGATTCCTGCCTTGCTCATATTGAAGGGCATATTCTATGTGAATCTGATAATAAGGATCTGTCAAACCCACTAGGTTTGAGCTCAAGGGCTCTCGTGTTGATTTCTTCCTTTAAAAATGATTAAAATAAACTATATGTTAGCTTTGTTGCTTTCTATCTACTTAGTTTTGGTTTAGCCTATTCAAGAGGGCTTATGCTTGTATGATGTATCCAAGTCTTAGTATAGATCTCGTGTAGCAATGTGTTTTGTGAATTCTTGTAACCATGAGTAAAATACTTAGGGAAATTTGGCATTGTGTAATCTTGGTTTTCTTTTATAATACAAAGTATTAATTAAAAAAAATTAGAAAAAATATTTATAAAATAAAACATTTATAAAACATTTTGATTGTAAAACAAGCTATGATTTTTTACCATGTGGTATTGATACACCATTGAATTGTAACAAACCCTATTTACAAGTTATTAATATCATGGCAGAATGAGGTTGAATATTAGTAATAAGAATCTTGTTAGATTATAAGTTTATTGTAAGTAGTGAGTTTTTATGTACTTATTAATTAAATTTAAATATGGTTATGGAATTATTTTAGGTTATATGGTAAAATAAATCTTAATTTATATGTTATATATTTTAATGTAATACATATATTATGATTTTATTTTGTTTGTAATTTTATTAATAAAAGCAAAATTACAATATAACAAATTAAATTTCATTTTTTTTAAGTTTTTTCTGGTTAATTAAACTAATATTTAATGTTTACACTCATTTACACATACTACAATATCACCTCCATATTATGCTCTATATTATTTTTTAATTCAACTAATCTGTATATTGTCAAATTTAGCCATTGTCAATATAGCCTTTACCTGAATATAGCCGTTGGAGGTTCTGCTCTATCTATTTAACATGCAAAGCGTGATCTGTTCATTCAACTTTTCCTGACGATGAACCACACTGGGTTCGAAATGCCTCGACAAATGAAATATCATGTGATTTACGCTGAAAAATCTCTCATAAACTTAATATGTATATGTTTACAAATATTTACACCTCTACAACGTTGCCCTATACTAAAATGTAAAATATATTTTTACACAAAAGAAAATTAAATTTGACAACCTATCATGAATTTAGTGAGTAAAATAATAAAACGTTAATTATTTTATTATCTCAAAATTTTGTTAATTATTTATTATTTAAATGTATTAACAAATTTCAATACCTTAATCGAGGAGGAAGACTTTACTTCTATCTAATGTAGCAAAATCGTTTCCTATAATAAATTTTATATTATTATTTTAATTTTAATTTTAATAAAATTATGTAATAAATATAAAATAATATTATAAAATCAATAAACACTTTATAAGTAAGAAACTGTGTGGTATTTAGATTATTTTGATATTTCAAGAAAGTTAAAAAAATAAAATATAAAACAATTGAAAATTTATTATATTGTTAATATTTTATAAAAATTATTTAATTATTTAATATATTGTATTTAATATGAAATAATAATGAAATATATTTTATTTTTTAATATATTTGTATATAAAACAAAAATAAAATATCAAAATATTTATATTACTAACAAAATTGTGCGAAGAAATAAGAATATCATTTTTTTAAAATGAAAGTTGAGTTTAAAACACATGTTGATAAGTTTAATTATTGATGATGATGATGATGATGGTTAACATCTGCTGAGACCAAACAATGGTCTATGAGACCTAAAGAAACAAATTATTTATTTTGATTTAAGATTTTATTCCTATGCTCAAAAAGCTTGGAGAGAAGCCTCCCGAGCTCACTATAATTTTGACATTGTAAAAGGCTAAGAAGGTCAGTATTGTAACAAAGATTGTGAAACTAAGATCTAATGTGGTTGTACGTGGGGCATTCTAAGAGGAAGTGGTTTTCATCCTCGATGTTCCTATTCTCACATATATGGCAAATCCTTTCCATCCCCATGGCATTTTAGGAACTGCCCAAGGACCTGTTTCACCATGGAGCTCATGAGAATTCGTTCTAATCTTTGCTATATTAATTTTCTTCCTTGAGCTACTTAAAATAGAGAGATACTTTTGATCTTCCAGGGTGGGGTTGATGACCTTCTTATAATAACTTAATTTTCTTTTAGCCGCTAAATCTTTCTCACGCCACATTTTTTCTTTGAACTTAGAAGTAACAATATCTTTAATGTTATTTATGTTTTGCAATGCATCATTTTCGTTGATCTCCGAATAGTTTAACCAGGCCCTTGTGTCTTTATGCCACCCTCGATTCAGCCTTAGGTGGTTTTGGCTGGAATTTAAAGCTAGCTTAGGAAGTCTATGATTGTCTATGTTATTTATGTTAAATGAAAGTTAAGTATAAAACATGTGTTGATAAGTTTAATTATTAATATTTATTTATGTTCAACGAAATATTAAAAAAAATAATCGAATTATAAATTTGGAAAAAGTTGATTATTTAGATTTGATAAAAAATGTAAAAATTAATTATAAATATTTATTTAAATTTAACAACCATTCATAACTTTGACTATAAATATTTATTCATAGCAAATAAAATGATTTATAATATTTTGAATTTTTTTTATCATTTAATTTTTTTTTTTATTGATGCTATGTGATTCATTTCACTAGTTTCAATCCCACTTCTTCAACCCTGTGAGCATCACCCGATGCAATGAGTGCTAAGTGAACTATTCAAAAATCATGAGAAATTAGTCAGTTACGACTACCTCTCATGCAAATGGTCATATGTGAATGACTTACGTAACGCAGTTGAATCCCAAAATGATATCTAATATAATGCACTGCGTAAACCCCCATACTTAAATTCAAAAAGAGTCAAGGGATCTCTACTTGAATGGTTCATGAGGCACAATACTTGCTAAGGTTTTGCAAATGGGGTAGCAAGCTAAGTGGGCTTGATTGTGGGGAAAACTCCACAGTTAAGCGCGCTTGAGCCAAAGGAGTTCTGGGATGGGTGACCTCCTGGGAAGTCCTGGTTACCGGGTGCAAGCCCCGGAAGTGATGATTGATGCTATGTGATTCATTTCACTAGTTTCAATCCCACTTCTTCACCCCTGTGAGCATCACCCGATGCAATGAGTGCTAAGTGAATTATTCAAAAATCATGAGAAATTAGTCAGTGACGACTACCTCTCATGCAAATGGTCATATGTGAATGACTTACGTAACGCAGTTGAATCCCAAAATGATATCTAATATAATGCACTGCGTAAACCCCCATATATAAATATTTATTTTAATATAGCAACATTTCATAAATTCAACCAATTTGCAAAAGTTAACTATTAATAATGCTAAAAACTTTACTATTTATGATTTAGATATATTAAATAATATTTTAAAATTTTAAATTAAAAATTAATGTAAAATAAATTTTATATATTAAAAATCTATTTTTAAATGTACCAAAAATTCAAAACTTTTAATTTAGATTAATAATTAATAATTAATAATCAATAATTAATTAAAATATTAATATTAAAATATATTTTAAATATATTTGTTACACTAATAATAATATCTCCAAATATAACTTTTGTTGTTTCATATCATAAATACATATTATATTACGGAGCGGAGCTGATACGCAAGCACTGAAATTACTAGGAAGTGGAGCTTTTGATCGGTGACGGTGGCCATATTAAGGAAGCCAACAATAGGAGAGATAAGAGAGAGTGAAAGAAGAGGGGTAGAAGGAAGTCCATATATATTCTAACCATTCATATTAACAAATTGAAATATATTTATTATTTGTTTAAGATGTTTGAGATACATATTTCCATGGCTTAATCGAATCAAATCATGGCTTAATCGAATCAAATCAAGTCAATATTATGATAAAGGTAATTTGTTTCTCTGAAATGAATCTCTCGATTCATCTTCAGTTTACCCAAAATTAATCCGAAGCGGCCATGCCTGGTTACCAACACCGATGGTGACGGATTTGAATGCTCTGCTCCACTGAATTGAAGCCAGAGAGGTACTGCTTCACCACGTAAAGGGCTAATCAGCCAGACTCTATTTTAGGTTTTGTTTCCCACCGAGTTTCCGCTCGAGGTTTATAGCTTCTTCCTTACGAAGCAAAATCTACAGCAAAGTGAAACCAGATTCTCTTTTCTCGTGGGATTTCTCACTCACGGTTTTTAACCCGGCGTTTCTCTAACGCCGACTTCAGGATGAAACGTCTAGCACCAGAAACAAACCTAATGGCTTTGGATCAATGTTGTTTGAAGAAAACAGGTTGGTTGGCTTTTCTCGGCCATGAAAGCCAGCCGTCCATGGGCTCCACGTCTGCCTGGCACGAATTCGCACTTTAACACCTACTAAATACATGGACTACTACGTAAATCATAGTTACTAAATTCGAATTTGATTAGACTTTATAAAATTCAATATTGAAAAAAATGGACATTATAGTTTTACAAATACTTATTTTTTTTTTTTTAAATTTAAATAAACAATCATTATTTGAAAATTCATTAAATCTTTCTCTAACAAGGATATTTCCGTTTACTTATTTCCAACCTTAATTTCTCCTATTTAAAATGTTATAGACCCCTTCTCTCTAAAACTGCTTAGAAATAATGAAGATCAAAATGCATCAAATTAATTATTATTGCAGACTAGAAAAACTTGTAAAAGTAAAATCTAATAATATGAGTCACAACACACAAAGCTAGAGTTCAATGTAAAAATTGAGATATTGGATATTAAAGATATGATTTAAGTGATCTCTAAATACCATGAAATTTATGTCTAAATCAGTAAATAGATCTATTTGAAAATGTACATGCCATCTACAAACATCGATACCACTCCTAAAGGGCTTTTTTGTAGATACTACAAAGTTTTAGAGAATCTTCTTGAAAGACAACAACAATGATATCCAATTTAAGATTCGAATATCAATTTAGATCATTTACTTCATGCTCATTTTGTATTATAGTTAAAAAAAACAACAACAATGATATCCAATTTAAGATTCAAATATGAACTTAGATCATTTACTTCATGCTCATTTTGTATTATAGTTAAAAAACAATGTTACTTATAAAATAAACACCTTTAAACCTTATAAAACAATGCAATAAAAGTAACTAAGAATCACAATATGTCAAATGAGAACAATTCAATCATAAAATGTAAAAAAGTTAAAACATAGTTTAAGACTTACGTGCTTATACAAAATGCTAATAGAAATATAAAAAAATTACGATCATTACCATAAATGAAGGGCCAAAATTATCTTAAGGTGTGTAGGTCATCTCATCTCCATTGCCTTCATCCACATTAGTGTATTCACTCATCAGAGCGGCATTATCACTACTAGCCCTCTCATCTAGAATATCTTTGAGAAAGACATCATTCTTATTGATGTGATGTGTGGATGTAGAAGAAGATCCCACAATTGGTGCTTGTGAGATTGCACTAGATGCATTAAAAATAGGGGGAACCTCTTGTACTATATTTGAAGTTTTTTTCTTCCCCTCCAAAGATTTCAGCCACAAGTGTAAATTGCAATAAATACTAGCCAAATGTGCCAATTTCCTAGCTCCTAAATGGTTTCTTTTTTTACTATGGATGAACTCATGAGTGCTCCAACTCCTTTCACATGCTGATGCACTAGTGACCTATTTTTTTACTTGAAAATAATATTATATTAGTATAATAATTTACATGGAATAATTTGCAAATATACATACAAAGTATAAATAATTATGATGCCTACATACCTCACTCAACACCCTGACTGCAAATGTTTGTAGTTGAGGTGTCTCATATCCATGGAGAAACCACCATTGAGCAGGGGTGACCTATGGATGGTGCATATCTTGTAGTGACCTAGCTGTAGTAAAAGCATGACTAGTCCCTTGCCTATATGATATTGATTGAATGCGTATTTGATATTGTATCTCAGGATCATGATACATCCTCTCCATGCAATTATAGAATCCCTCCATGATATCTCTATCCTTAGGAATGTGAAAGTAATTAGGTGCTAGAAAAAGCCCCGTAGCATGTCATGGCGTATGCAACATACACCACCTTTTTTCCACAATTCTCCATATTGGATTATATACTAAATTATCATTCTTACATATCAACGATATGTGTTCTCTCACCCTATCCATGCCCTCATATACAAAACCCATACATGTAGCATTAGATTCCACCATCCTCAATATTTGTACAATAGGCTCACAGATAGAGATGATTTTTTCTCCACATGACCAAAACATTTCATTGAAGATTGTTTTCTCTACTAGTTTACCACCGTCTAACCTTGAAAAAGGAGAGATCACCCACTCTTCATTACATACAAATGATCTTAATGTAGCTTTTTTCTCTACCACCCTTTGCAGTGCAATAAAATGGGTGGCAAACCTAGTGTCACCTGGTCTCAGTAGATTCCTGGTTTTGTATTTTCTAAATATACTCAAACTCAATCGGTGGTTAAGAATGAATTTGACTAGTTTCCTTGCTTGAGATATATTTACCTGCACCCAACCTATTTTACCAATGTCATGAAGGGCTAGATCAATACAATGTGCTGCACAAGGTGTCCAAAACAACTTAGGGAAATGCTCCATCAATAGCTCACTAGCATGAACACAATTGGATGCATTATCAGTGACAACTTGGAATACATTGTCCTCTCTTATAGATAATATGGTGTCCTTTAGTGTCTGAAATAAATATTCAGCATTCTTTGTTTTGTCCATACAATCAATAGTAGGAAAATGGATCACTCCCCAACGACAACGAGAAAGTGTGTTCACAATAGGTATAAACTGGTGACCAATCCAACTATCACTAACTAAAGTATATCCAGAAATAGACCATGAATTCCTTATTGGTTTAACCCTTTCCTCTACTCTATGTTTGCTCCTATCAGTTCCTTTGGTCCTAAGACTTTCATAGCTTGGAAGAACATATGAGGGACCAAAACGATCGATATTTTTTAACATATCATGAAATAATGGGATTTTGATAGCGCTGAAAGAGATATAACAACCAATGAAAAAAATCATAAAGTACACCATCTACCTCATTTCGCTCCAATGGCTTCTAAGCTTTCTCCAATGATTGTTGTGTTGGATCAACATCTAGTAAAGTAGGTTCTCTTTGTGATCCATATGGCATAGAAGATGTTGTAGATGCCACAAATGATGGGAAAGAACTTGGTGTTGAATTAATAACATTTTCTCTTACCATGAGTGTATCTTGTGTTCTTTTTTTTCTTGCTTCTTGGACTACATTTCCTTGCTTATGTGCATTGACTTCTTCACTTAAAATTTTCTTCACATCTTGATCAATTTTAGTACATGCTACCACTCCTCCACCAATTCCACCCACAATGCTAGGAAAATGATCTCTTGCTCGAGTCACTGATGTCCCACAAGTATTATTACAAAACTTGCAATAAATTTTTCCATCATTTTTTCTTTCAAGATATTTCCATTATGGAAGTTTTGATCTAGGTGCCATCAATGTTCTTTAGAGGGTCTCCAAGTATCCTGTTCGCAAGAAAAAAAAATCATTCAAATTCAACTAACTATATTTGTACATATTTTGAAAAACAAAAAATTTCAAACTATAGAGAATACAAAAGAGACAATGCATAGAAGCTTACTTATGATATTACTTTTATTTGAATAAAAAACATGACATTCTATGTGAAACTAAAACACATTAATTCCTAAGAATCTAGTAGAAAATTGCAAATATGGCCAGGATATATAATTTCAAAACTATTACTAGAGTGATTATTGGGTAGATACAAGGAAATTAGTATTTACATGTCTATTAACAAATAAGACAAAATTTTTGATCAAAAATAACAAATAATAGTTTTAATTTAATTTCAATTTGTTATGTGTCCTATCTTATCCAAATTTATTAGACAATATGTGGCAGTTCCCAACCTTTCTAGTTGACTACGGAAAATGAGCCCCTCTATTTGAATTCCACACCAGTGATCCTTGTTTTGCAATGGAATGCAATCCATGTAATCATTATACTCCAAGCCGGTAATGGATATCATAAAAATCAATAAGAATAAAAACAAAAATGTGATTTAAATATATTTGCATTTTTTTTAATATAAAGCTTACAATTCCCTATTTTTTTTAAATCCAAAACTATTTAGTTGATGCATTGATCCAAAATTCTTTGTTGAAGAGAACAAATTCTTAATTCTAACTCTGTTTTCCTACTAATTTGACCAAGAATTCTTAATTCTAACTCTGTTTTGCTACTAATTTGACCAAGAATTCTTAATTCTAACTCTGTTTTGCTACTAATTTAACCAAGAATTCTTTATGGAATGGAATAAGTTTTTAATTGTAATTTCTAAGTATACTTTGCTATTACATTAAGACATAATTCCATGTTAATTCTCGTTACTTGTAGAAGGTTTCCAAAAAAACAAGATTAGTTGGTAAACTAGTTTTATTGCAATTTAAAAAAAATAGAACTTACCTTCTTTGTCATAATTTAAATTTAATATGGAAAAAAAAATTACAAGTGCAAACTTATAATTTTCTACCATACTTTAATATAAAATTGAACATGTAAATTTAATTTATTGTTTTTTATATAAAACATGTAGCATGCAAATTTACTAAGCATGCCAATCTTACTATGCCATTTGTAACTAAAGCTTTTACATGAGATTTATTATTTTATACATAAAATTTAAAATGTAAATTTACTTTCTATTCTATTCACAAGTGTAAACTTACCTTTATTACTATTTTATAGTTTTTTCATGTAAACTTAATTATTATTCTAAGAAAAACTTACCTTTACTATTTGCAATTGTACTCCAACATAAAAATAACATAATAAATTTACATATTATTTTATTCACAAGTGCAGGTAGCTTCAATTTCTTATTTTATATTTTTTTGTAATATAGAAGTTGCCATTTTTTTATGCTTTTGTATAGGAGTTACAGATTTGCAACTAAGCTTTTTCATTTTATATTTTTTATATATTTTTTCTAATATTGGATTTATCCTTTTCCTATTTTTTCATAAGAGTTATCCATTTTAAACTGAAATTTGCCATTTTATATTTTTTTTTAATATACAAGTGACTTTTTTTCTTTTTCTTTTATTCACAAGTGCAAACTTATCTTTAGGTATTCTCATTTTATAATTTTTTGTAATATAGAAGTTGTGGTTTTTCTACAGGTTTGTATATGAGTTATGGCTTCCCACCCATCGACCACATTTATCGTACACGTGTCAGGAAGCATGAACGGTTAAGGCCACGTAATCATTTCTCTGATCGACCATTAAATTTAAAAGGCGTTCAAAGAGAAGGAAACCACAACCAATCAGAACAAATCAAAAGGCAAGCACAACCAAGATAAATCAACGAAGGGAAAATTTGGTGGCAGAGTTGTGTTGAACACCATGCCGAGGTTCAATTTTATTGTTATACATAGCCACACTATTCGCCAACTCAGCAGGAGAAGCACAGTGGATGTTGGAAATAAGTCGATAGAAATCTTTGACCAAAATCATGCACCGCTGACTGTACCGAATTGGAAACTGATGAATTATTCGTTGTATCGAATCGAATTAGCAAATTCTCGATTTTTTTTTTGCCGGTACGGCCGAACTTGGTAAATATGAGGTAAACAACATGATGATGGATTCATATTAAATAAATTCATATGATGACGTTATTGAATAAATTAGCACAATTTTTTAATGCTTTAATAAAATTTATTCATTTCAAAATTATATATTAATAACATTATCATAATTATTTATAATAATAAAACATTATCATTATTCAACTATGGACAATCATGTTTAACTATGCTCTGTTGGAAATAATACTGAGGGGGGGGGGGAATCAGTATTATCTAGCAATTTACCAAATCTTCCTTATTTGATCTTTTGAAATATTCTTGCATATAAAACAATGAGCATGAATAAAGAAAATAGACAGTCACACCAAAGAACACAAGATGTAAGGTGGAAACCCAATGCGGGAGAAAAACCACCTGCTGCAATAATGTCTCTATCTTCTTTCAAGAAATTCTTTTTACAATGATTTTGTACTGGTGCAGTCCTTTACCAGCACGCAGGCTGCAACCTGCAAAGAGCTACAACTCTTTCTCGTTTTCCAGACTTCTCCTGGAAGGGAGCTACAACCCCCTACTTCTTTTCAAGTATACAACAGATACAGTCTACTACAGATATCAGATCAGAAATTACAGAAACAACCCAGAACACCTTATGAACAGAAATATACAGTTAACAGATCATCTTAAGACAGGGACGCATATTTTCTTTCTGTGGCCTGCGACTGGACGCAGTATACCTTATGCCGTTCTGCGTGCAGACGCTCTGTTCCTTTTGCTTGTCTGCGACCGACGCACACATCAACACAATCGCGCCGCGTCTTTCGCTTCAGAGACGCACCCAATACCACAGTCGCGCCGCGTCCTTCGCTTCAGAGACGCACCTGATCCTTTACTGTACTGCGTCCCGGCGCACTTTCCCTTCACTGAATCTGCGTCCCTTTAGATATAGAAGATAAGAGGACTTCAGAACCAACCCCAACACTCAGATCCACAGATCTGATCATGCGCCATATAGATCGTAGTCCATTAGAAGATTTACCCTTAAAGATATGGACTAGATCACACCAAGAGATGATCAACCAAGATGATGCTTAATCCAAATGAACTCCTTTGCTTTATATAGGCAAGCTTCTCCCCAAAGCGTGGAACAATACCACGAGCCGACACCATAGAAACATACAACCGTCGGCTAGATACCACACAAGAAGCCCCCACGAGCTTTTCTCTACCTTGAAATGTGTGCACTGGGCGGACGCACCTTCTGAACGGCTGGCCAGCGTCCCTGGACGCGGGTTCTGTATGGAATACCTGCGGGGACGCACTTGTTGCACAAAAATTCCTGCGTCCTTCTTGATTTACCACCTGAAAGAGTTTGCCATCAAGTACAACACCTGAAACATAATGCCAACAAACTCCCCCTTTGGACTTGATGGCAACCACATAATCTTCAGCTTCATCATTCTCCCCCTTTGACATCAAGAGCAAAGGGTATGCTCCCCCTATGCTCATGCTTCTCCAGATTTGTAACCAGAAATCCATCATGAAGAAGACATAGACATATTGCAGCTATTTCCAAGATCTCCTTCTCCATAATGCCAACAATGCATTATGTGCTCCCCCTGAGCCTATACCATCAATAGGAGGATGGTCAACAGTGAGATGATGCATCAACAACCCCCAGCTTTTGCCTGAGGTATTCAAAAGTGTCCCTGGGCAACGGTTTGGTGAAAATATCAGCAACTTGTTCCTTAGAAGGAACATACTCCAACTTGACCTTCTGTTCAAGTACTTGTTCCCGGAGAAAATGGTACTTGATTGGGATGTGCTTGGTTTTTGAATGCATAACCGGATTCTTTGAGATGCTGATTGCACTTGTGTTGTCACATAAGATAGGAATAGGAGGTGTACAAGTGATTTGATAATCCTGCAAAGTCTGCATCATCCAAAGAAGTTGGGTGCAACAAGATGCAGCCGCAACATATTCCGCTTCAGCTGTAGACAAGGCAATTGAACTCTGTTTCTTGCTGAACCAAGATACCAGTCTAGAACCCATAAAGAATGCACCACCACTTGTGCTTTTCCTGTCATCCACGCTTCCGGCCCAATCTGCATCTGTATAAGCATGAAGAGTGAGATCTGTATCTCTAGGATACCATAGGCCATAATTTTGAGTCCCTTGAAGATATTTGAAGATTCTCTTTACTGCTTGAAGATGAGTCTCCTTTGGATTTGCCTGAAACCTTCCAACTATTCCAACTGCATGCATGATGTCTGGTCGGGTACCTGTCAAATATAGTAGACTTCCAATCATAGATCTGTAGGTTGGTTGATGAACTGCTGCAGATTCGTCATTTGCACCGAGACTACATCCTGTAACCATGGGTGTACATACTGGTTTTGCATCTTCCATGCCATATTTCTTCAAAATCTGCTTGAGATACTTGGTTTGAGATAAAAGGATTCCACCTTTCTTTTGTTGGATTTGCAAACCAAGAAAGTATGTCAGTTCTCCTAGCAAGGACATCTCAAATTCTTTCTGCATGACTGAGGCAAAGCTTTGACTCATAGCTTCTTCATTACTGCCAAAAATAATGTCATCTACATACACAACAAGTATTAGTAATTTGTCATTTTCAACTTTTATATAAAGATTGCTATCTGCTGAACCTTTTGAAAAACCTTGTTGATGAAGATATTTGTCCAACCGGTAGTACCAAGCCCTTGGAGCTTGTTTGAGACCATAGAGAGCCTTTTTTAATCGGCATACAAGATTTGGATCGTTTCCAAGAATGAAACCATCTGGCTGTTCAATGTACACTTCTTCATCCAAGTCTCCATTCAGAAAAGCTGATTTCACATCCATTTGAAATACTTTGAAGTTCTGACAACTTGAGAGAGCAAGAAACATTCGGATGGCCTCAAGTCTTGCAACAGGAGCAAAAGTTTCTTCAAAGTCTATTCCTTCTTGCTGTGCATATCCTTTACAAACAAGTCTGGCTTTGTTTCTAATTACTTCTCCATTTTCATTCAATTTATTTTTGAAAACCCATTTTGTTCCGATAACATTCTTATCCTTTGGTCTAGGAACCAGCTCCCAAGTGTTGTTCTTTTCGATTTGCTCAAGTTCTTCATCCATTGCTTTCACCCAACATTCATCTTTGCATGCTTCTTTCACATTTTGTGGTTCAGTAGAGGAGAGTAATGCCAAATAACTCGAAGCTTCTGCAACTGTTCTTCTAGTTTGTATACCTGCTTCCTTTTGTCCCATGATCTGAGATTCTGGATGGTTCTTTTGAACATATCTGGATGGAGTCTTTTCTTCTATTCTTGTTCTTTCTTCTGCTTCTTCGTGAGGTCCGTCTTGAAATTGTTCTTGCGGTTCTTCTTCTTCATCATTCTGTCTTTGAGGGTAGCTTTCATCTTCTTCAATGTCTTCACGATGTATTTGCCTAGGAATATATCCTTTCTCATCAACCACTACATCAATGCTTTCAACAATTCTGCCAAGTCTTTTATTGTAGCATTTGTATGCTTTGCTATGTGGAGAGTAGCCAAGAAGAATTCCTTCATCTGCTCTAGGATCAAGTTTGCCAAGCTGCTCCTCAGTATTTTTGATATAGCATTTGCTCCCAAAGATTTTGAAGTGCTTTACTGAAGGAGTTTTACCACTCCAGAGCTCATGAGGAGTTTGAGTGCTGTTCACTCGGACATTTGTCTTGTTGAGAATAATAACTGCCGCATGTGCAGCTTCACCCCAGAAGGTTGCAGGAGTTCCTGATTCATCAAGCATAGCACGAGCCATTTGCTGGACTGTTCTGTTCATTCTTTCCACTACTCCATTTTGCTGAGGAGTTCTAGCTGTAGAAAATTCTCTCCTTATTCCATGTTCATCACAGAAATCGAAAAATTCATTTGAAGTAAATTCTCCACCTCTGTCGGATCTGAGGCACTTAATCTTGTGACCTGATTCATTTTCAGCCAAGGCTTTGAAGGATTTGAATTTTTCGAACGCTTCATCTTTGTGCTTCATAAGTCCCAACCAAACAAACCTGGAGAAATCGTCAATAAATAATATCAAGTATTCCTCTCCTCTAGGTGTTCTTTTTCTGAATGGTCCACATACATCTGTATGTACTAGCTCAAGAGGCATACTGGCTGATCCTTCTTTCTCTGGAAAGTTAGTTCTAGTCTGTTTTCCAAACTGACATGATCTGCACATGGTGTTGTCAGGAATTTTGATATCTGGAAGATCGCGAACTGCCTGATATTTGCAAGCTTTCCTTATTTGTGAGAAGCTTAGATGTCCCAATCTTCGATGCCATAACCAGTGCTCTTCATCCTTGCTTAGATAGCATTGTTGTTGTTCTTCATCAAAAATGTATAGATTATTTGAAGTTCTTTTTCCTTTGAGAACTGTTTTACCTGTATCAAGATCACGAACAAGACATCCATTTGATCTGAATATAACCTCGGTTCTTTGATCACACATCTGGCTTACACTTAGAAGATTATGCTTTAGCCCATCAACAAACAAAACATTTCCAGCCTTAACATCTTCTTTTAAAGGAGCAATACCTTTTCCTTTTATAGTTGCAGGAGTATCATTTCCAAAAGAGACTTTCTTTCCCTTTTCTAAATTAGAATAAGATTCAAGTTTTTCTTTATCACCTGTCAGGTGCTTTGAACATCCACTGTCAATGTACCATAGATTTTCTTGTCCTTCTGCATAGAATGCTATCCCACATCTTTCTGTTTGAGGTTCCTTTATTTTCCATGTTTTGGTGCCTGAGGTTTGTTCCCTTTTTTGTTCTTGTACCTTTCTTTCCGGAAACCTGCTTCTGCATTCAACATCTTCATGTCCAAAATTATTGCAAATAGAGCATTCAACTTCATTTTCAAGAGCTGAAAAATTGTTATAGGTCCTTTTTGAAATCCCTGTCATGCTTCTTTGTTTTTGAGCTTCCCTAGTCATGATTGTTTTATACGCAACACATTGGGCTGCTTTGTGACCAAAGTTATGGCAAGAAAAGCATTGTCCATTGAAGAAGTTTCTGCGATTATTGAATCTACCAGCCGACTGATTGTAATTTCTATTTTCATCTATTCTTGAACCAAATTGAGAAGGTTTTACCTGTGGCTGGTTGTGGCTTTTGTTCACCCTTAAGCTGGATTGCCCCTGATAGTTTGAAGTTTGTCCCTGCTTTACCTGATGATCTTCCTTGTGTTCTTGCTCATTTCTTCTTGCTACATCAAGATAACTTTTTGAAGTGGAAGCTTGAGAAGTTTCTCCATTGTAGCCCAGACCTGTCTTATTTAGAGGAGACCGCTGCACACTGATAATCTCATTCAACGTTTCAGATCCTTTGACAAACTTGAGATTAATAGTCTTTGTTTTCTCAATTTCTTTTCTAAGACCAACAATTTCACCTTCTAATTTTTCAAGATGTTTTTCCTTTTCATCAATCTGAAATTGTAGAGTATCAATAATCATGTTCTTTTCTTCTATACATCTCTTGAGTCTAGTAATTTCATCATAAAGGTTATCCACATCTATAGCATCCTCATAATTATCATCTTCAAATGCCATTAACAATCTATATTTGTTACCTTGTTCATCTTCATCACTGTTTGATAAGCCATCGCTATCTTCATGGGTGTAGTAGCTTTTCTTATTTGTACCCTGTTTCTTGTTCCATCTAACTGGTTCCTTTCCTTTATCCTTATAAGAGCATTTTGCAGCATAATGACCTACTCTTCCACAAGCAAAACATTTGAAAGGTAGCTTACCTCTGAACCTTCCAGAACCCCTTTGAAGATTTCTGACAAAGTTTGATTCTTCTTCCTCTTCTTCTGGAACATGACATGCTTCATAGTGATCTTCTTTGCCTGATGCTTTAAAAGCAGCTTCCCTTCTGTCTGATGGACCTCCCTTTCTCATTTCATAAGCAGTTAGAATTCCATGCAACTGAGACATAGTGAGAACACGGAGATTTTCCTTTTCTTCTACTGCAGATACTTTAGATTCAAACTTGGGAGATAAAGATCTTAGAATCTTTTGAACTGCTATAGTCTCTTTTATTTCTTCACCCAAATTTTTCATACAATTAACAATCTCATCTACTCGAAGAAAATAATTAGCCACACTTTCATCATTATACATCTTGAGAGTCTCATATTGAATCCTGAGAGTTTGAAGTTTAGCTTCTTTTACCTGTTCATCTCCTTCATAGCTAGTGATCATTTTGTCCCATATCTCTTTTGCTGATTTGAAGTGCATGACCTTCATGAACTCTGTTTGAGATATACTTCCTAATAGAGTACTGACTGCTTTTGCATTTGTTTCATACTGTTTTTTCTCAGCTGGATCTGTAGGAGTAACTGAAGGAAAGGCATAGCCTGATTCTACAATGTTCCAAACTTCTGTACCAAGAGATTGAAGATATGCAGTAACTCTTACCTTCCAATAATTGAAGTTTGTTCCATCGAAGACGGGTGGCCTGATTGATGCTTCTCTCTCGTAGTTGCTCATGATGAACGATCTACCTTCAAGCGATCAAGCTGTTCTGAAGGACCTGCTCCGATACCAATTGTTGGAAATAATACTGAGGGGGGGGGGGAATCAGTATTATCTAGCAATTTACCAAATCTTCCTTATTTGATCTTTTGAAATATTCTTGCATATAAAACAATGAGCATGAATAAAGAAAATAGACAGTCACACCAAAGAACACAAGATGTAAGGTGGAAACCCAATGCGGGAGAAAAACCACCTGCTGCAATAATGTCTCTATCTTCTTTCAAGAAATTCTTTTTACAATGATTTTGTACTGGTGCAGTCCTTTACCAGCACGCAGGCTGCAACCTGCAAAGAGCTACAACTCTTTCTCGTTTTCCAGACTTCTCCTGGAAGGGAGCTACAACCCCCTACTTCTTTTCAAGTATACAACAGATACAGTCTACTACAGATATCAGATCAGAAATTACAGAAACAACCCAGAACACCTTATGAACAGAAATATACAGTTAACAGATCATCTTAAGACAGGGACGCATATTTTCTTTCTGTGGCCTGCGACTGGACGCAGTATACCTTATGCCGTTCTGCGTGCAGACGCTCTGTTCCTTTTGCTTGTCTGCGACCGACGCACACATCAACACAATCGCGCCGCGTCTTTCGCTTCAGAGACGCACCCAATACCACAGTCGCGCCGCGTCCTTCGCTTCAGAGACGCACCTGATCCTTTACTGTACTGCGTCCCGGCGCACTTTCCCTTCACTGAATCTGCGTCCCTTTAGATATAGAAGATAAGAGGACTTCAGAACCAACCCCAACACTCAGATCCACAGATCTGATCATGCGCCATATAGATCGTAGTCCATTAGAAGATTTACCCTTAAAGATATGGACTAGATCACACCAAGAGATGATCAACCAAGATGATGCTTAATCCAAATGAACTCCTTTGCTTTATATAGGCAAGCTTCTCCCCAAAGCGTGGAACAATACCACGAGCCGACACCATAGAAACATACAACCGTCGGCTAGATACCACACAAGAAGCCCCCACGAGCTTTTCTCTACCTTGAAATGTGTGCACTGGGCGGACGCACCTTCTGAACGGCTGGCCAGCGTCCCTGGACGCGGGTTCTGTATGGAATACCTGCGGGGACGCACTTGTTGCACAAAAATTCCTGCGTCCTTCTTGATTTACCACCTGAAAGAGTTTGCCATCAAGTACAACACCTGAAACATAATGCCAACATGCTCAACCATGGTTGATCATGGTCAACTATGTTTTATAAAATCAAACATGGTCAACTATGGTTGAACGTCACATTGTCACAAAGATTGTCTTGATATGGAAATCAACCATGGTAAATCATGATCCAATTTCGCATTGTCACAAAGATTGTCTTGATATGAAAATCAATCATGATCAAGGATGTTCAACCATGGTCCAATGTCACATTGTGACAAGGATTGTCTTAATATGGAATTCGACCATGGTCAACCATGTTTATTTCAGGGTTTATAATATTTATTTTTTGGTTTATATACCTTGGGTCTATTATTCCCTTGGGTTTATTAATCTAATGGTTCATATTCCTAAGGTTTAATATTATTCACTTAAGTTTATAGTCACTTGGGTTTTTAGTATTTATCCCTAGGTTTTATTATTCCCTTGGGGTTATAATATCAATCATTTTCAACCATGGTCAACGATGGTCAACAATGTTTATTTTATTTTAGGGTTTAAAATATTTATCTTAGGGTTTATATACCATTAATCGCTAGGGTTTATTATTCCCTTTGGTTTATAATATCGATCATGGTGAACCATGATCCAATGTTGCATTGTGACAAATATTGTCTCAATATGAGAATCAACCATGGTCCAATGTCGCATTGTGACAAAGATTTTGTCTATTTGAAAATTAGTCATGGTCAAGCATGGTCAACCATGCTCCAATGTCACATTGTGGCAAGCATTGCCTCAATATGAAACTCAACCACAGTGAACCATGTTTATTTTAGTGTTTATAATATTTATCTTAGGGTTTATATAACTTTGGTTTATAATATTAGTCCCTTGGGTTTAACATTATTCAACCATGGTCAACTATGTTTTATAAAATCAATGGTGGTCAACCACGGTCCAATGTCGTATTGTGACAAAAATTGTCTTAATATTAAAATAAATAATTGTCTCAACAATGGTTAAGCATGGTCAACCATGGTCCAATGTAACATTGTGAAAAAGATTTTCTCAATATCAAAATCAACCATGGTCAACCATGTTTATTTTAGTGTTTATAATATTTAACTTAGGGTTTAGATACCTTGGGTTTATAATATTAGTCCCTTGGGTTTAATATTATTCAACCATGCTCAACCGTGGTTAATGTGGTTTTATAAAATCAATCATGGTCAACCATGGTTCAACGTCGCATTCTGACAAATATTATATCCATATGAAAATCAATCATTTTCTCAACCATGCTACAACATCGTGTTATGAGAAAGATTGTATCAATATGATAATCACCATCAACCATGGTCAACCATGGTAAATCATGGTCAACCTTGTCAACCATGTTTTATAATATCATACATGGTCATCCATGGTCAATCATGGTCAACCATGGTTGAATTTCACATTGTCACAAAGATTGTGTTGGTAAGAAAATCAACCATGATTAAGCATGGTCAACCATGTTCCAATGTCTCATTGTGACAAGGATTGTCTCAATATGAAAATCAACAATGGTCAACCATTTTCAACCATGTTTATCTTAGTGTTTATAATATTTATCTAAGGGTTTATATACCTTTAGTTTATAATATTAGTCCCTTGGTTTTAATATGTTCCCTTTGGTTCATAATCCCTTGGGGTCTTAGTATTAATCCCTTAGGTTTATTACTCCCTTGGGTTTATTATTCCCTTGGGTCTATAATATCAATCATGGTCAACCATGGTTAATCATAGAAAACCATGGTCAACCATATTCGAATGTTGCATTGTGACAATGATTGTCTCAATATGAAAATCAACCATGGTCAGCCATAGTCCAACATCGCATTGGAATATATTGTTTCAATATGAAAATCAATCATGGTAAAGCATGGAAAAGCATGGTCCACCATTGCATTGTGACAAGGATTGTCTCAATATGGAAATCAACCATGGTCAACCATGTTTATTTTTGAGCTTTATAATATTTATTTTAGAGTTTATATACCTTGGGTTTATAATTTATGTCACATTATGACAAAGATTGTCTCAATATGATAATCATCGTCAACCATGGTAAATGATGGTCAACCTTGGTGAACCATGGTCAACTATGTTTTATAAAATCAAAAATGTCATCCATGGTCAATCATGGTCAATTATGGTCAAAGCATGCATTGTCACAAAGATTGTGTTGATATGAAAATCAACCATGGCTAAGCATGGTCAACCATGATCCAACGTCGCATGGTGACAAGGATTCCCTCAATATGAAAATCAACCATGGTTAACCATTGTCAATGATCCTTATTTTAGTGTTTATAATATTTATCTTAGGGTTTATAATATTTGTCCCTTAGGTTTAATATTATTCCCTTGCTTTTATAATATCAATGACTTGGGTTTAATATTGTTCCCTTGGGTTCATAATCCTTTTGGGTTTTAGTATTAATCCCTTTGGTTTATTATTCCCTTGGGTTTATAATACCAATGCCTTGGGTTTATAATCCCAATGCCTTGGGTTTATAATATCAATCATGGTCAACCATGGTCAATCATAGCTAACCATGGTCAACTGTGATCGAATGTCGCATTGTGACTATGTTGTCTCAATATGAAAATAAACCATGGTCATCCATGGTCCAAATCACATTGTGGAAAATATTATCTCGATATCAAAATCAATCATGGTCAAGTATGGTCCAACATTGCATTGTGACAAGGATTCTCTCAATATGGAAATCAACCATGGTTAATCATGGTCCAATGTTGCATGGCGATAAGGATTCTCTCAATATGGAAATCAACCATGGTCAAGAATTTTATTTTAGGCTTTATTAGATTTATCTTAGGGTTTATATACCTTGGGATTATAATTTGTATCCCTTGGGTTTATAATATCAATCATGGTTAACCATGTTTAATAGATTCAATCATGGTCAATCACAATCGAATGTCGCATTGTGACAAATATAGTCTCATTGTGAACGTCACATTTTCACAAAGATAGTTTTGGTATAAAAATCAACCATGTTTAAGTATGGTCAACCATGATTGAATGTCGCCTTGTGACAAGGATTGTCTCAATATGAAAATCAACCATGGTTAACAATTGTCAATCATTTTTATTTTAGTGTTTATAATATTTATCTTAGGGTTTATATACCTTTGGCTTAAAATATTAGTCTCTTGGTTTTAATATATTCCCTTGGGTTTATAATCCCTTGGGGTTTTAGTATTAATCCCTGGGGTTTATAATATCAATCCCTTATGTTTATTATTACCTTTGATTTATAATATCAATCATGGTCAATCATTCTCAATCATAGCCAACCATGGTCAACCATAGTCCAACGCCACGTTGCGACAAATTGTCTTGATATGAAAATCAATCATGGGCAAGCATGGTCAACTATGGTCCAATGTCACATTGTGAAATATATTGTCTCAATATGGAAATCAACCATGGTTACCCATGTTTATTCTAGGGTTTATGATATTTATCTTAGGGTTTATGTACCCTGGGCTTATAATTTACATCACATTGACAAAGTTTGTCTCAATATGATAATCATCATCAACCACGGTCAACCATGGTTAATCATGGTCAACCTTGATCAACCATGGTCGAATATCGCATTGTCACAAAAATTGTGTTGATAAGAAAATCATTGATGGTTAAGCAGGGGCAACCATGGTCAAACGTTGCATTGTGACAAGGATTGTCTTAATATGAAAATCAACCATGGTCAACCATTGTCAGCGATGTTTATTTAGTGTTTTAATATTTATCTTAGGATTTATATACCTTGGGTTTATAACATTTGTCCCTTAGGTTTAATATTATTCCCTTGGGTTTATAATATAAATCATGGTCAACCATGGTCAATCATAGCCAACTATGGTCAATCATGGTCATCCATGATCGAATGTCGCATTGTGACTAAGATTGTCTCAATATGAAAATCAACCATGGTCAACCATGGTCCAACATCATGTTGTCACAGGGATTGTCTCAAACATGGTCAACCATATTTATTCTAGGGTTTATAATATTTATCTTAGGGTTTATAATCATGATCAACCTCGGTCCAACGTCACGTTGTGATAAAGTTTTTCTCAATGTGAAAATCAACCATGGTCCAACGTCGCATTGTTACAAAGATTGTCTCCATATGAAAATCAATCATGGTCAACCATGATCCAACATCATATTGTGAAAAAGATTGTCTTAATATGAAAATCAATCATAGTCAACCATGATTGTTTTAGGGTTTATAATATTTATCTTAGTGTTTTATACCTTGAGTTTATAATATTGATCCGTTGGGTTTAATATTATTTCATTGGGTTTATAATCCCTTGGGTTTATTTTTTCTTTGGGTTTATAATATCAGTCCCTTGGGTTTATTAATCTAAGGGTTCATATTTGTAGGGTATAATGTTATTATAGGTTTTTTAATATCAGTCCTTTTGTCAAGTATAATCCTCGAATTTAATTAATTAATAATAATTACTATAAATTATTTAAAAAACAATATTTATATTAATTATTTTCAATATTAATTATATTTATATTTATATTAAATAATATTAATTATTAATAGTAGTAATATCAATTTATAATAATAATCCTGATTTATAATAATAACATAATTTATAGTGATAATTTATAATTTATACGCTTTCGGCATATATAAATTTGAGTGGGCCTAATGGTAAGAGCATGTGTTTCCTCCTAAGAGGTCACTAGTTCAAAACAAGAGGGGGTAGAGTATGTATGCCTTTGTAGACTTAGTAGTCAAATCGTTGTGCGGAGGTGGGTTCCTTATCCCACAAACAAGGGGATCTCATACACCAATTTGATGTAGTTACTAATGTAAATATAGTTGTGCCAATTATAAAAAAACCATTTTATATAATAATTTTTTATTATTATATTAAATGTATTAAAAAAACGATATTAATATTGACTTGCATACATCACAATTTTTATCATATAAAGGGCTAGGTAAAAGTGAAAAGAAATATCGTGCAAAAACATAAAACATATTGTATTTTTGCATAATAAGTGTTAAGTGAACGTATAAACGTCGTGAAAATTAAGCCCCCCACACACATAAAAGAAATGATATGAAATATTATATAAAAACATTGTAGACTTCTCTATCATATTTTTAATATTTATAATAATACCTTTTTATTTTCCTTATTTTATATATATATTATTAATTATATTTATAATAATAATCAAACTTAAAAAGTGAACGTATAAACGTCGTGAAAATTAAGCCCCCCACACACATAAAAGAAATGATATGAAATATTATATAAAAACATTGTAGACTTCTCTATCATATTTTTAATATTTATAATAATACCTTTTTATTTTCCTTATTATATATATATTATTAATTATATTTATAATAATAATCAAACTTAAAACTGAATAAATAAATATAATAATAAATTTTATAATGATAAAATATATCCATATAAAATATAATATAAAGAATCTGACATAAATTAATGGCCCACTAAGATTTTAAAACGACAATCCAACAAGTTCAGAGCCAACAATAACCAACTTACAACTGAGAAAACGTCACTGATGACGAATGAGAAGAAGACGGATATTCAGGCCGAAGGCTTTTTTTTTGAATCAGTGAACCTCTCGTTTTCGTCTACACTTCGCATATGTATCTCACATCTGTACACAAATTTTTACTCACTCTTCTTCTCTCCACTTGACATCTGTACACAGATTTTTACTCACCCTTCTGCTTTCCACTTGACATCTATGCGCATCCTCCACGCACCAACTCTAAAATGCATCGCCCTCCTTAACTGTCGCGCTCAGATGCCTCCATCTTAATCATGCAACAAAAAATGGTTAACTATCCGCTTAACAAGTTGCGTAGTTAATAATTAACAGGTGCTGGCAGCAATTCACAATGGTGTCTCCTTCAATATTTTCTCCTCGCCTTCTGCAATTCCTCCTCCTTCCAACACTAAAACCAACAATAATTATCGTTTTTTGACTCCCACTCTACCCACTCTTCCTCCCCTCCTTCATAAAAGAAGCAACAGCACCACAACCAGGAGCAGCAGGAGAGTGGAAATTCAGGCACCCAATCTGTTTGATAATCCCGAAGAATAAAAGGCAAAGTGCCAGGGCAAGAACAAGAAAGTGTACAGATATATGGGTCACTATACAACCAAGCTAGGGGACAACCGAGGAGTCACAGTCAACAGCGACGGAACATCATACAGAGTAGAAGGGGCGCCATTCGAGTTCAAATTCAGCTACACCGAGACCCCTAACGTGAAGCCTCTGGCCCTCAGAGAGCCACTCTTCGCTCCTTTCGGGCCGCCCACAATAAACAGGTCATGGATTGGAAGAGCGCTTCTTCCGAAGAGCAATAAAATGCCTCCCGATTTGGATTCCTTCAACCCTCCTCTGCCTGGCAAGAAGGGCGTGAAGTACGTCGAGGCGCCCGACCATTTTCTCATGGATAACGACCCCAAATATGATGCCAGGACCTGAGATGAGATACTGGGGGAGCCTTTGCTGAGGAACGAGATTAATGAGCTCGTTGACTTCAGGGATTTGTCAAGTTAAGCTTGGAAGGGATGGATTGACACAATATGTTAGAATTGATCCATAATCATTGGAGACGTCGCCGGGTTTGTAAGATAAAATGCAAAGGTGTTCCAATAATAGACATGGATAATGTTTGCTATCATCTAGAGGAGAAAACTGGTGGAAAGATCATTCGCCGTGTTTGTGGAGTAGTATACCTTTTCTGGGGCCGAAACTATAACTGCAAAAACCGTCCAACTTTTCCCTTGATGCATTGGAAGCCTGCAACACCTCCCTATCTGAAGCTGATTGAGCGAGCTGCTGCTGGGATGAAAAAGACGTCATCTACCACCCATTTGTAAATTAGGAAAAAATGGTGTCTACTTTAATCTTGTCAAAAATGTCAGAGAGGCTTTTGAAGAATGTGATCTGGTGTGGATAAATTGCCGAGGAATGAAACCTAGCGATTAAAAAGGATAGGTGCCAAACTTAAGGAACTGGTTTCTTGTGTGTTGCTTTCGTTTGATAAAGAGCATATATTAATGTGGAGAAGTAGAGAATACGCACCTAAGAATTTTGAAGAGCGAGACCTGGTTGCTTCTAAGTCTGCTAGTGAAGTTAGTAGAGATAATTCTTCTGATTCTGAAGTCTTTGTTATTCAATCATCTGGTAAGAAATTGTTCTCAGGAACTGGGGAATTGACAAACTCTTTAGAGATAGGATTATTGAAGCACAACGTTGTTACATTATCCAAGGATGTTTCTCATGAAGGTGTAATTGTGACTACTGAACATAACAGATCTTTACAAGAAGAATTGGAAAAGTCATCTTTTTCAGTGAAATGCAAAGAGTTTGTTAAAGTGGGCGAAAATGAGGATGCCCTTGAGCAGAAAATAAATGTTCAAACACGTAATGGTATTGGCACGGATACTTCTAAAGAAGAAATAGGTTTATTGCCGATCAAATCGCATAAAAATCGCCTACTTTTTTTTTTGCCGATTTTTACTGAAAAAATCGCGCTTTTTTCAAAAAATCGCGATTTTTTCGAAAAAAGCGCGATTTTTAACGAAAAAATCGTGGGGACTCAGGACAGCATAGTTTTATAACTTTTTTTGGGTTTTTTCATGCAATGTTTTTTGAAAGAAACAAATAATTTTTGAGTGGGGTAGCTTAATGATCAAGTCTAGGCCCTAGTATGGATATGCTATTCATGGTAATGTTAAATTCTTAAAGTAAAAGTGACATTCTCCTTAATCTTCATTTTCATCCTTTTACTTAAATTTTTAACATTACCATGAAATGACTCAGGATGTTTGAGAGTGGTTCCAGCCTCATTGGATTTCATATGGAGAAAATAGAATTTTAGATTTCATTTAAAATCCAGCAGACTTATCAGTTTTTCAGGATTTCAGGATTGGGAGATTGTAATGTTTCCAGGTGACACCACCTGCCCGGGCTACCCCTGCCACCAGTAGAGGACGTGGTCTACCTCCTATAGCTCCTACTTCTAGTTCTTCAACGTCTAGATCACATCAGACTCCACTGCCATTTCCACCTGCACGGGCACTAGCATCTACATCTAGAGGGAAAGGGAAAGTTGTGGCATTTTCTCGCAAGAGGGGCAGAGGAAATCAATAGGATTAGACTTTCATTTTATTGTATATGACATTATGACATGATGAGATACATTATCATATTTTTTGTTGATATTTTGAGGCTGAGTTGGGACTTACTATTCAGGACATGATTCAATGTTATGTGTGATTTTAGCGCTAGAAATGATATTAAACATCTTATATATTAGTTTTTTTATCATATTTATGTGTCAATGTATTTATTTTATGTTGTAGATGGTTTAGATATTAAAAAAATTGAAAAAAAATGAAAAAAAATGAATATTTTTGTGCCAAACGCTTTTTTCCCGCTTTTTTCCGCTTTTTTCCCGCTTTTAACGATTTTTTCCGCTTTTTTCCCGGCGCCGATTAAATCCCGCTCGCGCTTTGTGCAACATTGATTCCAGTCATAGTATGCTATCTATGTCTGGTTCTACATGTACAACACCATTTTCCAAGACTAGAGAAATGTTAAAGGCAAGTGAACTTGAATGTGCTTCAGGCACATGATTGAGGTCTAGAAACACCTGTCCATCTTTTGAATATGTAGGTCGTGATTCGTCAACTACTCGTGTTGCTATTTTTGCTAATTCCTTGAACACATCATCTGAATCGTTACCTTCTTCAAAAACACGTGTCATCATTTCGAATACTAAAAGTATGTAATGTATCAAGGAGGGCAATATTCATTTATTATCACAGATCGATGCGAAAGAGAAGATGATGCATGAAAGTGATAATTTTTTTGGAAACAAAATTTTGGTTGATACATAGGCTAATGGATGCAATAAAATTATTCAAAGCATTGAACTCTTATGGCAGCAGTTAAGAATTTAATAGCTATTAACAAAAAAAAAATACCTGTTAATTCATTTGGATGGTTAGTTTAAATCTAACAATCTAGCTGGACAAATCCTCTTCATATTTCGTTATAATTTATATCTCTCACATTAAATAATATAAAATGATAATATTGTTGAAATGATATCTCGTTTATGGTACTTCTAATCGTTTAGATCGTGAGGCTTCTTGATATTTCAATTGGTAGGCCCAGTCAAACTTTCAGGCGCCGACTCGCCCGAATGCAGCGTTTGCAAAATTCAACGAGGATAACATATATTTGCATATTTTAAGGGGAAGATGAAACTTAAAAACCCCTCCCTTTTAAAATGAATGATGCACTAAAGTTTAAGAGAAGAATTACTACACATCCTACAAATTTGAAGTAGCATAGATGTTCTGTTAGAATAACCGAATTTGAAGTAGCATAGATGTTTTGTTAGAATAACCGAATTTGGATTAAGAGAAGCATTACTACACGTCCTACAAATTTGAAATTTGAAGTATGATAAATGTTTTGTTTGAATAACTGAATTTGGATTGGGCTGAAATGTAGATTCATTCCCAACAATGGTGAACAATAAAGCACCTTTGTCAAAAATCACCCTACAGAGTAATTTGTACCATTCTCTTGTTAACCCACCAGCATCAATGCCTTCTTCTCCTTGAAAATGCTGATAGGTGCCCATTGAGGTCTTGATTTGAACGCATCAGTAAATCATTATATGAATCTTCCAGCAAATAATCTCGACGAACAAAAATATGAAATGGTGCAAAGGGAACATGCATATGTTGCTTTATGATCTTTTGTTGATTATGTTCTTTATATGTTGCAAAAGCATTATTAGATGGCCAACTCTTAAATGTCTATTTTAGCCGATCATTTTACAAGCACATACTTGGTGTGAAAGTTACGTATCATGACATTGAGGCTATTGATCCTGGTTATTATAAGAATCTGAAATGGATGTTGAAGGTATGCAGCAGTTTTCGGTGTTGTTATTTCTTTCCAATAGACTTCTCCTTGGTTCTCTTTTATCTAGAGTTACCATGTGTCTTATGCTTTATGAACAATCCTCATATTAGCATAGCATTTTAATTTTCTCCTTTTATTTATTATTCGTTGAACTATTTTGAGCCTCCACAAATGAATTATGTTTAATAAATATCTCGTTGTTGCACCAATAAGTTTGACCTATGGGGATCCCTTCAACAAATTTTCTATTATAATCCTGCATTGAGCCTTGTTTCGTTCTCCCTTTAAACCCAGATTGATCCCTTTCTAATTACTGGAGATCAAAACAGTGCTCCAAATATTTGGATCGATCTAATCCAATAGGCTTACGATCTTTAAATGCGGACTCTAACTATGTCAAGAAAACGATCCAAAATTTATCACAAAAGCTAAACAATCATATTTGAAAAATAAATAAGATTACTCATATAAAAGAGTTACTACAATATTTCAGATCCTGTAATTACTCAAAAGCAAATATATCAGTAAGATTAAATTCTCATAGCCATAGTTTGCAAATATATCAATGACTTGGGTTTAATATTGTTCCCTTGGGTTCATAATCCTTTTGGGTTTTAGTATTAATCCCTTTGGTTTATTATTCCCTTGGGTTTATAATACCAATGCCTTGGGTTTATAATCCCAATGCCTTGGGTTTATAATATCAATCATGGTCAACCATGGTCAATCATAGCTAACCATGGTCAACTGTGATCGAATGTCGCATTGTGACTATGTTGTCTCAATATGAAAATAAACCATGGTCATCCATGGTCCAAATCACATTGTGGAAAATATTATCTCGATATCAAAATCAATCATGGTCAAGTATGGTCCAACATTGCATTGTGACAAGGATTCTCTCAATATGGAAATCAACCATGGTTAATCATGGTCCAATGTTGCATGGCGATAAGGATTCTCTCAATATGGAAATCAACCATGGTCAAGAATTTTATTTTAGGCTTTATTAGATTTATCTTAGGGTTTATATACCTTGGGATTATAATTTGTATCCCTTGGGTTTATAATATCAATCATGGTTAACCATGTTTAATAGATTCAATCATGGTCAATCACAATCGAATGTCGCATTGTGACAAATATAGTCTCATTGTGAACGTCACATTTTCACAAAGATAGTTTTGGTATAAAAATCAACCATGTTTAAGTATGGTCAACCATGATTGAATGTCGCCTTGTGACAAGGATTGTCTCAATATGAAAATCAACCATGGTTAACAATTGTCAATCATTTTTATTTTAGTGTTTATAATATTTATCTTAGGGTTTATATACCTTTGGCTTAAAATATTAGTCTCTTGGTTTTAATATATTCCCTTGGGTTTATAATCCCTTGGGGTTTTAGTATTAATCCCTGGGGTTTATAATATCAATCCCTTATGTTTATTATTACCTTTGATTTATAATATCAATCATGGTCAATCATTCTCAATCATAGCCAACCATGGTCAACCATAGTCCAACGCCACGTTGCGACAAATTGTCTTGATATGAAAATCAATCATGGGCAAGCATGGTCAACTATGGTCCAATGTCACATTGTGAAATATATTGTCTCAATATGGAAATCAACCATGGTTACCCATGTTTATTCTAGGGTTTATGATATTTATCTTAGGGTTTATGTACCCTGGGCTTATAATTTACATCACATTGACAAAGTTTGTCTCAATATGATAATCATCATCAACCACGGTCAACCATGGTTAATCATGGTCAACCTTGATCAACCATGGTCGAATATCGCATTGTCACAAAAATTGTGTTGATAAGAAAATCATTGATGGTTAAGCAGGGGCAACCATGGTCAAACGTTGCATTGTGACAAGGATTGTCTTAATATGAAAATCAACCATGGTCAACCATTGTCAGCGATGTTTATTTAGTGTTTTAATATTTATCTTAGGATTTATATACCTTGGGTTTATAACATTTGTCCCTTAGGTTTAATATTATTCCCTTGGGTTTATAATATAAATCATGGTCAACCATGGTCAATCATAGCCAACTATGGTCAATCATGGTCATCCATGATCGAATGTCGCATTGTGACTAAGATTGTCTCAATATGAAAATCAACCATGGTCAACCATGGTCCAACATCATGTTGTCACAGGGATTGTCTCAAACATGGTCAACCATATTTATTCTAGGGTTTATAATATTTATCTTAGGGTTTATAATCATGATCAACCTCGGTCCAACGTCACGTTGTGATAAAGTTTTTCTCAATGTGAAAATCAACCATGGTCCAACGTCGCATTGTTACAAAGATTGTCTCCATATGAAAATCAATCATGGTCAACCATGATCCAACATCATATTGTGAAAAAGATTGTCTTAATATGAAAATCAATCATAGTCAACCATGATTGTTTTAGGGTTTATAATATTTATCTTAGTGTTTTATACCTTGAGTTTATAATATTGATCCGTTGGGTTTAATATTATTTCATTGGGTTTATAATCCCTTGGGTTTATTTTTTCTTTGGGTTTATAATATCAGTCCCTTGGGTTTATTAATCTAAGGGTTCATATTTGTAGGGTATAATGTTATTATAGGTTTTTTAATATCAGTCCTTTTGTCAAGTATAATCCTCGAATTTAATTAATTAATAATAATTACTATAAATTATTTAAAAAACAATATTTATATTAATTATTTTCAATATTAATTATATTTATATTTATATTAAATAATATTAATTATTAATAGTAGTAATATCAATTTATAATAATAATCCTGATTTATAATAATAACATAATTTATAGTGATAATTTATAATTTATACGCTTTCGGCATATATAAATTTGAGTGGGCCTAATGGTAAGAGCATGTGTTTCCTCCTAAGAGGTCACTAGTTCAAAACAAGAGGGGGTAGAGTATGTATGCCTTTGTAGACTTAGTAGTCAAATCGTTGTGCGGAGGTGGGTTCCTTATCCCACAAACAAGGGGATCTCATACACCAATTTGATGTAGTTACTAATGTAAATATAGTTGTGCCAATTATAAAAAAACCATTTTATATAATAATTTTTTATTATTATATTAAATGTATTAAAAAAACGATATTAATATTGACTTGCATACATCACAATTTTTATCATATAAAGGGCTAGGTAAAAGTGAAAAGAAATATCGTGCAAAAACATAAAACATATTGTATTTTTGCATAATAAGTGTTAAGTGAACGTATAAACGTCGTGAAAATTAAGCCCCCCACACACATAAAAGAAATGATATGAAATATTATATAAAAACATTGTAGACTTCTCTATCATATTTTTAATATTTATAATAATACCTTTTTATTTTCCTTATTTTATATATATATTATTAATTATATTTATAATAATAATCAAACTTAAAAAGTGAACGTATAAACGTCGTGAAAATTAAGCCCCCCACACACATAAAAGAAATGATATGAAATATTATATAAAAACATTGTAGACTTCTCTATCATATTTTTAATATTTATAATAATACCTTTTTATTTTCCTTATTATATATATATTATTAATTATATTTATAATAATAATCAAACTTAAAACTGAATAAATAAATATAATAATAAGTTTTATAATGATAAAATATATCCATATAAAATATAATATAAAGAATCTGACATAAATTAATGGCCCACTAAGATTTTAAAACGACAATCCAACAAGTTCAGAGCCAACAATAACCAACTTACAACTGAGAAAACGTCACTGATGACGAATGAGAAGAAGACGGATATTCAGGCCGAAGGCTTTTTTTTTGAATCAGTGAACCTCTCGTTTTCGTCTACACTTCGCATATGTATCTCACATCTGTACACAAATTTTTACTCACTCTTCTTCTCTCCACTTGACATCTGTACACAGATTTTTACTCACCCTTCTGCTATCCACTTGACATCTATGCACATCCTCCACGCACCAACTCTAAAATGCATCGCCCTCCTAAACTGTCGCGCTCAGATGCCTCCGTCTTAACCATGCAACAAAAAATGGTTAACTATCCGCCTTAACAGGTTGCGTAGTTAATAATTAACAGGTGCTGGCAGCAATTCACAATGGTGCCTCCTTCAATATTTTCTCCTCGCCTTCTGCAATTCCTCCTCCTTCCAACACTAAAACCAACAATAATTATCGTTTTTCGACTCCCACTCTGCCCACTCTTCCTCCCCTCCTTCATAAGAAGAAGCAGCAGCACCACAACCAGGAGCAGCAGGAGAATGGAAATTCAGGCACCCAATCTGTTTGTGATAATCCCGAAGAAGAAAAGGCAAAGCGCCAGGGCAAGAGCAAGAAAGTGTACAGATACATGGGCCACTATACAACCAAGCTAGGGGACGACCGAGGAGTCACAGTCGACAGCGACGGAACATCATACAGAGTAGAAGGGGCGCCATTCGAGTTCAAATTCAGCTACACCGAGACCCCTAAGGTGAAGCCTCTGGCCCTCAGAGAGCCACCCTTCGTTCCCTTCGGGCCGCCCACAATAAACAGGCCATGGACTGGACGAGCACCTCTTCCGAAGAGCAAGAAAATGCTTCCCGAGTTGGATTCCTTCAACCCTCCTCCGCCTGGCAAGAAGGGCGTGAAGTACGTCGAGGCGCCCGACCCTTTTCTCATGGATAACGACCCCAAATATGATGCCAGGACCCGAGATGAGATACTGGGGGAGCCTTTGTCGAGGAACGAGATTAACGAGCTCGTTGACTTCAGGGATTTGTCAAGTTAAGCTTGGAAGGGATGGATTGACACAATATGTTAGAATTGATCCATAATCATTGGAGACGTCGCCGGGTTTGTAAGATAAAATGCAAAGGTGTTCCAATAATAGACATGGATAATGTTTGCTATCATCTAGAGGAGAAAACTGGTGGAAAGATCATTCGCCGTGTTTGTGGAGTAGTATACCTTTTCTGGGGCCGAAACTATAACTGCAAAAACCGTCCAACTTTTCCCTTGATGCATTGGAAGCCTGCAACACCTCCCTATCTGAAGCTGATTGAGCGAGCTGCTGCTGGGATGAAAAAGACGTCATCTACCACCCATTTGTAAATTAGGAAAAAATGGTGTCTACTTTAATCTTGTCAAAAATGTCAGAGAGGCTTTTGAAGAATGTGATCTGGTGTGGATAAATTGCCGAGGAATGAAACCTAGCGATTAAAAAGGATAGGTGCCAAACTTAAGGAACTGGTTTCTTGTGTGTTGCTTTCGTTTGATAAAGAGCATATATTAATGTGGAGAAGTAGAGAATACGCACCTAAGAATTTTGAAGAGCGAGACCTGGTTGCTTCTAAGTCTGCTAGTGAAGTTAGTAGAGATAATTCTTCTGATTCTGAAGTCTTTGTTATTCAATCATCTGGTAAGAAATTGTTCTCAGGAACTGGGGAATTGACAAACTCTTTAGAGATAGGATTATTGAAGCACAACGTTGTTACATTATCCAAGGATGTTTCTCATGAAGGTGTAATTGTGACTACTGAACATAACAGATCTTTACAAGAAGAATTGGAAAAGTCATCTTTTTCAGTGAAATGCAAAGAGTTTGTTAAAGTGGGCGAAAATGAGGATGCCCTTGAGCAGAAAATAAATGTTCAAACACGTAATGGTATTGGCACGGATACTTCTAAAGAAGAAATAGGTTTATTGCCGATCAAATCGCATAAAAATCGCCTACTTTTTTTTTTGCCGATTTTTACTGAAAAAATCGCGCTTTTTTCAAAAAATCGCGATTTTTTCGAAAAAAGCGCGATTTTTAACGAAAAAATCGTGGGGACTCAGGACAACATAGTTTTATAACTTTTTTTGGGTTTTTTCATGCAATGTTTTTTGAAAGAAACAAATAATTTTTGAGTGGGGTAGCTTAATGATCAAGTCTAGGCCCTAGTATGGATATGCTATTCATGGTAATGTTAAATTCTTAAAGTAAAAGTGACATTCTCCTTAATCTTCATTTTCATCCTTTTACTTAAATTTTTAACATTACCATGAAATGACTCAGGATGTTTGAGAGTGGTTCCAGCCTCATTGGATTTCATATGGAGAAAATAGAATTTTAGATTTCATTTAAAATCCAGCAGACTTATCAGTTTTTCAGGATTTCAGGATTGGGAGATTGTAATGTTTCCAGGTGACACCACCTGCCCGGGCTACCCCTGCCACCAGTAGAGGACGTGGTCTACCTCCTATAGCTCCTACTTCTAGTTCTTCAACGTCTAGATCACATCAGACTCCACTGCCATTTCCACCTGCACGGGCACTAGCATCTACATCTAGAGGGAAAGGGAAAGTTGTGGCATTTTCTCGCAAGAGGGGCAGAGGAAATCAATAGGATTAGACTTTCATTTTATTGTATATGACATTATGACATGATGAGATACATTATCATATTTTTTGTTGATATTTTGAGGCTGAGTTGGGACTTACTATTCAGGACATGATTCAATGTTATGTGTGATTTTAGCGCTAGAAATGATATTAAACATCTTATATATTAGTTTTTTTATCATATTTATGTGTCAATGTATTTATTTTATGTTGTAGATGGTTTAGATATTAAAAAAATTGAAAAAAAATGAAAAAAAATGAATATTTTTGTGCCAAACGCTTTTTTCCCGCTTTTTTCCGCTTTTTTCCCGCTTTTAACGATTTTTTCCGCTTTTTTCCCGGCGCCGATTAAATCCCGCTCGCGCTTTGTGCAACATTGATTCCAGTCATAGTATGCTATCTATGTCTGGTTCTACATGTACAACACCATTTTCCAAGACTAGAGAAATGTTAAAGGCAAGTGAACTTGAATGTGCTTCAGGCACATGATTGAGGTCTAGAAACACCTGTCCATCTTTTGAATATGTAGGTCGTGATTCGTCAACTACTCGTGTTGCTATTTTTGCTAATTCCTTGAACACATCATCTGAATCGTTACCTTCTTCAAAAACACGTGTCATCATTTCGAATACTAAAAGTATGTAATGTATCAAGGAGGGCAATATTCATTTATTATCACAGATCGATGCGAAAGAGAAGATGATGCATGAAAGTGATAATTTTTTTGGAAACAAAATTTTGGTTGATACATAGGCTAATGGATGCAATAAAATTATTCAAAGCATTGAACTCTTATGGCAGCAGTTAAGAATTTAATAGCTATTAACAAAAAAAAAATACCTGTTAATTCATTTGGATGGTTAGTTTAAATCTAACAATCTAGCTGGACAAATCCTCTTCATATTTCGTTATAATTTATATCTCTCACATTAAATAATATAAAATGATAATATTGTTGAAATGATATCTCGTTTATGGTACTTCTAATCGTTTAGATCGTGAGGCTTCTTGATATTTCAATTGGTAGGCCCAGTCAAACTTTCAGGCGCCGACTCGCCCGAATGCAGCGTTTGCAAAATTCAACGAGGATAACATATATTTGCATATTTTAAGGGGAAGATGAAACTTAAAAACCCCTCCCTTTTAAAATGAATGATGCACTAAAGTTTAAGAGAAGAATTACTACACATCCTACAAATTTGAAGTAGCATAGATGTTCTGTTAGAATAACCGAATTTGAAGTAGCATAGATGTTTTGTTAGAATAACCGAATTTGGATTAAGAGAAGCATTACTACACGTCCTACAAATTTGAAATTTGAAGTATGATAAATGTTTTGTTTGAATAACTGAATTTGGATTGGGCTGAAATGTAGATTCATTCCCAACAATGGTGAACAATAAAGCACCTTTGTCAAAAATCACCCTACAGAGTAATTTGTACCATTCTCTTGTTAACCCACCAGCATCAATGCCTTCTTCTCCTTGAAAATGCTGATAGGTGCCCATTGAGGTCTTGATTTGAACGCATCAGTAAATCATTATATGAATCTTCCAGCAAATAATCTCGACGAACAAAAATATGAAATGGTGCAAAGGGAACATGCATATGTTGCTTTATGATCTTTTGTTGATTATGTTCTTTATATGTTGCAAAAGCATTATTAGATGGCCAACTCTTAAATGTCTATTTTAGCCGATCATTTTACAAGCACATACTTGGTGTGAAAGTTACGTATCATGACATTGAGGCTATTGATCCTGGTTATTATAAGAATCTGAAATGGATGTTGAAGGTATGCAGCAGTTTTCGGTGTTGTTATTTCTTTCCAATAGACTTCTCCTTGGTTCTCTTTTATCTAGAGTTACCATGTGTCTTATGCTTTATGAACAATCCTCATATTAGCATAGCATTTTAATTTTCTCCTTTTATTTATTATTCGTTGAACTATTTTGAGCCTCCACAAATGAATTATGTTTAATAAATATCTCGTTGTTGCACCAATAAGTTTGACCTATGGGGATCCCTTCAACAAATTTTCTATTATAATCCTGCATTGAGCCTTGTTTCGTTCTCCCTTTAAACCCAGATTGATCCCTTTCTAATTACTGGAGATCAAAACAGTGCTCCAAATATTTGGATCGATCTAATCCAATAGGCTTACGATCTTTAAATGCGGACTCTAACTATGTCAAGAAAACGATCCAAAATTTATCACAAAAGCTAAACAATCATATTTGAAAAATAAATAAGATTACTCATATAAAAGAGTTACTACAATATTTCAGATCCTGTAATTACTCAAAAGCAAATATATCAGTAAGATTAAATTCTCATAGCCATAGTTTGCAAATATATTGATAAATATTGAAATTTCATAGCCATAGTTTCAAATATTTTTGTCAAATGAATCAGAGCTCTGCCCAAATATTATGCAAAACCAACATCAATTAATTATTAATAACCATCAACTAATTATCAATAGCCATCGTGGCGTGCATGCATTTTTGAAACTACCCAGATTGTGACTTGAACTTTTACGATTCCATTCACCAAAATAAATCATATAATCAACAAATTTTATGTGCATTTTTGTTGGTAGGCCGAAATGCTATATTTCCCCCCTTCCTTTTACAAAACCACAATCCTTAACCTCTGTTTATCTCCATAAACCTCCTCATTCTTGCATTAGTCCAAGAATACTGTCTATTCCTACATAAACTTCATAATTCATGTTTAAGGTTTATTAGGTTCTTAATTACTCATTTTAAATAGATTTCATGCCTTTAATATTTCTCATAATTTATATTTACTTTCCTAAAGTATTTGATAAGCTAAAGTATTAATCATTGTATTAGCTTGATGTAGTGTAGGTAGATTCGTGCACCACTGGAAACTATCCATTCCATGATCTCCGCAACAACTCGATCATTTCAGGCGGCATCTTGGTCCACATCGTCTAGTTTGGTTGCGGTCATCCGGAGTTGAACTCAAGTGGAGGATAGGCAGGGATATTTCCGAGGATAAGAACTACGGACGAAGATTAGTTCGCATCTTATTATAGCCGCTGGCTTATTTTTGTAATTTTGTTTCTTATTTCGTTTTAGCTAAAAGGCTCAATCTGGAATGACTGTGTAATTTTCAATTGTGGCCATAGGCCGAAGGGTTGTATAAAGTATAGCTCTCAGATATAATTAGGTTAGTGATAGCAGTGCAATTTTAATTTTTGGTTATTTTGTAATCTCGTTGTCGCCCTCTTTCTCGGTTGGACTTGAATTCATAATGTATATTTGCTGATCAGAATTAATGCAAGGAGCTGCGTCATGATTTTCTCACTTTGCATTTTAATCTTTCATTGATGCGTTATTAACGTGCTGAAGATTTTCATTTCCTAAAACGGGAGACAAGCTGGTTGGCTAGGGCCCAGCCAACCCATCTTGTTTACCCTCTTGCTTTCGTCATCTTAAAGGTGTGTGTTAAGTTTGTTTATTTGCAGAAGCATGGTTTAAATCTTAACTTCGTTCTCGCTTAAGAATTCTGATTTATTTCGTTAAGAAGTCAAAGTGTGAACAGATCCGTTGTGTGAAAGTCAAATTGAATTACTTTACGTTCTGTAATTTCTTTTCTAGTTTTCTTTCGCTTCGATCATGCAGATAATATTATTTCTGCACTAGTGCATGTAGGATTTTTAACTCTGGTTTGCTAGTTCATTTACAACAAGTCTTTTATTATTTTTCCTTTATATGATTTAATCTATTTCTGCAAAGTAAGCATTCATCATAAGAAGGAATCATTTCTAATACTAAAAGTTACACTTCTAAATATTAAGGATGACTTCATGAAATAGAAAAGAGTGTTGTTGCAATATCTTAATTTATGTCTGCACCTCATGATTTAAGGAAAATGATTAAAAGTAATCTAAAATATTATAGTGAACCCGTTTCGAGTTAGATTTGACTGCATGCAAAACCATCTGACTGAATAAGGTCTACTTTAACTTTTGAAGATTTCTTTCATCTTAAAAGTTTATTTCTATTTGTGAGATTCAGTTGATTGAAGCATTCTTTTTCGTGTGCAAGTTATTTTAGATTCTTCTCGCATTTGCAATTATTTTTATAGTTAACACATCCTTTTATTTTTCTTTCCAAAAGTAAATTGGAATACTTGGTGTAAGAAGCTCTGTTGCAGTACAAGAACCATTGTCTTGTTACAGGAATAGAGTGCTCCAAGCCTTGAGGATTAGAGCCCCTACATGAAGACATAAGTCTTCAGTATAGGTGTAAAATATACTTCTCACATAAGTTGTGTACCTATACTAGTGCAAGCAGATTGCAAGAATATAGGAATGAACGCTCGGTGTGAGAAGGAGAATCATTTAGAAGGTAGATATTTTCAAGGGCCCAATTGTTAAACTGCCACCACCTATACTGGGGACAAACATAGAGTTATACTTTAGCAGTTAAGATTGTTTACAGTAGTGTGAAAGTTTCTTTATTTGATTTCTTTGCAAATTCATTATTTTACATTCCAACACTAGAATTACTTTGGTGTCAATTTCCCTTTGTGATTTTTTTGTTTGATTCTACAAGATTTCAATTGAGAAGTAGGAATAGAAATAGGAAAAGTTCATACCACTTCAGGCATTACCTGTGCTTCGTCTCTAAGTTTATGAAACCCCCGGGTTGACAATTAAGTGTTGAAGGAGCTTTCTTAAGCACAATTCTTGCACCCAACATTTTGGCGCCGTTACCGGGGAGACGATTTGAATTGGTATTGAATGGCCTTCCAAACTTAGAGTTAGTTTCCATGGAGGGAGGGATGAGAGGATATGAGGTTACTTAACTCATTCCCTATCCAATTTCGAGCTCATAGGAGATGATAAGTTTGGGAATCTTCTAGATGGCTCCAGAAGATAAGAATTTTCCTAGAACCCTATGTCAATTTCACTCAATCTCGCCCAGCGCAGGTCAAAGTGGGCCTAGGTGCTTTGCAAAGCACTCTGACATGGCCCTACCTGCACTGAAGCACACTTACCCCTGTCCAAGGCTGCGCTAGTCCCTCAAGGAGGCATTTCTGGAGGCATTCAGGCCAAGAAACTCTCAGGGAAGGAGGCATTCAAAATGGTGACTTGTCTAGGGAATGTAGCAACTGAATTACGATTTGATGTGTACTAGTGCTACTAATCTGGATGATGGGAGTGATGTTCCCAAATGGATCTGTAACAGTTGTCCCCTAAAGCATGAGGTCGAAAATAATAATGTTGAGTGATATGCTTTACGATGTGATGAGGGGGTTCTGAAGTGGTTGGTGACTTGCATTGATTACAATACATAATATCATGATATTTTGATTTTTTCTCATGAATCGCTGAGAGAAGGCATACCCATGCTCAGCATATAAACTTTCATTACAAGTACATAGAGTATCATCTACAGATATAGACCCATGATAGGATGACAATCAATGTAAAGCCATTGTACGAATGATTTGGTACATTTCCTAAAATCGCAGCCCGGATTGACGAAACTAGATCTGGGGTCTTCTCTCTTGTTCAATCGTTCACTCAAGTATGAGTCTTACCATGCGAATATGTGATCTGATGTCGAACATGGGAAGACACCATCTGATTACCAGCCAATGATGTAAGACGTTAACAGACGTGAGAGAAATCACCGATAATGATAATGATCCTCAAGGTACTGCAGTAAATTTTGCATGGTGTGAATAGATGTTTTGATGTCAAACACCATACAAAGTCTTTCGGTCAAAGGCCAATGATGTCAACCTATTGCCGGAAGCGAGAAGCCTACCATTGATGTGTGCAGGCCTCAAGGTACTAGAAGGGTTTTTCTAAGTCAGCTTCTTGGATAATGTTTTGATGTCAACAAGAAGTGACTCGTTGCAGGAGGGCCGTGAAGTATCCCACATCAATGACATGAAACAAGTGTAATGATTTTGGAGATGGAATACCATTGATGACACAAGGTTCAGGAATGGCGGTCATGAAAATTAAGGTTTATGAGTATTGCAAAGGATGAATTTCAAACTGAATGACTTCTCTTGAACATGTCAGAGACACTGAATGGATTGGTAGCATTGACCCGAAACAAAAGTAATGGATGGTATGATAGACCAAGGTACGATGACCATCAAGCAGATAACCCAACCCAAACAATCACACTGATGAAGTGAAAATGTCATGTTCAAGAGCGACCTGCTGCCATAAAGTGGTTTACCCCTTTTCCATTTTCCCCAGTCATTGCTGACCAATACCTCTTTATTTTTTATCAAGCTTGAGGAGGATAACATATGCTTGTTGTATAATTTCACCCGCCTTTTCCATTTTCCCCAGTCATTGCTGACCAATACCTCTTTATTTTTTATCAAGCTTGAGGAGGATAACATATGCTTGTTGTATAATTTCACCCTTCGGGTGAATCCATCGCTATGTGATTTTTTAACGAGTCTAGCAAAGGTGAAAGTCGGTCTTGTCATGATGGACAAGTTTCTCGCTATTTGATGTTTTAATGAGTTTAAAGGAAATAAAAACTCGATCATTTTCATGTTTAAAGAGTTTGAAAAGGGACAAAAAGAAAACTCCACAAGTTCTTTTTCATATATTTGTCTCTCAAGTCCGAAAAAAGCATAAAATAATACGAGAGAGAACCTATTGACCATGTTCAATCAACGTATTCCTTTTTCGTAAGTAATCTATCTCAGTCCAAAAAAGGGTTAAACTTAACGAGCTGAAAAGGACAAGCGCTCGATAATCTTTTCATATTTCGAGAGTCTAAAAGGAGCTTAAAGAGAACTCCACTTTGAGGAATGAGTGGTGTCTAGGATAGCAATTAGTTCTGGTGGTGTTGGAACTTCTCAAAACATATTGATTTACGTGAAGAGGCTGGCTAATAAGACCACTCATTGTAGTTGTTCCTCAAAAAGGGTAAAACAACCAAGTGAAAGCGTATGATCAACCAAAGAGATGGTGGTGATGGAATGAAACAAACAAGGCTCATCTGACGGAAGAGGCTCATAGAATGGCAATCACGAGGGTTAAAATGGAGATGGGTTCATTTTTACACAAGCTTGAACCATAGGGAGCTATGCTTGGATTCAGTTTCATGTTTACACAAGCTTGAAACGAAAAACTATGCTTGGATTCAGTTTCATGTTTACACAAGCTTGAAACAAAAAACTATGCTTGGATTCAGGTTTCATTTTTACACAAGCTTGAAATGAAAAACTATGCTTGGATTTAGTTTACATGCCCCCAGCATGATGAAAGGGAGAGTGTCTTGTAACCAGATGGAAGTCGTTGCGGAGAAGTAGGACGTTTAGCCAACACTTTTTGGGCTTCATCCAGATAGGGGCAAAGGTGAATGGGGTGATTCCCTTCACATAACCTACAGGGGAACTTAACTTTACCACTAGGTGCATGCCCCCCAAGCTTCATTTAATTCACCTAAGTAGACTACTCATGGCTATCAGGTGGATGGAATGAAAGTTCACATACAGGATCAAGTGAAAGACTCGACCGGGATTTTACGAGATATAATCAACAAGACAAACTTGACTTGGAACTTTGCTCCAGGGGACTTTGCTTCACTTTTTAATGAGCTTGATACAAGATAGGGAACTCTGCTTAGGGACCTGTTTCATTTTTTAATGAGGTTGACACATGAAAATAATTATCCTCATATTCCTTGTTTCATTTTTTAATGAGCTTGACACAAGAAAAGGAACTATGCTCATGGGTCTGTTTGATTTTTAACAAGGTTGACACAAGACAACGAACTATCCTCATATTCCTTATTTCATTTTTTAACGAGCTTGACACAAGACAATGAACTATGCTCATGTTCCTTGTTTCATTTTTTAACAAACTTGACACAAGACAAGGAACTATGCTCATACCCTTTGTTTCATTTTTTGATGAGGTTGACACAAGACAACTATCCTCAGACCCCTTGTTTCATTTTTTAACGAGGTTGGCATAAGACTGGGAACTATCTTCATATTCCTTGTTTCATTTTTTAACGAGGTTGACACAAGACAAGGAACTATCCTCATATTCCTTGATCACAACCCATAAGAGGTCATGACTTCTAAGAGTTTCTCATCAAATGGGAGAAAAATGCTCTAGAAAGGATACATAACAAGGAATCCAATAAAGAGATCTGGTTCTAATGCCCCCAGCACATCATGTTCAACATCACGGAATTGATCGTCCGTTGATGTAGGCATGGAACGGGTTGCCACGTAATTGACCTATGGCGGGGAAGATACCATTGGGACAAAATGACCATTTAGGGAAGATGGTTGACTGGAAGCCATATTTGGACCAGAAAATGAAAGTTGATCAATGGTGACAATTCTGCCTTCATGTAGGAAACACATCACTCAAAAGAGTGTTGAAAAAATAGCTGCCATGTCATAAACATAGTCATGCCCAAGAAGTAAATTGTAATCTAAAGGGCCTGGGACTACCATCACATTGAGATAAACAATTTTTCCTCCCAAAGTAATATGCAATTGAGGAAGGATCCCTAATGGTTGATTGGTTCCTCTGTTAAAAGCCAACGGATTGTGGGTAACAAGCACAAGTGGTGGTAAACCGAGCGGTTGCCAGGCAGTGGAGGAAAGGATACTCACAGATGCACCTTCATCTCTAATTGTGCTAGGTACAATCATATTAAAAACTTGTACTATGATCTGGAAAGGCACATAAGAAGGAATACAACATCTTGTCTTGCTGGTACATGAGGGCTTCCACCAAGCTCATTGGAATCAGAAGAAATGAAAAGAATCTAAGTGGTATCATACTCACTCTCTACGTGAAAGGTACAATTAACTGAAGGTGAAATCGGGTCAACTGTTCCCTCGACCTGTGATTGGTCAGGTATAGACTCATAGGATTCACATTCAGAGAGAGTGGGTTTGACCGACAGTTCATTTGGGTCAGTCAATTCATGAACTAGTGAAGGATTAAGGGAGTGTCTCCTGTAACTATATGGAAGTCGCTGCGGAGAGGCATGACAATTATCCAACACTTTTTTGGCTTCATTCGGATAGGGACAAAGGTGAATGGGGTGATTCACTTCACATAACCTACAGGGAAACTTAACTTTACCCTTCTTTCCATGAAATTTACTACCACTAGTTGATGGTGTGTCACCAGCATGATTTCCAGAAGTTGATGACATAGGATGATGTGAACGAGAAGACCATTCTTCTAAGATTTGAGGAATACTAGGACAATTTCAAAGAAGATGGTCTCCCGTACAAAGTTTGCATGGATATCGAACTTTGTGAGGCTTATGGGATGGTTTCTCATCAGAAGTTGCATTCAAAGCAATGGTTTCTTAGTTGCCCCCTTGCTGAATTGACTTATTCTTCTTCTTCTTCCCTTTCTTATTCTTCTTAGCCTCCTGGTTACTAGTATCAATACTTTCACCAGGTGAAGAGGAAGAATGGGAGGAAGAAACAACCAATGAAGAAGGCAAAGGGTCAACTTTTGGATCAATTGGAGGTTGGTTTTGTCTAGTTGGAGGAGTTCTTGATTGTGGAGAAATCACAAGATTTTGAACCAATGAGGTTGAAAAGAACCATACTGGCAAGCCAATGGTAAGTCCTGGAAGGGACAATGTAGCCATATAAGGAGCACCAATATTTCTGAAAGGATGAAAAGGACTAGGATTCCTATCAAAAGAATTCCTTGATCGGTGGACTTTGGATTTGTCGCCATATGTCTCAACCTAACATAAAATAAGGAGTGAGCGTGGAGGATGTTATCCATGGTCAATTAAATTTATTTTAATCAAAATAACAAAATAAAAGAAAAGAGGTATGATCTAGGAAAAAGGATTACCAAGTAACTGTGAACTATAGAATACCTCCCGGCGAACTGAGAAGTATGGGTAGGAAATCTCCCCGAATGTTGTGTTTGATGTATCACAGTGTACAAGGCGACCGACTTGGTTACCTAAGGATGGATAACAACCTAGTGCTGTCCTCCCATATATACCCGAAAGTACGGGGAGGCCCAATTTGTATTAGCGTTGTCTAATGTGAAACTGCATAGTGAGAGCATTCCCATATACTATACGTATTGTAACACCGCCCTATATACTCGAAGGTACGTGGAATGAAGTATCACACTCAGGATGTATCGCAAACAAGTTAGTGACAGCTGCTATGTTTTATGACGTTGGAACACATTGCTAGCCTAGAACCTCTAAATGTTATGCGTTAGGTTAAAATGCTCCATTAGGTTAACTCAGAAGAATTATAAGTTGATCTTCTTTAGAATTTACCTTTTAGGGTTCACCGCGTGATGTATTTTCCCAGTTCCTAGAATGCAATGATTATGATAAACATTCTTTTCATTCAATTTGAACAATGAAAACCTTAGCTAGAAAGGGATAGAGCAATAAGATCTTTGACAAAGAGCAAAGAGCAAACAACACATCTAATGCAATTTCCCTAACTATTCCTATCAAGCATTCACAAACTACAATATGCTCAATGCAATTTTTTCTTTTCAATTCCCTAAATGTTGAAATGAAAAAAAGGAAACTAATGCACATACAATCAATCAATCTTTTTGCAAGAATGAAGACTTTACGATAGTTCCTTTTCTAAAGAAATGAAGACTTTTACGACACTTTCTTTTGAACGAAGATTAATTGACTATAATCTAACTTTGACAATGAATCGATAATGAAAAAGGAATCATTTAAGAAACATTAATTAATCAAAGCCAAAGTAGGGCTAGCAAAGGAAACACAATGTTGATTCTAGAGACATAACATTCATTGATCATTCAGCAAGCAGAAACATAAGGAAATTTTGGAAAAAACCCAATCCAAAGGTGGAAATTTGACCTAAGGTGGATCAGCACAGGTCTGAATGGGAGACAGTGCATTAAAATGCAATGTCTCTAAGCCAAGGGTGCACTGATCAGCGCACTGTCACTAAGCCAAGGGTGCACTGATCAACGCATTGTACCCTGACTAAGGGTGCACTAATTGCAGCACATTCCTAAAGTAGGCATTTTAGTGCAAATTTTGACCAAAAAACTTCAAAAGGGTTGAAATAAGATCAATGAAGGTAAGAAAGGTCTACTAGGGTGTCCTAGGATGTGGATAAACTACCTAAACAATGATTGTTCCCCAGCGGAGTTGCCAATTTGTTATGAGGAATTTTGAATCTACGGATAAATACTAATTCCCTAAGTAGGTAGCTATACCTAGAACAACAGATTTAAAGCGCTTATTCTTTTTCTATAGATGATAAATAAGACAAAGGGAATCAAAGGACCTACTTGTTCTTTCACTTTCCTTTTGTCTCCTTTGTATGACTCTCGACACTCCTTCTTGAACTTAACTCGCTCAAAAAGTACCTGCAAGCATAAACAGAAGACAGAGAACCAATCAAAGCAAGAGATCTATCAACTATAAGTAAATCGAATAAGATACATTCACACATATAAACATCATATATCAAGATAAGCATATGGAAAAGGGTATAAACAACTTTATTAAGTAGAAGGAAGAATTACAACCATGAAGTCTGGTCCATTGTCACTCTTCTAGCTTGGGTTCCAACCAACATCACATTAGTAGCACAACACTCCGGTAGCATAACAACACTTGCTTATAATCTTAATCTTCACACCAACAATATCTCCTTACAAATTCTCAAAGTCCAACCCTTGATCACTTAGATGAGTGCTTAATTGATAGGAAAATGGAGAAGGTTTGGTCATAAATGAGGTTATTGAATAGCCTTCCAAACTTAGAGTTAGTTTCCATGGAGGGAGGGATGAAAGGATAGGAGTTTACTTAACTCATCCCCTATCCAATTTTGAGCTCATAGGAGATGATAAGTGTGGGAATATTCTAGATGGCTCTAGAAGATAAGAATATTCCCATAACCCTATGTGAATTTCACTCAATCTCACCCAGCGTAGGTCAAAGTGGGCCTAGGTTCTCTACAGAGCACCCTAACATGGGCATACCTGCACTGAAGTGCACTTACCCTTGTCCAAGGCTGCTGGTCCCTCAAGGAGGCATCTCTGGAGGGATTCAAGCCAAGAAATTCTCACTGAAGGATGAATTCAAAATAGTGACTTATCTAGGGCATGTAGCGGCTGAATTAGGGTTTGATGAGTCCTAATGGTACTGATCTGAATGATGGGACTATTTTTCCCAAATGGATCTGTAATAGGTGTCTGAGAGTTTTATGCAACCTAGGTTCATTGTACTGTGTGTGTTTGGGCATATGCTTAATGGTGTTGGGGAAAGGGTCATTTCAAACAATTTCACAACTATTGTAGAACACCTAGGTGATTCCATCAGGTATGAGGTTTGTGTCATTAATTTCAGGGATAATTTAGTGGGTTGAAGCTCTGGCTTTAGTGTGGATGTGTTTGGTTTAATTTCTTGTTCCTTTGTAGGCAAAGATATGTGCAGTAGTTGTTGTAGGTGTTCCCTTTTGATTTCAGACATGATACCAAGGCAATGAATGTGTTGTAAGCATGGGCAAGGGGGTAGTGGTCCACAAGGACTAAGAGAAGTCAATCTATTTGCTCATGAATCGATTGCCACATACTTTAATGTAGTTGCACCAAAAACAAAGAAAGAGATACATAAATTGGAAACTCAAGCTGGGTGGAGAGACAATCCTACTCTGATTCAAAATCTTGCAAAATATATCTACTTGGGTTCCTAATCATGGGCACACCAAGTGAAGGAAGAAACAATATTTGAAATCTATGGCCTTGCATTGGAAAATGAAAAACCCTATTGGGACGTGTCCTGAAAGACAAGCAGGTGGAGCAATATAAATTCCTCGCCACCTAGGGAGATATTAAGATAATGCTCAGAAATCAATGCTTCTGCTTGGACATAATTGATTCCCGCCTTGCTCATATTGAGGGGCATATTCTATGTGAATCTGATAATAAGGATCTGTCAGATCCACCAAGTTTGAGCTCAAGGGCTCTCTTGTTGATTTCTTCCTTTAAAAATGATTAAAATAAACTATCTGTTAGCTTTTTTGCTTTCTATATACTTAGTTTTGGTTCAACCTATTAAAGAGGGCTTATGCTTGTATGATGTATCCAAGTCTTAGTATAGATCTTGCGTAGCAATGTGTTTTGTGAATCCCTGTAACCATGAGTAAAATACTTAGGGAAATTTGGCATTGTGTAATCCTGGTTTTCTTTTATAATACAAAGTATTAATTAAAAAAATTTAGAAAAAAAAAATTATAAAATAAATTTAAAACAAAACATTTATAAAACATTTTGATTGTAAAACGAGCTATGGTTTTTTACCATGTGGCATTGATACACCATTGAATTGTAACAAACCCTATTTACAAGTTATTAATATCATGGTAGAATGAGGTTGAATATTAGTAATAAGAATCTTGTTATATTATAAGTTTATTGTAAGTATTGAGTTTTTATGTACTTATTAATTAAATTTAAATATGGTTATGGAATTATTTTAGATTATATGATAAAATAAATCTTAATTTATATGTTATATATTTTAATGTAATACATATATTATAATTTTCTTTTATTTAAAAAATTATTTGTAATTTTATTAATAAAAGCAAAATTACAATATAACAAATTAAATTTTTTTATTTTTTATTTTTTTATTGTTAATTAAACTAATATTTAATGTTTACACTCATTTACACATATTACAATATCACCTCCATATTAAGCTCTATTTTATTTTTTAATTGAACTAATTTGTATATATTTACAAATATTTACACTACAACATTGCCCTATACTAAAATGTAAAATATCTTTTTACACAAACGAAAATTAAATTTGACAACCTATCATGAATGAGTAAAATAATAAAACGTTAATTATTTTATGATCTGAAAATTTTGTTAATTATTTATTACATTAACAAATTTCAATACCTTAATCGAGGAGGAAGACTTTACTTCTATCTAATGTAGCAAAATCGTTTCCTATAATAAATTTATATTATTATTTTAATTTAAATTTTAATAAAATTATGTAATAAATATAAAATAATATTATAAAATCAATAAACACTTTATAAGTAAGAAATTGTGTGGTATTTAGATTAGTTTTATATTTAAGGAAAGTTAAAAAAATAAAATATAAAACAATTGAAAATTTATTATATGGTTAATATTTTATAAAAATTATTTAATTATTTAATATATGGTGTTTAATATAAAATAATAATGAAATATATTTTATTTTTTAATATATTTTTATATAAAATAAAAAAAATATCAAAATATTAATATTACTAACAAAATTGTGCGAAGAAATAAGAATATCATTTTTTTTAAATGAAAGTTAAGTTTAAAACACAGGTTGATAAGTTTAATTATTAGTAGTTGATTTTAATTTTGATGCAATGAGTGTTGGAGGGAGTGAACAATGAACAACGGATGAATAGCTAGGGTTGTAGGTTTCTGAGCTCCATGGTGGCGCGCAAAGGGGGGAGCTCTACTCCCTCCTATAGGTAGGCAGTGACCAGCCGAGGTAAGAAACCTATAGAATCTGTCAGAGGGCCTTCAGAAGAAAGGAAAAAGAATCTAGAAGAGGATCAATATTTTACAAAACCAAGGGAGGACAACAACATGAAAGATAATGAGGAAGAAGACAAAAAACAGGGAGTAAAAAACAAGGCACCCAAGGGGCCATGTAAACCCAAAGCTGAGGTCAGACCTAGAGTAGTTTTAAATGATCCTGCTCTGCAGACGCACAGGGACCACATGCGGACCTATGCTATCATTTGTAAATTCATGGGATTATGACCCACTGAAAAGGCTTTACGAGCATGGATTAAATACCATTGGAAACCAAAAGGAGGCATAGACCTACACCTTGGGTCAAAGGGTTTCTTCACTGTGGTCTTTATAAATATTGAGGAAAAAGACAGGGTGTTTGAAGGAGGAACCTACTTCTACGCAGTAGCAAGCCTCTACATGCGGTTGTGGATGATAAATTTTGTCCCGGAGCAAGAAACTTTTACTTCGGTCCCAGTCTGGGTAAGACTCTACTCCCTACCTCTTGATTACTGGCAAACAGAATCATTATCTGAAGCCACCAGAAGGGGAAAATACACCTCCTTCGCATGAATATGTGTGGAGATGGACCTATCGGGAGCCTTACCAGATGAGGTCATCTTGGAAGTTTTTGATGAAGAATGGGTGCAAACAGTAGATTATGAACATATTCCTTTCAGATGTTGTAGGTGCCATGAGCATGGGCACTTATTTAGAGACTGCCCTCTCAGCAAAATAGAGAACAGAAGTAAAGCAACCATAATTAAAGACACTGAAAGCTTTCACAAAGTGGGACATAGAGGAAAAGGGGGCAAAAGGGGGCCAAAGCAACAGCAAACAGAAGGGCAAAAGGCCAGTCTGAATAGATTCCAAGTTCTCGAAGAAGAGGAAGGACTATCAAAAGCAGATTAGGTAATGGAAGGAAGCTCAGGGAAGAAGGAGAAAGTAGAAGATAGGTAACAAGCACAGGATGTTACTAAACAAAAAGAAATAATGCTTAGTGATTGAGAACTTGAGATGGATTAAGAAATGACTCAGAGTGAGATGGAAATGGAGGATCATGAACTGCAAGAGATTCTGGATACATAAAACCTAGATCTGGAAGGATTCTTGAAACAGGGAACCATGGGAGGGGTAGACTCATTACCTCAAGAAGAGTTCAACATAGTACAACAACTGTTCCTATGGAAAACTCAGGCGAAATGGTTGGAAAGGCAAAGAAACAATGAAAGGCAGGGCAATGGAGTGAAAACTATGAAAACCACACCAATATTAGCTCCCAGAAACCCAAGAAAGAAAAGAGACAGGAAAAAGCAGAATGAGCTATTTATGGAATGTGGAAAGCTAATGATAGACTCAGGTAAGATGAAAGACCTATCCAGTTACTCCTTTACAATTCTTTAATAATGAAGTTCACATCATGGAATATTAGAGGTTTAGGTAGTAAAAGAAAACAAAGAATACTTAATAATAGAATTAAACAAGAAGCTCTGGATATAATCTTTATCTAGGAAACTAAATGTTCCATTCAAAAAATCGAAGAAATTCATAGCAAATGGCTCAATAGATTTGAGTTTCTAGAAGTTAAAGCAGATAATACAGCCAGAGGCTTACTCACTCTTTGGAACCCCCAAATTATTGGCATAATAGATGCTGAGGCATCTAGGAATTATTTATCAATGGTTATTCAGCTTGTGGGAGAGAGCAAGACTTATTTGGTCACAAATGTTTATGGCCCACAAAGACTGGATGATAAACTCAGATTTCTAGATTCTCTTGTATAACTAAGAGATAGACATGCAGGAGTTCCATGGATAATGGGTAGGAACTTCAACATGATCAAATCACTTTTTGAAAAAAAGGGGGAACAAGAACTTTAAGCAAAGATTCTATAGCATTTCAAACTTTCATAGATAATATGAAGCTAGTTGACACTAAAATGAATAATGGCTTCTTTACATGGAACAACAAGAGAGGAGGAGAGTCTCAGGTAGCCTCAAAGTTGGACAGATTCATAATTTCAGAGGACCTTATGCTCATAGACAAGGAAGCGATAGTGAGAATTCTCCCCTTTCGTGGCTCGTACCATTGGCCTATACAAATGGAGGTAAAGGGCATTGGTACCCCCAAGAATAGATCTTTCAGATTTGAGAATATCTAGCTTACCCACCTCGATTTTATCAGCAATATAGCAAGATGGTGGAAACAAGATTTGCATATTCAGGGAACAAGAATGTTTCTTCTCCACAAAAGACTACAGTACATCAAACTTAGACTCAAAGAGTGGAACAAGAAGGAATTTGGCAACATCTTTGCAGCAAAAAAAGAGGTTGAAGGAAAAATGCAGACACTCAATCAAACTCTTATTACAAATGGCTTTGATAGAGTTAGAGATGAACAAGTCACCAAACTTCATTAAGATTTGGAGAACTTATGTAAAAAAGAGGAAATATATTGGAGACAAAAATATAGAGTTGAATGGCTAAAAGAAGGGGAATGAAACACCAATTTTTTCCACAAATCCACCATGGTGAACAGATCCCATAATAGGATCTCTTCAATCAAGGATGAGGGAGGTCATCTTCGCAATACCCATGAAGAGATAGAAACTGTGTTAGTCCAGCACTTTCAAGGTATAGCGAAGGAGACCACGACAGACAGAGATCACTTTATTAGGGATTTAACAAGGCATATACCTAGGCTAGTATCAAGAGAGGATAATTTCAATATCAACAAGCTAGTGACTGAAGAGGAGGTCAGTGAGGCAGTTAAGGAAATGCAGAATGGCAAAGCGCCAGGCCTGATGGTTTCAATGTGGATTTCTTTAAGGCCTATTGGAGCATTGTTAAACAAGATATTATGAATGTAGTGGAGGATTCCAAGTTGAATAGAACCATTTTGAAGGCGTTCAATACTTCTTTCATCTCCTTGATCCCCAAACAGGATAATGCTCAGACTTCGGATAGGTTTAGATCCATAGATTTGTGCAATGTGGTGTATAAAATAATATCCAAAGTTGTTGCCAATAGACTCAAAACCCTTCTTCCTACTCTAGCTTCTGTGGAGCAATCAGGTTATGTGGAGGGTAGACAAATACTTAATAACATCATTCAAATGCATGAAGTGGTGCATTCATTGTTAAGCAATAGGAAGGCAAGAATGATTATGCAATTGGACCTTGCCAAAGCTTATGATAAGTTGAATTGGACCTATATTAGGAAGGCCCTTCTAGCCTTTGGATTTGATCACAATTGGGTGAGATGGGTTATGGCACTAGTCACTTCTTCTAGCTTTTCAATTTTTGTCAATGGTTGTCCTTCCAAGACCTTCACTCCTTCAAGCGGCCTCAAACAAGGAGATCCACTCTCTCCCTTTCTCTTTATCCTCATGATGGAAGGACTTGGGTGGTCTATCAAGCATGTGAAAGAAGGGGGTAACATCAAGGGTATCCAACTTTCTGAAGCTGGACAAACTTTGTCCCATCAACAATTTGTTGATGACACTATGTTGCAGGGAGTCCCCGTGGTAAAAGAAGCTCTTGCTTATAAACAAATACTGAGTGACTTTGCTATGGCCACAGGTATGGAGGTAAATCTGTCCAAATCTAATATTTTTTCTTTAATACTAATATCACTATTCAGAGAAATGTCTCCAGAATTCTGGGCTTTCAAAGGGGGGTCCTTCCTTCCAAGTACCAGGGAGTTCCTCTAACTGATAAACCTTTTCACAAAGGCATTTCGGAGCCGGTAATTAATAATATGCAGGATAAAATCAGAAAATGGACTATCAGATCTTTAAACCTGACAGGCAGGTTGGTGCTTACAAAAGCTATTTTGCAATCAATCCCCATTTTCATGCTTTTAGCACTTCCAGCTCCAAAGGGAGTTTTACAACAATTTAGAACCATTCAAAGAGACTTTCTTTGGGGTAAGGGGGAGGGGAGAAAGAAATGGGCCTTGGTAGCCTGGGATAATATTTGTAAACCGAAAACCCATGGGGGTCTTGGATTGGATGATCCAGATGTACTCAGCAAGGTTTTAGGGGAAAAATTATGGTGGCGTTGGGTAAAATATCCAAAGGCTCAGTGGGCTAGTGTATGGAAAGAAAAATATGCCAACAATTGACAAGATAATGATCACATAAGGATGACGGGAATCATAAAAAGATCCCACATTTGGAATAAGGCCTGGGAGAATAGAGGCTTAGTGCAGAAAAACAGTTTTTGGGAAATCAGAGAATGAGACCTTGCTCTGTTTTGGGAGGATAAATGGCAACAAGAACCTACACTGTTAAGAGAGGATTTTTTGAACCTCAAGAAAGAAACAGATAAAAAAGGGCTTTTTAGGGTTAAAGATTTTTGGGAACAAACTAGTATAGAAGACAAATGCAGAACCTGGAAGAATATAGTATTTGGGGATGACAACCCCTTGAAAGAAAAAGCAGATGCACTACTGACAATTTTGGACCAAAGGAAGATTCTTGTTTTAGAGGGGCATGACCAACTTAGATGGAGGCAACAATAAAGAAGGTACCTTCAATATTAAGGAAGCCAATAAGATATTCCTTGAGCTAGATTCCTACATACCGAATAGGGTTGGCAGAACCTTTAGAAGCATCAAGGTTGGATGAAAATTAAACTCTTCATGTGGTTGGTACATCATAAGAAAATTATGACTTGGGAAAGTATTCGGAAGAGGGGTGTTTTGGGACCTTCTAGATGCCAGCTCTGTGAAACCTAAGAGGAGACAATGGAGCATCTTCTCAATGACTGCATCTTTACCTCTAGGTTGTGGGATACTTTTACCATTATTTTCCAACAGATGGACAGGGACAAAGAAAGCATTATCAACACCCTAAATAACTGGAGACGAAACTTCTCTGAGTATGAGTTTCTTTGCTTGGCTTGGGTTTTAATTCCAGGCTTCATAATTTGGAATGTTTGGAAAGAAAGGAACAATAGAATCTTCAAAAATGTTCACAACACCACCGAACACATTTTTGAGCAGATCTTAAGACAGCCCAAGGAGATGGTTGGCACTATTGGGCAAAACTCCCCAAAAAATCCTCCTACAGAAAATGAGATGCGGATACTACGTCAACTAGGTATGCAGTGGCTTATACCACAGGGAATGGATAGGAAGGTTATGAAACCCACAAATGAGTCAAATAATTGGCATCCCCCCCAGGGTTTTCTGAAATTCAACATTGATGGGACCAATAAAGGCAACCATGGTCTTGCTGGTTTTGGAGGAGTGCTACGAGATGATAATGGATGTATTCTTTTTATTTTCCATTGCCATTTGGGAAGAGCTACAAACAATATGGCTGAATTAATGGCTCTTGAACATTGTTTAGATTTCTTGAAGCAGGATAATCTCCATAATATTATTATTGAAGCCGATTCTGAGTTGATCATTAACTCGGTTAAAAGAATATGTTGTGGCACAGAGCTGGAAAAAGTCTCAAGTCATTGGAGGTTGATCCAGGTCTTTCAAAGGATCCAATTTCACCTCCTAGACTTACGCACAGTGAGTTTCACCCATGTGCATAGGAAGGCCAATAAATTGGTAGAAATTCTGGCCAATCAAGGAGTGGTTTGCACTAAGAACAGGGTCAAGTTGATTTCGCGAGAGATGCCTCATAATAGCTTAAGGGAGCAGTGCTTTAGTCAGGCGGAAGAGGAAAATAAGGTATACTGAAACAAAGCCACAGAGACAAGATCTGGTTGACTTTTATGCAGAGTTATGACACAAGTTAGGTCGCTTTTAGCATGCAGGTCTATGATTAGCAACAACAAACCAAAATTTTTAGGGGGTTGGTTGAAAGAAGGGATCTTCACCTTCCTTTGGCCCAGGCACCGGAATCTAGTCTTTTGTGGCAGCCACAAAACCTTGCTTTTTTGCCTACGGCAGCTTTACTGCCCTCGAAGTGGTTTCCGGTGTATCACACCACCTTCATGCCGGAAGCGATTTTTTTAATTTGGAAGTGATTCCATTCACCACGCAACACGTGGCTCAGAGTGGGGAGGAAATACCACCCTCATCGTGCGTTAATCTTCGGTGAGTTAAGGCCATGTGATATGATTCATAACTGTTGGATCAATCGCGGTCATTCTACGGCCAGAATTAATTGTGCTTGTTGGTGGGTCTGAAACAAAAGTTTAGTTTCGAGCTGTTCGCTTGACCTATCTAGAATCACGCGCATATGGTGGATTTTGCGAGGTGAAATTGAACGAAGGTTATGTTTAAAATTGACCCGATTGAATTATCAACTATGGTCTAATGAGTTCATTGGGTCCATTTTGCTTATTAAACGATGTGTTTATTGGCCACCCGAATTGTTTCTCTTCATTGAATCTTTAGCTCAGGATCTAATGGCTAGTTGTGGGTCAAGCCTTTTGTACACTATTTCTTTTTTTTTAACTGAACAGAAGGATCCGCTCTTGCTTTAGCAAAAAAAAAAGTTTAATTATTAATAGTTATTTATGTTAAATGAAAGTTAAGTATAAAACATGTGTTGATAAGTTTAATTATTAATATTTATTTATGTTCAATGAAATATTAAAAAAAAATAATGGAATTATAAATTTGCAAAAAGTTAATTCTTTAGATTTGATAAAAAATGTAAAATTTAATTATAAATATTTATTTAAATTTAACAACCATTCATAAATTTGACTATAAATATTTATTCATAACAAATAAAATGATTTATAATATTTTGAAATTTTTATTATTATTTAAATTTAATTATAAATATTTATTTTAATATAGCAATATTTCATAAATTCAACCAATATGGAAAAGTTAACTATTAATAATGTGAAAAACTTTACTATTTATGATTTAGATATATTAAATAATAGGTTAATATTTTAAATTAAAAATTAATGTAAAATAAATTATATATATATTAAAAATCTATTTTTAAATGTACCAAAAATTCAAATCTTTTAATTCAGTTTAATAATTAATTAAAATATTAATATTAGAATATATTTTAAATATATTTGTTACACTAATAATAATATCTCCAAATATAATTTTTGTTGTTTCATGTCATAAATACATATTATATTATAAATATAATAATTTTTTTTATGGAGGAATCTCAAAATATTGATCAATTTGAATTTTGGATTTTTTTTTTTATTATATATAATTTAAATATATTAAATAAAATATTAATATTTTAAATTAAAAAAATATTTTTAACTGATTTAATAAAAAATCTGTTTATAATTTATAAAATAACATATTTTTTCAAATCCCTTTCAAATAAATTATGTAATGGGTGTAAAATAAAAATAAAGCTAGAAGCTTTGTAAAATTAGAAAAATGTGATGCTAAAGAAAATTGAGATATTATTAAAAAGTTATTAAGCATATTTTATATGATAAATAATATTTTTTTGTTCGGAGAGGATAAAGATGAAAATAAATTAAAAAAAAGTTATTAAGCATATTTTATATGATAAATAATATTTTTTTTTGTTGAGAGACGATAAAGATGAAAATAAATTTTACTAAAATAATAATTATTTTTCATAATTTTTTATAGTGAAATTAAACCTGGGACAATTCTCAAAAGACAATAATAAGTTTGAAAATGAAAAATATGGCCAACACAAAGAACCTTCACAACTTTTTAAATTAAAAAAAACAATAATAATCCTGAACCATTTCTCTTAATGCTCTTTTATCACAAGAATGGAATTGTAAAAAGGGCCAAGTGATCCAGAGAACAATTTCATCTGAGTGTAAGATGTTTTCTTCTTCACCCCTCTATTTTTATCTCAGTGTAAGTTCTTTATAAGTCAGTGTCTCTTAATTTTCATGAACACCTTGTGGCTAACATTCTTCTCTTTTTTCCTGATACTTTCTAGCGTCGGTTTCCGGCAATGAACTACCAGCTTCTCATAATGTTTGTGCAGTTCGGGAGTACGGCAGAGCCTACGCTTATTATCTACAAAATCGCTGCCCTTTGCACGTCTGCCTTCGTCAACGTTAAGCCTTTTGTTTTCCATAAACTTTGTAACAAAATCTGGGTAGACTCTTATCGGAAGGCCTTCGCAAGCATCGCCCTTCTGTATGTCAAAGGGGTGGCAAAGAAGAGAAGCACGTTCACTTATGTGGAGCGGAGCTGATACGCAAACACTGAAATTACTAGGTAGTGGAGCTTTTGAGCGTGACGGTGGCGATATTAAGGAAGCCAACAATAGGAGAGATAACGGACAGTGAAAGAAGAAGGGGAGAAGGAAGTCAATATATATTCTAATTTCTAACCATTCATATTAATAAATTGAAATATATTTATTATTTGTTTAAGATGTCTGAGATACATATTTCCCTGGCTTAATCAAATCAAATAAAGTCAATATTATGATAAAGGTAATTTGTTTCTCTGAAGTGAATTTCTCGAATCATCTTCAGTTTACCCAAAATTAATCCCAAGCGGCCATGCGTGGTTACCAACACCGATGGTGACGGACTTGAATGCTCTGCTCCACTGAATTGAAGCCAGAGAGGTACTGCTTCACCACGTAAAGGGCTAATCAGCCAGACTCTATTTTAGGTTTTGTTTCCCACCGAGTTTCCACTCGAGGTTTATAGCTTCTTCCTTACTGAGCAAAATCTACAGCAAAGTGAAACCAGATTCTCTTTTCTGGTGGGATTTCTCACTCACGGTTTTTAACCCAGCGTTTCTCTAACGCCGACTTCAGGATGAAACGTCTAGCACCAAAAACCTAATGCCTTTGGATCAATGTTGTTGGAAGAAAACAGCTTGGTTGGCTTTTCTCCGCCATGAAAGCCAGCCTCGGCGTCCATGGGCTCCACGTCTGCCTGGCACGAATTCGCACTTTAACACGGAATACAATACGATATACATTGGCTACTAGGTACACCATAGTTACTAAATTCTAATTCGAATTTGATTCGAACTTATAAAATTTAATACTGAAAAATTTTGACATTATACATTTTACAAATATTTTTTTTTTTTTTAAATTTAAATAAATAATTATTATATGAAAATTCATTAAATCTTTCTCTAACAAGGATCAATTTCAGTTTACTTATTTCCAACTTTAATTTCTCTTATTTAAAATGTTATAGACCCTTTCTCCTTAAAACGGCTTAGAAATAATGAGGATCAAAATGCAGCAAATTAATTAATATTGCAGACTAGAAAAACATGTAAAAGTAAAATCTAATAATATGAGTCACAACACACAAAGCTAGAGTTCAATGTAAAATTTGAGATATTGGATATTAAAAATATGATTTAAGTGATCTCTAAATACCATGAAATTTATGTCTAAAGCACTAAATAGATCTATTTGAAAATGTACATGCCATCTACAAACATTGATACCACTCCTAAAGGGTCTTTTTGTAGATATCTACAAACTTCTAGAGAAAATTCTTGAAAGACAACAACAATGATATCCAATTTAAGATTCAAATCTTAATTTAGATCATTTACTTCATGCTCATTTTGTATTATAGTTAAAAAATAATGTTACTTATAAAATAAACACCTTTAAACCTTATAAAACAATGCAATAAAAGTAACTACGAATCATAATATGTCAAACTACAACATTTCAATTATAAAATGTCAAAAAGTTAAAACACAGTTTAAGACTTATGTGCTTATACAAAATGTTAATAGAAATAAAAAATTTATGATCATTACCATAAATGAAGGGCCAAAATTATCTTAAGGTGTGTAGGTCATCTCATCTCCATTGCCTTCATCCACGTCAGTGTATTCACTCATCAGAGAGGCATTATCACTACTAGCCCTCTCATCTAGAATATCTTTGAGTAAGACATCATTCTCATTGATGTGATGTGTGGATCTAGAAGAAGATCCCACAATTGGTGCTTGTGAGGTTGCATTAGATGCATTAAAAATAAGGGGAACCTCTTGTACTGTATTTGAAGTTTTTTTCTTCCCCTCCAAAGATTTCAGCCACAAGTGTAAATTGCAATAAATGCTAGCCAAATGTGTCAATTTCCTAGCTCCTAAATGGTTTCTTTTTTTTACTATAGATGAACTCATGAGTGCTCCAACTCCTTTCACACGCTGATGCACTAGTGACCTATTTATTTACTTGAAAATAATATTATATTAGTATAATAATTTACATGGAATAATTTGCAAATATACATACAAAGTATATAAATAATTATGATGCCAAGGTAGTAAGGATGAGCAGTGACGACGAATGGACACGGGAGAGTCGAAGAAACCAGGGTTTTTGAAAACAGCAGAGTTAATTTCTAATGGTGGGTGGCAGAGGAGGGAGCTCGACTCCATCCTACAAAGAAGCTATTGCTAGCAAAAGTAAATCACTAACGGGGAACATCAAAGATTGTACAAATGAAAGGATCAAGGATAATGAAAAGGAAACAGATGGAACCAAAACCAAGGAAAGCAGTAGCACAATGGACAAAGAGGAAGAAGACAAAAGTCAGGGTTCAAGAGACAAAAAAACAAAAAATACCTTGCAAACCAAAAGAAGAAATTACTCCTAGAGTAATATTAAATGATCCTGCTCTGTAGGTGCATAGGGAACATATGGGGACCTATGCCATTATCTGTAAATTCATGGGACTATGGCCCATGGAAAAAGCTTTACAAACGTGGATCAAGTATCACTGGAAACCCAAAGGAAGCATTGACCTACATCTTGGGTCAAAGGGATTCTTCACAGTGGTGTTCTCAAACATCAAAGATAAAGACAGAATATTCGAAGGAGGACCCTACTTTTTTGCAGCAGCCAGTCTCTACATGAGGCCTTGGAGGATGAACTTTGTCCCAGAGCAGGAAATGTTCTTGGTTCCTATGTGGGTAAGGATCTATTCTCTACCTCTTGATTATTGGCAAACTAAATCGCTAGCTGCCATTGGAAATAAACTAGGATGTTTTGTCAAAGCTTCTAAAGCGACAAGAAGAAGAAAATATACCTCCTTTGCTAGGATATGTGTGGAACTGGATCTATTAGGTGCGCTTCTGGAAGAAGTCATCCTCGAAGTTTTTGATGAGGAATGGGTACATACAGTGGACTACGAGCATATCCCTTTCAGATGTCGTAGATGCCACGAACATGGACATTTGTTCAGAGACTGCCCTCTTAGTAAAGCAGACAGCAAAGATATACTTAATACAACGAAAGACTCAGAAAACTTTCAGAAAGTGGAAAGTAAAGGAAAAGGAGGAAAAAACGGGCTTAAGCAACAACATAACGAGGGGCAGAAGGCCAGTCAGAACAAGTTTCAAGTGCTGGAAGAGAATGAAGAAATCACAAGAGAGAACAAATATCAAGAGGAAGGCACTAATGAAAAAGACAAAGAAGAGGACAAAAAATAATCGCAAGATATTGATTCTCAAAAAGAAGCAATGATAAGTGAAATAGAAAGGGAGATGGACCAGGAAATGACCCAAACTGAAACAGATCTGGAAGATCATGAACTACAATAAATTCTCGACAAGGAAAACTTGGATCTGGAAGGATTCTTGATGCAAGGAACCAAAGGAGGTATAGATTCACTGTCTAAAGAAGAATGCAACATAATACAACAACTGTTTTTATGGAAAACTCAGGAAATAGGGCTGGATAAAGGTAAAACATTCACAAATAGGATCACAGAGGGGTGAAAACAATCAAATCAACTCCACGATTAGCTACTAGAAATCCAAGAAAGAAGAGGGGTAGGAAAAAACAAAATGAGCTCTTGATGGAGTGTGAAAAGCTAATGATAGATTCGGGTAAGATGAAAGATCTAACTAGTTACTCCTTTACAAATCTTTAATTATGAAGTTCATATCTTGGAATATCAGAGGTCTAGGTATTAAAAGGAAAAAAAGAATGCTAAGTAACAGAATGAAACTAGCAACACCAGACATAATCTTCATTCAAGAAACAAAATTCTCCATTCAGAAACTAAAACAAATACATAGCAAATGGCTTAACAGATTTGAATTTCTTGAAGTTAAAGCAAAGAACACAGCTGGGGGCATTCTCAATCTATGGAATCCCCAAAATGTCAACATAATAGATGTGGAGGCATTGAGGAATTATTTATCAGTTATCATTCAACTAGTGGGGGTGTGAGACACCTTCCTCGTTTCAAATGTTTATGGTCCTCAACGAATAGATGAGAAACTCAGATTTCTTGACTCCCTGGTAGATCTCAAAATCAGACATGCAGAAATACCTTGGGTCATGGGAGGATATTTTAACATGATTAAATCTCTTTCAGAAAAAAAAGGAGGTACCCGAATGCTAAGTAAAGATACAGTAGCGTTTCAATCCTTCAATGAAGAGATGAAACTGGTTGACTCTAAAATGCGCAACGGCCATTTTACTTGGAATAACAAAAGGGGAAGTGATGCCCAGGTCGTCTCCAAGTTAGACAGATTTCTGATCTCAAAGGAGCCGATGCTCACTAATAAAGAAATAACTACTAGAGTTCTCCCCTTTGGAGGCTCTGATCATTGGCCGATTCAACTAGAAATCAAGAGGATTGACTCTCCCAAGAATAAACCCTTCAGATTTGAGAATATCTGGCTCTCCCACCTAGATTTCATCAACAAAATTGAAAAATGGTGGTCCGAAGATCTGCAGATCCAAGGCACTAGAATGTTCCTCTTGCATAAAAGACTGAAGCACATAAAACTTAGACTCAAAGAATGGAACAAGAAGGATTTTGGAAACATTTTCGTAAACAAAAAATCAGTGGAAATTAAACTACAGGAACTAAACCAAGCATTGATCATAGAGGGTTTTGATAAAGTCAAAAGTGAGAAAGCTAATAAATACAACCAAGAATGGGGGAATTTATGCAAACAAGAGGAAATCTTCTAGAGACAAAAGTTCAGAGTGCAATGGCTCAAAGAATGTGAACGAAATACCAAATTTTTCCATAGATCTACCATGGCCAATAGAGCACACAATAGAATCTCTTTGATATTGAATGAGAATGGGGAGCTTCAGACCACTCATAAGAATATCGAAGTTGTACTGGTTCAACATTTCAAAGGCATCACAAAGGAAAGTAATTTGGATAGAGAACAATGCATCAAGGAAATTACAAAAAATATCCCTAAAATGGTGTCTAGAGAGGACAAATTTAACCTGAATAAACTAGTGACCAAAGAAGAAATCAGTGAGGTTATAAAAGACATGCAGAATGGCAAAGCTCCAGGTCCAGATGGTTTTAATATAGATTTTTTCAAGGCCTAATAGAATGTTGTCAAATAGGATATTTTGAATGTTGTAGAGGATTCCAAAAGAAGCAGGACCATTCTGAAAGCCCTCGACACCTCCTTCATCTCCCTGATCCCCAAACAGGATTCAGCCCTAACTCCTAATAAGTTCAAACCCATTGCTTTATGCAATGTGGTGTATAAAATCATATCCAAGATTTTGGCTAACAGACTCAAACCTCTTCTTCCTTCTTTAATTTCGGGGGAACATTCTGGTTATGTGGAAGGAACACAAATCCTAAACAACATTATTCAAGCCCACAAGGTAGTTCATTCGGTTACCAGCAAAAGGCAGGTCGGTATGATCATGCAATTAGATATCGCAAAAGTGTATGACAAGGTGAACTGGATTTACATCAAGAAGGTCCTCATTGCTTTTGGGTTTGATCACAACTGGGTCAGATGGGTTATGGCTCTGGTTACTTCTTCCAGCTTTTCAATTTTGGTGAATGGCTTGCCCTCAGAGATCTTCACTCCTTCCAGAGGCCTCAGGCAGGGAGAACCACTCTCTCCCTTTCTCTTTGTCCTCATGATGGAAGGATTGGGCAGATCCATTAAACAAGCCAAAGTCTCAGGAAATATCAAGGGACTTCAATTAACAGAGAATGGTCAAGCAATGACTCACCAACAATTTGTGGATGACACCATGCTGTAGGGTATCCCCACAGTGAAGCTTCAACGTACAAACAAATCCTAAATGACTTTGCCTTGGCTTCAGGTATGGAAGTTAATCTCTCCAAATCAATTTTTTTTTCTTTAATACTAACATTGCAATTTAGAGGAACATCTCCATAATTTTAGGCTTTCAAAGGGATTCCCTCCCTTCAAAGTATTTGGTAATTCCCATTATAGCTAAACCATTACACAAAATCATTTGGGAACCGGTGCTAAACAAGATGCAAGACAAAGTCAAAAAATGGACTTTCAGATTGTTGAACCTTGTTGGTAGGTTGATTTTGACAAAGGTCGTTCTGCAATCTATCCCTGTTTTCTTTTTATCAGCCCTTCCAGCTCCCAAAGGGGTCTTACAACAATTTAGGAATATCCAGAGAGACTTCCTTTGGGGCAAGGAGGAAACAAGGAAGAAATGGGCCCTTGTTTCTTGGGATAAAATCTATAAATCCAAGAGTCACGGAGGTCTAGGCTTAGATGATCAGGAGATTCTAAGTAACGTTTTAGGTGCTAAGTTCTGGTGGAGGTGGGTTAAAGAACCAGAAGCTCAATGGGCTAAAACTTGGAAAGACAAATATGTAAGCTCTTGGCAAACAAATGATCTTATTAGAATGTCTGGAAACATAAAAGGCTCTCACATCTGGAATAAAGCCTATGATAACAGAAGCCTAGTACAAAACAACAGCTTCTAGGAAATTAGAGCTGGAGATCTAGCTCTCTTCAGGGAAGACAAATGGAAACAAGAACCAACGCTGATAAGAGAGGACTTTATAAGCCTCAAGTAGGAAACAGAGTCCCAAGGATTAATAAAAGTTAAAGATTTCTGGAATCTTCCTCATGACTTGGGAAAGTGGAGAAACTGGAGAAATATAGAATGCAGAGACGACAACCCCACAAAAACAAAAGCAGAGGAACTCATGAGCATGTTAAAAAAAAGTAAGATCTTGGTTACAGACGGGCAGGATCAGTTAAGATTGGGCCACAATAAAGAAGGTACCTTTAGTATTAAGGAAGAAAAAATATTTATACTCGACCTTGATCCCTGTGTTTTGGCAAAATCTTCGCAACAACTTTGGAGTCACCAAGGGTGGATGAAGATCAAGCTCTTCATGTGGTTAGTTCTTCATAAGAAAATATTAACATGGGACAATATGCGGAAGAGGGGGGTTATTGGTCCTTCTAAATGTCAGTTATGTGAAGCTCAAGAGGAGACTATGGAGCACATTCTCTACAGCTGCACCTATACCATCTGGCTGTGGGATTCTTTTTACACCATTTTCCAACACACAGACAGAGATGAGGGTAGTATCATTAATACCATGAACAAGTGGAGAAAAAACTTTTTGGAGTATGAGATCCTTAATTTGGCCTGGACCTTTATGCCAAGTTTTATTATCTAGAATGTTTGGAAAGAAAGGAATAAGATAATTTTCAAGGAAGAAAAAACTACTCCTCTTCGCCTGTTGGATCTGATCTTGAAACAGATTAAGGAGACAGTTTCCACCATTATACGTAGTTATCCCAAGAACCCTCCCACTCCGAATGAATTGAGATCCCTCAGGCATCTGGGCATGCAGGAGATCATTTACCATGGACTTAACAAAAAGGAAAGAGATTTGGAAATGGATAAGGAGGTCTGGCAGCCTCCACCAAAAGGTTATCTGAAATGAAATATTGATGGTGCTTCAAATACCAACCGTGGAACAGCAGGTTATGGAGGGGTGTTAAGAGATGACGAAGGAAATATAATCTTTACATTACATTGCCATTTAGGCATAGCAACCAATAATATGGCTGAATTAATGGCTTTAGAATAATGTCTAGAGCTTCTTAAACTAAATCACAGTTCAAATGTCATTATCGAAGCAGACTCAGAGATCTCTATAAATGCGGTTAAGAGAATCAGTTGTGGAAAAGTGCCAGAAAGGGTCTCAAAACACTGGAAATTATTAAAAGTGTACCAAAGAATTCAAAAACATCTCCTGAGTCTTCGAACTGTTAGCTTCAATGATGTTTGCCAGAAAGCCAATAAACTAGCAGACTTACTGGCCAACCAAGGAGTGATTAATTCAGAAAGCAGGATTGAGATGAAGTGGCAGGAGGCACCGCAGAGCAGATTAAAAGCTCTCTGCTATCAACAAGCAGTAGAGGATAGAGAAATTTTTAGACACTGGGAAAGAAGGACAGACACAGAATGAAGCTCAGTATGCAAGTTCAAACACAGTTCTTTGGTTGGTACCTAGCAGAAGGGAAAACTCTGAGTGGATTCATTATCCTTTGGTGTAAGTTTTTCAGTTTCCTTTTTCCTTTGGATTGCAACACAGGGTTTAATGTACAGTCAGTGGCTACATCAGTTGTGATTCCCGATGTTAGCTGTCACGGGATGGACAGCTGGATCTTCCCAACGACGGAAATTCTCATGCATTCCTATTACAGGTTGGATAACCAGGCTTTACAGCGGTTTCCAGGCGGTATCAAGGCGATCGCTGGGCTTTGGAATGGTAAGTGGTTTGGGAATTTTAAGAGCAATTCCACTAGGCTCTCAACACGTGGCAAGGGTCGGGTACGAATTACCACCCTCCGTCATGCCGTAAGGCTCGAGCATCTTGGCTTTCTGATATTTCTCTGAGGCGTTTGTTTGTGTAGACGGTTTTGACAGTCCGATTTGGTTGTGCAGTTTTATGGGGCAACTCGTATGATCAAACTTTGTGAGTTAATGTTGAAAGGATTGTGGAGTTTGACTTTCGGTTAACAGTTAACCGTGGGTCCCATTTGTGAGGTTATCTTGTCCTTTAGATAGTTTGGAGGGTTTTTTTCATGGCAGAATGGCCTTGATTTTTCCGGAGTCCATGATAAAGTCTGGTTTTTTTATATATTGTAACATTACTTTTGGTTTATTGGAATAGAAGGATAGTCTCTTGCTTCAGCCAAAAAAATAAAAATTATGATGCCTACATAGCTCACTCAACACCCTGACTGCAAATGTTTGTAGTTGAGGTGTCTCATATCCATGGAGAAACCACCATTGAGCAAGGGTGACCTATGGATGGTGCATATCTCGTAGTGCCCTAGCTATAGTAAAAGCATGACTAGTCCCTTGCCTATATGATATTGATTGTATGTGTATTTGATATTGTATCTCAAGATCATGATACATCCTCTCCATGAAATTATAAAATCCCTCCATGATATCTCTATCCTTAGGAACGTGAAAGTAATTAGGTGCTAGAAAAAGCCCCGCAGCATGTCATGGCATATGCAACATACACCACCTTTTTTCCACAATTCTCCATATTGTATTATATACTGAATTATCATTCTTACATATCAATGATATGTGTTCTCTTACCCTATCCATGCCCTCATATACAAAACCCATACATGTAGCATTAGAATCCACCATCCTTAATATTTGTATAATAGGCTCACAAATAGAGATTATTTTTCTGCACATGACCAAAACATTTCATTGAAGATTGTTTTCTCTACTAGTTTACCACCTTCTAACCTTAAAAAAGGCAAGATCACCCATTCTTCATTACATACAAATGATCTTAATGCAGCTTTTTTCTCTACCACCCTTTGTAGTGCAATAAAATGGGTGGCAAACCTAGTGTCACCCAGTCTCAGTAGATTCCTGGTTTTGTATTTTCTAAATATACTCAAACTCAATCAGTGGTTAAGAATGAATTTGACCAGTTGCCTTGCTTGAGATATATTTACCTGCACCCAACCTATTTTACCAATGTCATGAAGGGCTAGATCAATACAATGTGCTGCACAAGGTGTCCAAAACAACTTAGGGAAATGCTCCATCAATAGCTCACCAGCACGAACACAATTGGATGCATTATTAGTGACAACTTGGACTACGTTGTCCTCTCCTATAGATAATATGGTGTCCTATAGTATCTGAAATAAATATTCAGCAATCTTTGTTTTGTCCATACAATCAATAATAGACAAATGGATCACTCCCCAAGGACAACAAGCAAGTGTGCTCACAATAGGTCTAGACTGGTGATTAGTCCAACCATCACTAACTAAAGTACATCCATAAATAGCCCATGAATCCCATATTGGTTTAACTATTTCCTCTACTCCACGTTTTCTCCTATCAATTCCTTTGGTCCTAAGACTTTCATAGCTTGGAAGAACATATGAGGGACCAAAATGGCCAATATTTTTTAATATATCATGAAATAATGGGATTTTGATAGTGTTGAAAGAGATATAACAACCAATGAAAAAATCATAAACTACATCATCTACCTCATTTCGCTGCAAAGGCTTCCAAGCTTTCTCCAATGTTTGTTGTGTTGGATCAATATCTAGTAAAGTAGGTTCGCTTTGTGATCCATATGGCATAGAAGATGTTGTAGATGCCACAAATGATGGGAAAGAGCCTGCTGTTGAATTAATAACATTTTCTCTTCCCATGAGTGTATCTTGTGTTCTTTTTTTTTCTTGCTTCTTAGACTACCTTTCCTTGATTATGCACATTGACTTCTTCACTTAAAATTTTCTTCACATCTTGATCAATTTTAGTACATGCTGCCACTCCTCCACTAGTTCCACCCACAATGCCAAGAAAATGATCTCTTGCTCGGGTCATTGATGTCCGACAAGTATTATTGCAGAACTTGCAATAAATTTTTCCATCATTTTTTCTTTCAAGATATTTCAATTCAGGAAGTTTTGATCTAGGTGCCATCAATGTTCTTTAGAGGGTCTTCAAGTATCCTATTCGCAAGAAAAAAAATCATTCAAATTCAATGAACTATATTTGTACATATTTTGAGAAACAAAAATTTTCAAACTATAGAGAATACAAAAGAGACAATGCATAGAAGCCTAATTATGATATTACTTATAATTGAATTAAAAACATGACATTCTATGTGAAATAAAACACATTAATTCCTAGGAATCTAGTAGAAAATTACAAATATGGCCAGGATATACAATTTCAAAACTATTACTATAGTGATAATTGGGTAGATACAAGGAAATTAATATTTGCATATCTATTAACAACTAAGACAAAATATTTGATCACAAATGACAAATAAAAGTTTTCATTTAATTTCAATTTGTTATGTGTCCTATCTTATTCAAATTTATTAGACAATATGCGACAGTGCCCAAACTTTCTAGTTGACTACGGAAAATGAGCCCCTCTATTTGAATTCCACACCAGTGATCCTTGTTTTGCAATGGAATGCAATCCAGGTAATCACTATACTCCAACCTGGTAATGGATATCATAAAAAAATCATGAGAATAAAAACAAAAATGTGATTTAAATATATTTGCATTTTTTTTAATATAAAACTTACAATTCCCTATATTTTTTTAATTCCAAAACTGTTTAGTTGATGCATTGATCCAAAATTATTTGTTGAAGAGAACAAATTATTAATTCTAACTTTGTTTTGCTACTAATTTGACCAAGAATTCTTTCTGGAATGGAATAAGTTTTTAATTATAATTTCTAAGTATACTTTGCTACTACATTAAGACATAATTCCATGTTAATTCTCTTTACTTGTAGAAGGTTTCCAAAAAACAGGATTAGTTGGTAAACTAGTTTTATTGCAATTTAAAAAAAATAGAACTTACCTTCTTTGTCATAATTTAAATTTAATATGGAAAAAAAAAATCACAAGTGCAAACTTATAATTTTCTACCATACTTAATATAAAAATGAATATGTAAATTTAATTTGTTGTTTTTTTATATAAAACATGTAGCGTGCAAATTTACTAAGCATACCAATCTTACTACACCATTTGTAACTAAATTTTTTACATGTGAATTATTATTTTATTATTTTATATATAAAATTTAAAATGTAAATTTACTTTCTATTCTATTCACAAGTGTAAACTTACCTTTATTACTATTTTATAGTTTTTTCATGTAAACTTAATTATTATTCTAAGAAAAACTTACCTTTACTATTTGCAATTGTACTCCAACATAAAAATAACATAATAAATTTACAAATTATTTTATTCACAAGTGCACACTTATCTTTAGGTAACTTCAATTTCTTATTTTATATTTTTTTGTAATATAGAAGTTGCCATTTTTTTATACTTTTGTATAGGAGTTACGGATTTGCAACTAAGATTTTTCATTTTAAATTTTTTATATATTTTTTTAATATTGGATTTATCCTTTTCCTTTTTTTTCATAAGAGTTATCCATTTTAAACTGAAATTTGCCATTTTATATTTTTTTGTAATATACAAGTTACTGTTTTTCTATTTCTTTTATTCACAAGTGCAAACTTATCTTTAGGTATTCTCATTTTATAATTTTTTGTAATATAGAAGTTGTGGTTTTTCTATAGGTTCGTATATGAGTTATGGATTTGCAAGTGCAACTAAGGTTTCCATTTTCCATTTTTATTATTTTTTTTAATATTTGATTTATCTTTTTTTTTTTTCTATTTTTTCATAAGACTTATCCATTTTAAACTGAATTTTGCCATTTTATAATTTTTTGTAATATAGAAGTTACTGTTTTTCTATTTTTTTTGTATAAAAGTTGTGGATTTGCAAGTTTACCATTTTATATCTTTTATAATTTTTCTTATATTGATTTATCTTTTTTCTATTTTTTTTTATAGGAGTTACCATTTAACACTTAAATTTGTCAGTTTATAATTTTTTCCAATATAAAAGTTATGGTTTTTGGGTTTTTTTTATAAGAGTTACCAATTTGCAAAGAAGTTGCTATTTTATAATTATTTTTAAGATAGAAGTTATCCTCTCTTTTTTTTGCAATTTGCCATTATATAGAAATTACTAACTCACCTCTCATTTAAAAAATTTTGATTAATTGTTTCAAAAGGTAGACTTAAAAATCAAATTTGAGTCACATGATGCCTCCTAGATATTTATAAGAGCTATTTATATTATTTAATGTCAATGGAAATAATTTTTGCATTTGATTCATTTTTAATTAAATTAATTATTTAATAATATTTGTACATTTTAGTATTAGCAATTTGTTTTCGATTATACCATATTGTCCTAGAACAATTTGTAAAAAATATACAATGAAATACCAAAATAAAATTAAGATTGAAATAATCAATTTTCTAACCAATTTTTTAACAATATTTACCATTTTATAGAGAAATTTGATAGAATTTTTTTTTTTTTTTTTTTTTTTCCTTTTTTATATAATATAGGTTTTTTTTTTTAATTATAAAAATTATTGTTTATTTTTTTCCCAATTTTCTGATTAATCCTCATATAAAAAAGTACCAGGATAAAAAATTTATAAAAACTAACAAAAATTACCCATATAAAAATATTATTAAAAAAAAAAAAAAAAGTTAACATTAATGCTAAAGGATCACTGCATTATTTCAATTTTTAGAGCTACGTTATTTTTATAAAATTTCAATTCTCCTATTTGCACCAAGGCTACATTATTTTTATAAAAGGTAATTGAACAAGTCAGACTTACCTCCTCTATGATTTTATTCTGCAGCCATTTGTTAGCATTCTTATCCATGGTTACACAGAGCTCGAGCTTCCCACCCATCGACTGCATTTATAGTGCATGTGTCACGAAGCATGTATAGTTAAGGCCACGTAATCATTTCTCTGATCGACCATTAAAGGAATGCAAAGAGAAGGAAACCACAACCAATCAGAACAAATAAAAAAGCAAGCACAGCCAAGATAAATCAATGAAGGCAAAATTTGATGGCGGAGTTTCGTTGAACACCATGTCGAGGTTAAATTTTATTGTTCTACACAGCCACACTCTTCGTCAACTCAGCGGGAGCAACACAATGGATGTTGGACATAAGCCGATAGAAAGCTTTGACCAAAATCATGCACCGTTGGCCGTATTGAATTGGAAACTGATGAATTATTGGTTGTACCGAACCGAATTTCTAATTTTTTTCTGCTGGTACGGTTGAACTTGGTAAATATGAGGTAAACAACATCAGGATGACGGATTCATATTAAATAAATTCATATGATGAAATTATTGAATAAATTAGCATAATTTTTTAATGGTTTAATAACATTTATTCATTTTAAAATTATATATTAATAACATTATCATAATTATTTATAATAATAAAACATTATTATTATTTAACTATGGATGATCATGTTTAACTATGCTCAACCATGGTCGATCATGGTCAACCATGTTTTATAAAATCAAACATGGTCAACTATGGTCGAATGTCACATTGTCACAAAGATTGTCTTGATATGGAAATCAACCATGGTAAACCATGATCCAATTTTTCATTATCACAAAGATTGTCTCGATATGAAAATCAATCATGATCAAGGATGTTCAACCATGGTCCAATGTCACATTGTGACAAGGGTTGTCTTAATATGGAATTCGACCATGGTCAACCATGTTTATTTCAGGGTTTATAACATTTATTTTTTGGTTTATATACCTTGGGTCTATTATTCCCTTGGGTTTATTAATCTAAGGGTTCATATTCCTAAGGTTTAATAATATTCACTTAGGTTTACAGTCCCTTGGGTTTTTAGTATTTATCCCTAGGTTTTATTATTCCCTTGGGGTTATAATATCAATCATTTTCAACCATGGTCAACGATGGTCAACAATGTTTGTTTTATTTTAGGGTTTATAATATTTATCTTAGGGTTTATATACCTTAGGTTTTTAATATTAATCCCTAGTGTTTATTATTCCCTTTGGTTTATAATATCAATCATGGTGAACCATGATCCAATGTCGCATTGTGACAAATATTGTCTCAATATGAGAGTCAACCATGGTCCAATGTCACATTGTGACAAAGATTTTGTCGATTTGAAAATTAGTCATGGTCAAGCATGGTCAACCATACTCCAATGTCACATTGTTGAAAGCAATGCCTCAATATGAAACTCAACCACAGTGAACCATTTTTATTTTAGTGTTTATAATATTTATCTTAGGGTTTATATACCTTGGGTTTATAATAATAGTCCCTTGGGTTTAATATTATTCAACCATGGTCAACTATGTTTTATAAAATCAATGGTGGTCAACCATGGTCCAATGTCGTATTGTGACAAAAATTGTTTTAATATTAAAATAAATAATTGTCTCAACCATGGTTAAGCATGGTCAACCATGGTCCAATGTAACATTGTGAAAAAGATTTTTTCAATATCAAAATCAACCATGGTCAACCATGTTTATTTTAGTGTTTATAATATTTAACTTAGGGTTTAGATACCTTGAGATTATAATATTAATCCTTTGGGTTTAATATTATTCAACCATGCTCAACGGTGGTTAATGTGGTTTTATAAAATCAATCGTGGTCAACCATGGTTCAACGTCGCATTGTAAAAATTATTATATCCATATGAAAATCAATCATTTTCTCAACCATGCTACAACATTGCATTATGAGAAAGATTGTCTCAATATGATAATCACCATCAACCATGGTCAACCATGGTAAATCATGGTCAACCTTGGTCAACCACGGTCAACCATGTTTTATAATATCATACATGGTCATCCATGGTCAATCATGGTCAACCATGGTTGAATTTCACATTGTCACAAAGATTGTGTTGGTATGAAAATCAACCATGATTAAGCATGGTCAACCATGTTCCAATGTCTCATTGTGACAAGGATTGTCTCAATATGAAAATCAACGATGGTCAACCATGTTTATCTTAGTGTTTATAATATTTATCTAAGGGTTTATATACCTTCAGCTTATAATATTAGTCCATTGGTTTTAGTATGTTCCCTTGGGGTCTTAGTATTAATCCCTTAGGTTTATTACTCCCTTGGGTTTATAATATCAATCCCTTAGGTTTATTATTCCCTTGGGTCTATAATATCATTCACGCTCAACCATGGTTAATCATAGCAAACCATGGTCAACCATAGTCGAATGTCGCATTGTAACAATGATTGTCTCAATATGAAAATCAACCATGGTCAGCCATAGTCCAACATCGCATTGCGATATATTGTTTCAATATGAAAATCAATCATGGTAAAGCATGGTCCACCATCGCATTGTCACAAGGATTGTCTCAATATGGAAATCAACCATAGTCAGCCATGTTTATTTTTTAGGTTTATAATATTTATCTTAGAGTTTATATACCTTGGGTTTATAATTTACATTGCATTATGACAAAGATTGTCTCAATATGATAATCATCGTCAACCATGGTAAATCATGGTCAACCTTGGTGAACCATGGTCAACCATGTTTTATAAAATCAAACATGGTCATCCATGGTCAATCATGGTCAACTATGGTCGAAGCATGCATTGTCATAAAGATTGTGTTGATATGAAAATCAACAATGGTAAGCATGGTCAACCATGATCCAACGTCGCATGGTGATAAGGATTCCCTCAATATGAAAATCAACCATGGTTAACCATTGTCAATGATACTTATTTTAGTGTTTATAATATTTATCTTAGGGTTTATAATATTTGTCCCTTGGGTTTAATATTATTTCCTTGGGTTTATAATATCAATGACTTGGGTTTAATATTATTCCCTTGGGTTTATAATACCAATGCCTTGGGTTTTTAATATCAATAATGGTCAACCAGGGTCAATCATAGCCAACCATGGTCAACTGTGATCGAATGTTGCATTGTGACTATGTTGTCTCAATATGAAAATAAACCATTGTCATCCATGGTCCAAATCTCATTGTGGCAAAGATTATCTCGATATCAAAATCAATCATGGTCAAGCATGGTCCAACGTTGCATTGTGACAAGGATTCTCTCAATATGGAAATCAACCATGGTCAATCATGGTCCAACGTTGCATGGTGATAAGGATTCTCTCAATATGGAAATCAACCATAGTCAAGAATTTTATTTTAGGCTTTATTAGATTTATCATAGGGTTTATATACCTTGGGATTATAATTTGTATCCCTTGGGTTTATAATATCAATCATGGTTAACCATGTTTTATAGATTCAATCGTGGTCAATCCCAGTCGAATGTCACATTGTGATAAATATTGTCTCATTGTGAATGTCACGTTCTCACAAAGATAGTTTTGGTATAAAAATCAACCATGGTTAAGTATGGTCAACCATGATTGAATGTCGCATTGTGACAAGGATTGTCTCATTATGAAAATCAACCATGGTTAACAATAGTCAATCATTTTTATTTTAGTGTTTATAATATTTCTCTTAGGGTTTATATACCTTTGGTTTAAAATATTAGTCTATTTGTTTTAATATATTCCCTTGGGTTCATAATCCCTTGGGATTTTAGTATTAATCCTTAGGGTTTATAATATCAATCCCTTCTGTTTATTATTACCTTTGATTTATGATATCAATCATGGTCAATCATTCTCAATCATAGCCAACCATGGTCAACTATGGTCGAATGTCGCATTGTGACAATAATTGTCTCAATATGAAAATCAACCATGGTTAACCATAGTCCAACGCCACATTGCGACAAATTGTCTTGATATGAAAATCAATCATGGGCAAGCATGGTCAACTATGGTCCAATGTCACATTGTGAAAAATATTGTCTCAATATGGAAATCAACCATGGTCAGCCATTTTTATTCTAGGGTTTATGATATTTATCTTAAGGTTTATGTACCCCAGGCTTATAATTTACATCGCATTGACAAAGTTTGTCTCAATATGATAATCATCATCAACGACGGTCAACCATGGTTAATAATGGCCAACCTTGATCAACCATGGTTGAATATCGCATTGTCACAAAAATTGTGTTGATATGAAAATCATTGATGGTTAAGCATGGTCAACCATGGTCGAACGTCGCATTGTGACAAGGATTGTCTCAATATGAAAATCAACCATGGTCAACCATTGTCAGCGATGTTTATTTAGCGTTTTAATATTTATCTTAGGATTTATATACCTTGGGTTTATAACATTTGTCCCTTAGGTTTAATATTATTCCCTTGGGTTTATAATATAAATCATGGTCAACTATGGTCAATCATGGCCAACTATGGTCAATCATGGTCATCCATGATCGAATGTCACATTGCGACTAAGATTGTCTCAATATGAAAATCAACGATGGTCAACCATGGTCCAACATAATGTTGTCACAGGGATTGTCTCAAACATGGTGAACCATATTTATTTTAAGGTTTATAATATTTATCTTAAGGTTTATAATATTTATCTTAAGGTTTATAATCCTCAGTTTATAATCAATCGTCAACCTCAGTCCAACGTCGCATTGTGATAAAGGTTTTTTCAATGTGAAAATCAACCATGGTCCAACGTCACATTGTTACAAAGATTGTCTCCATATGAAAATCAATCATGGTCAACCATGATCCAACATCATATTGTGAAAAAGATTGTCTCAATATGAAAATCAATCATAGTCAACCATGATTGTTTTAGGGTTTATAATATTTATGTTAATGTTTTTATACCTTGAGTTTATAATATTGATCCATTGGGTTTAATATTATTTCATTGGGTTTATAATCCCTTGGGTTTATAGTACAAACCCCTTGGGTTTATTATTTCCTGGGGTTTATAATATCAGCCCCTTGGGTTTATTAATCTAACGGTTCATATTTGTAGGGTATAATGTTATTATAGGTTTTTAAATATTAGTCCTTCTGTCAAGTATAAATCCTCAAGTTTAATTAATTAATAATAATTACTATAAATTATTTAAAAAACAATAGTTATATTAATTATTTTTAATATTAATTATATTTATATTTATATTAAATAATATTAATTATTAATAGTAGTAATATCAATTTATAATAATAATCCCGATTTATAATAATAATCATAATTTATAGTAATAATTTATAATTTATATGCTTTCGGTGTATATAAATTTGAGTGGGCCTAATGGTTAAGAGCATGTGTTTCCTCCTAAGAGGTCACAAGTTCAAAACAAGAGGGGGTAGAGTATGTATGCCTTTGTAGACTTAGTAGTCAAATCGTTGTGCAGAGATAGGTTCCTTATCCCACAAATAGAAAGGTCTCATACACCAATTTGGTGTAGTTACTAATTTAAACATAGTTGTGCCACTTATAAAAGACCATTTAATATAATAATTTTTTATTATTATATTAAATGTATTAAAAAAACGACATTAATATTAACTTATATACATCACAATTTTTATTATTATATACAAGGGCTAGGTAAAAGTGAAAAGAAATATTGCGCAAAAAAATAAAACATATTTGTATTTTTGCATAAAAAGTGTTAAATGAACGTGAAAACATCGTGAAAATTAAACCCCCTATCTCTATATATAGATAATTGGAAAAGTCATCTTTTTCAGTGAGATGCAAAGAGTTTGTTAAACAGGGTGAAAATGAGGATGCCCTTAAGCAGAAAATAAATGTTCAAACACGTAATGGTAATGGCACGGATACTTCTAAAGAAGAAATATGTTTCCAAGGCAAGTGAACTTGAATGTGCTTCAGACACATGATTGAGGTCGTGATTCGTCAAGTGCTCGTGGTGCTATTTTTGCTAATTCCTTGAACACATCATCTGAATCATTACCTTCTTCAACAACACGTGTCATCATTTCGAATACTAAAAGTATGTAATGTATCAAGGATGGCAATATTCATTTATTATCACAGATCGATGCGAAAGAAAAGATGATGCATGAAAGTGATAAATTTTTTGGAAACAAAATTTTGGTTGATACATAGGCTAACGGATGCAATAAAATTATTCAAAGCATTAAACTCTTATGGCAGCAGTTAAGAATTTAATAGCTATTAACCAAAAAAAAGTTTACCTTTTAATTCATTTGGATTGTTAGTTTAAATCTAACAATCTAGCCGGACAAATCCTCTTCATATTTCGTTATAATTTATATCTTTCACATTAAATAATATAAAATGATAATATTGTTGAAATGATATCTCGTTTATGGTACTTCTAATCGTTTAGATCGTGAGGCTTCTTGATATTTCAATTGGTAGGCCCAGTCAAACTTTCAGGCGTCGACTCGCACGAATGCAGCGTTTGCAAAATTCAACGAGGATAACATATATTTGCATATTTTAAGGGGAAGATGAAACTTAAAAACCCCTCCCTTTTAAAATGAATGATGCACTAAAGTTTAAGAGAAGCATTACTACACATCCTACAAATTTGAAGTAGCACAGATGTTCTGTTAGAATAACCGAATTTGGATTAAGAGAAGCATTACTACACGTCCTACAAATTTGAAATTTGAAATATGATAAATGTTTTGTTTGAATAACTGAATTTGGATTGGGTTGAAATGTAGATTCATTCCCAACAATGGTGAACAATAGAGCACCTTTGTCAAAAATCACCCTACAGAGTAATGGTGAACAATAGAGCACCTTTGTCAAAAATCACCCTACAGAGTAATTTGTACCATTCTCTTGTTAACCCACCAGCATCAATGCCTTCTTCTCCTTGAAAATCCACTGATAGGTGCCCATTGAGGTCTTGATTTGAACGCATCAGTAAATCATTATATGAATCTTCCAGCAAATAAGCTCGACGAACACAAATATGTAGTGGTGCAAAGGGTTTAGGGTTTGAGGCTATTGATCCTGGTTATTATAAGAATCTGAAATGGATGCTAGAGGTATGCAACAGTTTTCGGTGTTGTTATTTCTTTCCAATAGACTTCTCCTTGGTTCTCTTTTATCTGGAGTTACCATGTGTCTTATGCTTTATGAACAATCCTCATATTAACATAGCATTTTAATTTTCTCTTTTTATTTATTATTCATTGAACTATTTTGAGCCTCCACGTATGAATTATGTTTAATAAATATCTCGTTGTTGAACCAATAAGTTTGACCTATGGGGATCCCTTCAATAAATTTTCTATTATAATCCTGCATTGAGCCTTGTTTCGTCCTCCCTTTAAACCCATATTGATCCCTTTCCAAATACTGGAGATCAAAACAGTGCTCCAAATATTTGGATCAATCTAATCCAATAGGCTTACGATCTTTAAATGCGGACTCTAACTGTGTCAAGAAAACAATCCAAAATTTATCACAAAAGCTAAACAATCATATTTGAAAAATAAATAAGATTACTCATATAAAAGAGTGACTACAATATTTCAGATCCTCTAATTACTCAAAAGCAAATATATCAGTAAAGATTAAATTCTCATAGCCATAGTTTGCAAATATATTGGTAAATATTGAAATTTCATAGCCATAGTTTCAAATATTTTTGTCAAATGAATCAGCCAAAATATTATGCAAAACCAACATCAATTAATTATTAATAACCATCAACTAATTATTAGTAGCCGTCATGGCGTGCATGCATTTTTGAAACTACCCAGATTGTGACTTGAACTTTTACGATTCCATTCACCAAAACAAATCATATAATCAACAAATTTTATGTGCATTTTTGTTGGTAGGCCGAAATGCTATATTTTCCCCCCTTCCTTTTACAAAACCACAATCCTTAACCTCTATTTATCACCATAAACCTCCTCATTCTTGCACTAGTCCAAGAATATTGTCTATTCCTACATAAACTTCATGGTTCATGTTTAAGGTTTATTAGGTGCTTAATTACTCATTTTAAATAGATTTCATGCCTTTAATATTTCTCATAATTTATATTTACTTTCCTAAAGTATTTGATAAGCTAAAGTATTAATCATTGTATTAGCTTGATGTAGTGCAGGTAGATTTGTGCACCATTGGCAACTATCCATTCCATGATCTCCGCAACAGCTCGATCATTTCAAGTGGCATCTTGGTCCACATCGTCTAGTTCAGTTGCGATCATCTGGAGTTGAACTCAAGTGGAATATAGGCAGGGATATGTCCAAGTATAAGAACTACGGACGAAGATTAGTTCGCATCTTATTATAGCCGCTGTCTTATTTTTGTAATTTTGTTTCTTATTTCGTTTTAGCTGAAAGGATCGATTTGGAATGACTGTGTAATTTTCAATTGTGGCCATAGGCCGAAGGGTTGTATAAAGTATAGCTCTCAGGTATAACTAGGTTAGTGATAGTGCAATTGTAATTTTTGGTTATTTTGTAATCTCGTTGTCGCCCTCATTCTCGGTTGGACTTGAACTCATAATGTATATTTGCTGATTAGAATTAATACAAGGAGCTGCGTCATGATTTTATCACTTTGCATTTTAATCTTTCATTGATGCGTTATTAACATGCTGAAGATTTTCGTTTCCTAAAACGGGAGACAAGCTACTTGGCTAGGGCCCAGCCAACCCAGCTTGTTTACCCTCTTGCTTTCGTCATCTTAAAGGTGTGCATTAACTTTGTTTATTTGCAGAAGCATGGTTTAAATCTTAATTTCGTTCTTGCTTAAGAATTCTGATTTATTTCGTTAAGAAGTCAAAGTGTGAACAGATCCGTTGTGTGAAAGTCAAATTGAATTACTTTACGTTCTGTAATTTATTTTCTAGTTTTCTTTCGCATCGATCATGCAGATAAGATTATTTCTGCACCAGTGCATGTAGGATTTTTCACTCTGGTTTGCTAGTTCATTTACAACAAGTGTTTTATTATTTTTCCTTTATATTATTTAATCTATTTCTGCAAAGTAAGCATTCATCATCAGAATGAATCATTTCTAATACTAAAAGTTAAACTTCTAAATATTAAGGATGACTTCATGAAATAGAAAAGAGTGTTGTTGCAATATCTTAATTTATGTCTACACCTCATGATTTAAGGAAAATGATTAAAAGTAATCTAAAATATTATAGTGAACCCGTTTCGAGTTAGATTTGACTGCATGCAAAATCATTTGACTGAATAAGGTCTACTTTAAGTTTTGAAGATTGATTTCATCTTAAAAGTTTATTTCTATTTGTGAGATTCAGTTGATTGAAGCATTCTTTTTCGTGTGCAAGTTATTTTAGATTCTGCTCGCATTTGCAATTATTTTTATAGTTAACACACCTTTTTATTTTTCTTTCCAAAAGTAAATTGGAATAATTGGTGTAAGAAGCTCCATTGCAGTACAAGAACCAATGTCTTGTTACAGGAATAGAGTGCTCCAAGCCTTGAGGATTAGAGCCCCTATATGAAGACATAAGTCTTCAGTATAAGTGTAAAATATACTTCTCATATAAGTTGTGTACTTGTACTAGTGCAAGTAGATTGCAAGAGTATAGGAATGAACGCTTAGTGTGAGAAGGAGAATCATTTAGAAGGTAGATCTTTTCAAGGGCCCACTTGTTAAACTGCCACCACCTATACTGGGGACAAACATAGAGTTATACTTTAGTAGTTAAGATTGTTTACAGTAGTGTGAAAGTTCCTTTATTTGATTTCTTTGCAAATTCATTATTTTACATTCCAACACTAGAATTACTTTGGTGTCAATTTCCCTTTGTGATTTTTTTGTTTGATTCTACAACATTTCAATTGAGAAGTAGGAATAGAAATAGGAAAAGTTCATACCACTTCAGGCATTACCTGTGCTTCGTCTCTAAGTTTATGAAACCCTCGGGTTGACAATTAAGTGTTGAAGGAGCTTTCTTAAGCACAATTCTTGCACCCAACATTTTGGCGCTGTTACTGGGGAGACGATTTGAATTGGTATTGAATGGCCTTCCAAAATTAGAGTTGGTTTCCATGGAGGGAGGGATGAGAGGATATGAGGTTACGTAACTCATTTCCTATCCAATTTCGAGCTCATAGGAGATGATAAGTGTGGGAATCTTCTAGATGGCTCCAGAAGATAAGAATTTTCCTAGAACCCTATGTAAATTTCACTCAATCTCGCCCAGCGCAGGTCAAAGTGGGCCTAGGTGCTTTGCAAAGCACTCTGACATGGCCCTACCTGCACTGGAGCACACTTACCCCTGTCGAAGGCTGCGCTAGTCCCTCAAGGAGGCATTTCTGGAGGGATTCAGGCCAAGAAACTCTCAGGGAAGGAGGCATTCAAAATGGTGAATTGTCTAGGGAATGTAGCAACTGAATTAGGATTTGATGTGTACTAGTGTTACTAATCTGGATGATGGGAGTGATGTTCCCAAATGGATCTGTAACAGTTGTCCCCTAAAGCATGAGGTCGGAAATAATAATGTTGAGTGATATGCTTTACGATGTGATGAGGAGGTTCTGGAGTGGTTGGTGACTTGCATTGATTACAATACATAATATCATGATATTTTGATTTTTTCTCATGAATCGCTGAGAGAAGGCATACCCATGCTCAGCATATAAACTTTCATTACAAGTACATAGAGTATCGTCTACAGATGTAGACCCATGATAGGATGACCATCAATGTAAAGCCATTGTACGGATGATTTGGTACATTTCCTGAAATCGCAGCCCAGATTGATGGAACTAGATCTGGGGTCTTCTCTCTTGTTCAATTGTTCGCTCAAGTATGAGTCTAACCATGCGAATATGTGATCTGATGTCGAACATGGGAAGACACCAATTGATTACCAGCCAATGATGTAAGACGTTAACAGAAGTGAGAGAAATCACCTATAATAATAATGATCCTCAAGGTACTGCAGTAAATTTTGCATGGTGTGAATAGATGTTTTGATGTCAAACACCATACAAAGTCTTTCGGTCGAAGGCCAATGATGTCAATCTATTGCCGGAAGCGAGAAACCTACCATGTATGTGTGCAGGCCTCAAGGTACTAGAAGGGTTTTCCTAAGTCAGCTTCTTGGATAATGTTTTGATGTCAACAAGAAGTGACTCGTCGCAGGAGGGCTGTGATGTATCCCACATCAATGACATGAAACGAGTGTAATGATTTTGGAGATGGAATACCATTGACGACACAAGGTTCAGGAATGGTGGTCATGAAAATTAAGGTTTATGAGTATTACAAAGGATGAATTTCAAACTGAATGACTTCTCTTGAACATGTCAGAGACACTGAATGGATTGGTAGCATTGACCCAAAACAATAGTAGTGGATGGTATGATAGACCAAGGTACGATGACCATCAAGCAGATAACCCAACCCAAACAATCACACTGATGAAGTGAAAGTGTCATGTTCAAGAGCGACCTGCTGCCATAAAGTGGTTTACCCCTTTTCCATTTTCCCCAGTCATTGCTGGCCAATACCTCTTTATTTCTTATCAAGCTTGAGGAGGATAACATATGCTTGTTGTATAATTTCACCCTTCGGGTGAATCCATCGCTATGTGATTTTTTAACGAGTCTAGCAAAGGTGAAAGTCGGTCTTTTCATGATGGACAAGTTTCTCGCTATTTGATGTTTTAATGAGTTTAAAAGAAAAAAAAACTCGATCATTTTCATGTTTAAAGAGTTTGAAAAGGGACAAAAAGGAAACTCCACAAGTTCTTTTTCATATATTTGTCTCTCAAGTTCGAAAAAAGCATAAAATAATACGAGAGAGAACCTATTGACCATGTTCAATCAACGTATTCCTTTTTCGTAAGTAATCTATCTCAGTCCAAAAAAGGGTTAAACTTATACTGATTAGATGTCATTTCCAATCCGTTAATGAGCTGAAAAGGACAAGCGCTCGACAATCTTTTCATATTTTGAGAATCTAAAAGGAGCTTAAAGAGAACTACACTTTGAGGAATGAGTGGTGTCTAGGATAGAAATTGGTTCTGGTGGTGTTGGAACTTCTCAAAACATATTGATTTACGTGAAGAGGCTGGCTAATAAGACCACTCATTGTAGTTGTTCCTCAAAAAGGGTAAAACAACCAAGTGGAAGCGTATGATCAACCAAAGAGATGGTGGTGATGGAATAAAACAACCAAGGCTCATCTGACAGAAGAGGCTCATAGAATGGCAATCACGAGGGTTAAAATGGAGATGGGTTCATATTTACACAAGCTTGAACCATAGGGAGATATGCTTGGATTCAGTTTCATTTTTACACAAGATTGAAACAAAAAAATATTCTTTGATTCAGGTTTCATTTTTACACAAGCTTGAAATGAAAAACTATGCTTGGATTCAGTTTACATGCCCCCAACATGATGAAAGGGAGAGTGTCCTCTAACCAGATGGAAGTCGTTGTGGAGAATTAGGACGTTTAGCCAACACTTTTTGGGCTTCATCTAGATAGGGACAAAGGTGCATGGGGTGATTCCCTTCACAAAACCTATAGGGGAACTTAACTTTACCACTAGGTGCATGCCCCCCAAGCTTCATTGCATTCACCTAAGTAGACTACTCATGGCTATCAGGTGGATGGAATGAAAGTTCACATACAGGATCAAGTGAAAGACTCGACCGGGATTTTACGAGATATAATCAACAAGACAAACTTGACTTGGAACTTTGCTCTAGGGGACTTTGCTTCACTTTTTAATGAGCTTGATACAAGAGAGGGAACTCTGCTTAGGGACCTGTTTCATTTTTTAATGAGGTTGACACATGAAAATAATTATCCTCATATTACTTGTTTCATTTTTTAATTAGCTTGACACAAGACAAGGAACTATGCTCATGGGTCTGTTTGATTTTTAACAAGGTTGACACAAGACAATGAACTATCCTCATATTCCTTGTTTCAATTTTTAACGAGCTTGACACAAGACAATGAACTATGCTCATGTTCCTTGTTTCATTTTTTAACGAGCTTGACACAAGACAAGGAACTATGCTCATACCCTTTGTTTCATTTTTTGATGAGGTTGACATAAGACAACTATCCTCATGTCCCTTGTTTCATTTTTTAACGAGGTTGGCATAAGACCAGGAACTATCCTCATATTCGCTGTTTCATTTTTTAACGAGGTTGACACAAGGAAATATCCTCATATTCCTTGATCACAACCCATAAGAGGTCATGACTTCTAAGAGTTTCTCATCAAATGGGAGAACAATGCTCTAGAAAGGATACATAGCAAGGAATCTAATAAAGAGATCTGGTTCTAATGCCCCCAGCACATCATGTACAACATCACGGAATTGATCGTCCGTTGATGTAGGCATGGAAAGGGTTGCCACGTAATTGACCTATGGCGGGGAATATACCATTGGGACAAAAGGACCATTTAGGGAAGATGGTTGACTGGAAGCCATATTTGGACCAGAAAATGAAAGTTGATCAATGGTGACAATTCTGCCTTCATGTAGGAAACACATCACTCAAAAGAGTGTTGAAAAAATAGCTGCCATGTCATAAACATAGTCATGCCCAAGAAGTAAATTGTAATCAAAAGGGCCTGGGACTACCATCACATTGAGATAAACAATTTTTCCTCCCAAAGTAATATGCAATTGAGGAAGGATCCCTAATGGTTGATTGGTTCCTCTCTTAAAAGCCAATGGATTCTGGGTAACAGGCACAATTGGTGGTGAACCGAGCGGTTTCTAGGCAGTGGAGGAAAGGATACTCACAGATGCACCTTCATCTCTACTTGTGCTAGGTACAATCATATTACAAAGTTGTACTACGATCTGGAAAGGCACATAAGAAGGAATACAACATCTTGCCTTGCTGAAACATGAGGGCTTCCTCCAAGCTCATTGGAATCAGAAGAAATCAAAAGAACCTAAGTGGTATCATACTCACTCTCTATGCGAAAGGTACAACTAATTGAAGGTGAAATCGGGTCAACTGTTCCCTCGACCTGTGATTGGTCAGGTATAGACTCATGGGATTCACATTCAGAGAGAGTGGGTTTGACCGACAGTTGATTTGGGTAAGTCAATTCATGAACTAGTGAAGGATTAAGGGAGTGTCTCCTGTAACTAGATGGAAGTCACTGTGGAGAGGCAGGACAATTATCCAACACTTTTTTGGCTTCATCCAGATAGGGACAAAGGTGAATGGGGTGATTCACTTCACATAACCTACAGGGAAACTTAACTTTACCCTTCTTTCCATGAAATTTACTACCACTAGTTGATGGTGTGTCACCAGCATGATCTCCAGAAGTTGATGACATAGGATGATGTGAACGAGAAGACCATTCTTCTAAGATTTGAGGAATACTAGGACAATTTCGAAGAAGATGGTCTCTCGTACAAAGTTTGTATGGATATCGAACTTTGTGAGGCTTATGGGATGGTTTCTCATCAAAAGTTGCATTCAAAGCAATGGTTTCTTAGTTACCCCCTTGCTGAATTGACTTATTCTTCTTCTTCTTCCCTTTCTTTTTCTTCTTAGGCTCCTGGTTACTAGTATCAATACTTTCACCAGGTGAAGAGGAAGAATGGGAGGAAGAAACAACCAACGAAGAAGGCAAAGGGTCAACTTTGGGATCAACTGGAGGTTGATTTTGTCTAGTTGGAGGAGTTCTTGATTGTGGAGAAATCACGAGATTTTGAACCAAGGAGGTTGAAAATAACCATACTAGCAAGCCAATGGTAAGTCCTAGAAGGGACAATGTAGCCATATAAGGAGCACCAATATTTCTGAAAGGATGAAAAGGACTAGGATTCCCATCAAAGGAATTCCTTGATTGGTGGACTATGGATTTGTCGCCATATGTCTCAACCTAAGATAAAATAAGGAGTGAGCGTGGAGGATGTTATCCATGGTCAATTAAATTTATTTTAATCAAAATAACAAAATAAAAGAAAAGAGGTATGATCTAGGAAAAAGGATTACCAAGTAACTGTGAACTACAGAATACCTCCCAGCGAACTGAGAAGTATGGGTAGGCAATCTCCCCGAATGTTGTGTTCGATGTATCATAGTGTACAAGGTGACTGACTCGGTTACCTAAGGATGGATAACATCCTAGTGTTGTCCTCCCATATATACCCGAAAGTACGGGGAGGCCCAATTTGTATTAGCGTTGTCTAATGTGAAACCGCATAGTGAGAGCATTCCCATATATTGTATGTACTGTAACACCACCCTATATACCTGAAGGTACGTGGAATGAAGTATCACACTCAGGATGTATCGCAAACAAGTTAGCGAGAACTACTATGTTTTACAACGTTGGAACACATTGCTAGCCTAGAACCTCTAAATGTTATGCGTTAAGTTACAATGCTCCATTAGGTTAACTCAGATAAATTATAAGTTGATCTTCTTTAGAATTTGCCTTTTAGTTCACCGCGTGATGTATTTTCGCAGTTCCTAGAATGAAACGATTATGATAAACATTCTTTTCATTCAATTTGAACAATGAAAACCTTAGCTAGAAAGGGATAGAGCAATCAGATCTTTGACAAAGAGCAAAGAGCACATCTAATGCAATTTCCCTAACTATTCCTATCAAGCATTCACAAACTACAATATGCACAATGCAAGTTTTTCTTTTCAATTCCCTTAATGTTGAAATGAAAAAAAGGAAACTAATGCACATACAATCAATCAATCTTTTTGCAAGAACGAAGACTTTACGACAGTTCCTTTTCGAAAGAAATGAAGACTTTTACGACACTTTCTTTTGAATAAAGATTAATCGACTATAATCTAACTTTGACAATGAATCGATAATGACAAAGAAATCATTTAAGAAACATTAATCAATCAAAGCCAAAGTAGGGCTAGCAAAGGAAATACAATGTTGATTTCAGAGACATAACATTCATTGATCATTCAGCAAGCAGAAACATAAGGAAATTTTGGAAAAAACCCAATCCAAAGGTGGAAATTTGACCTAAGGTGGATCAGCACAAGTCTGAATGGGAGATAGTGCATTAAAATGCAATGTCTCTAAGCCAAGGGTGCACTGATCAGCGAATTGTCTCTAAGCCAAGGGTGCACTGATCAACACATTGTACCCTAACCAAGGGTGCACTGATTGCAGCACATTCCTAAAGTAGGCATTTTAGTGCAAATTTTGACCAAAAAACTTCAAAAGGGCTGAAATAAGATCAATGAAGGTAAGCAAGGTCTACTAGGGTGTCCTAGGATGTGGATAAACTACCTAAACAATGATTGTTCCCCAACAGAGTTCCCAATTTGTTATGAGGAATTTTGAATCTACTACGGATAAATACTACTTCCTTAAGTAGGTAGCTATACCTAGAACAACAGATTTAAAGCTTTTATTCTTTTTCTATAGATGACAAATAAGACAAAGGGAATCAAAGGACCTACTTGTTCTTTCGCTTTACTTTTGTCTCCTTTGTATGACTCCCGACACTCCTTCTTGAACTTAACTCGCTGAAAAAGTACCTACAAGCATAAACAGAAGACGAAGAACCAATCAAAGCAAGATATCTATCAACTATAAGTAAATGGAATCAGATACATTCAAACATATAAACATCATATATCAAGATAAGCATATGGCAAAGGGTATAAACAACTTTATTAAGTAGAAGGAAGAATTACAACCATGAATTCTGGTCCATTGTCACTCTTCTAGCTTGGGTTCCAACCAACATCACATCAGTAGCACAACACTCTGGTAGCATAGCAACACTTGCTTATAATCTTAATCTTCACACCAACAATATCTCCTTAAAAATTCTCAAAGTCCAGCCCCTGATCACTTACATGAGTGCTCAATTGATAGGAAAATGGAGAAGGTTTGGTCATAAATGAGGGTATTGAATAGCCTTCCAAACTTAGAGTTAGTTTCCATGGAGGGAGGGATGAGAGGATAGGAGTTTACTTAACTCATCCCCTATCCAATTTTGAGCTCATAGGAGATGATAAGTGTGGGAATATTCTAGATGGCTCCAAAAGATAAGAATATTCCCATAACCCTATGTGAATTTCACTCAATCTCGCCCAGCGCAGGTCAAAGTGGGCCTAGGTGCTCTACAGAGCACCCTAACATGGGCATACTTGCACTGAAGTGCACTTACCCTTGTCCAAGGCTGCTGGTCTCTTAAGGAGGCATTTCTGGAGGGATTCAAGCGAAGAAAATCTCACTGAAGGATGCATTCAAAATGGTGACTTATCTAGGGCATGTAGCAGCTGAATTAGGGTTTGATGAGGCCTAATGGTACTGATTTGAATGATGGGAGTGATGTTCCCAGATGGATCTGTAATAGGTATCTGAGAGTTTTATGCGACCTAGGTTCATTGTATTGTGTGTGTTTGGGAGTTTTTTTAATGGTGTTGGGGAAAGGGTCATTTCAAACAATTTCACAACTATTGTAGAACACCTAGGTGATTCCGTCAGGTATGAGGTTTGTGTCATTAATTTCAGGGATAATTTAGTGGGTTGAAGCTCTGGGTCTATTGTGGATGTGTTTGGTTTCATTTCTTGTTCCTTTGTAGGCAAAGATATGTGCAGTAGTTGCTGTAGGTGTTCCCTTTTGATTTCAGACATGATACCAAGGCAGTGAATGTGTTGTAAGCATGGGCAAGGGGGTAGTGGTCCACAAGGACTAAGAGAAGTCAATCTATTTGCTCATGAATCGATTGCCACATACTTTAATGCAGTTGCACCAAAAACAAAGAAAGAGATACATAAATTGGAAACTCAAGCTGGGTGGAGAGACAATCCTACTCTGATTCAAAATCTTGCAAAATATATCTACTTGGGTTCCTAATCATGGGCACACCAAGTGAAGGAAGAAACAATATTTGAACTCTATGGCCTTGCATTGGAAAATGAAAAACCCTATTGGGACGTTTCCTAAAAGGCAAGCAGGTGGAGCAATATAAATTCCTCGCCACCTAGGGAGATATTAAGAGAATGCTCAGAAATCAATGCTTCTACTTGGAAATAATTGATTCCCGCCTTGCTCATATTGAAGGGCATATTCTATGTGAATCTGATAATAAGGATCTGTCAGACCCACCAAGTTTGAGCTCGAGGGCTCCCGTGTTGATTTCTTCCTTTAAAAATGATTAAAATAAATTATCTGTTAGCTTTTTTGCTTTCTATCTACTTAGTTTTGGTTCAACCTATTAAAGAGGGCTTATGCATGTATGATGTATCCAAGTCTTAGTATAGATCTTGCGTAGCAATGTGTTTTGTGAATTCTTGTAACCATGAGTAAAATACTTTGGGAAATTTGGCATTGTGTAATCCTGGTTTTCTTTTATAATACAAAGTATTAATTAAAAAAATTTAGAAAAAAATTTATAAACTAAATTTAAAATAAAACATTTATAAAACATTTTGATTGTAAAACGAGCTATGGTTTTTTACCATGTGGCATTGATACACCATTGAATTGTAACAAACCCTATTTACAAGTTATTAATATCATGGTAGAATGAGATTGAATATTAGTAATAAGAGTCTTGTTATATTATAAGTTTATTGTAAGTATTGAGTTTTTATGTATTTATTAATTAAATTTAAATATGGTTATGGAATTATTTTAGGTTATATGATAAAATAAATCTTAATTTATATGTTATATATTTTAATGTAAAACATATATTATGATTTTCTTTTATTTAAAAAATTATTTGTAATTTTATTAATAAAAGCAAAATTACAATATAACAAATTAATTTTTTTTATTTTTTATTTTTTATTGTTAATTAAACTAATATTTAATGTTTACATTAATTTACACATATTGCAATATCACAATATCACCTGCCTATTAATCTCTATATTATTTTTTAATTGAACTAATATGTGTATGTTTACAAATATTTACAGTACAACATTGCCCTATACTAAAATGTAAAATATCTTTTTACACAAACGAAAATTAAATTTGACAACCTATCATGAATTTAGTGAGTAGAATAATAAAACGTTAATTATTTTATTATCTGAAAATTTTGTTAATTATTTATTACATTAACAAATTTCAATACCTTAATCGAGGAGGAAGACTTTACTTCTATCTAATGTAGCAAAATCGTTTCCTATAATAAATTTATATTATTATTTTAATTTAAATTTTAATAAAATTATGTAATAAATATAAAATAATATTATAAAATCAATAAACACTTTATAAGTAAGAAATTTTGTGATTTAAGAGATCTGTGGTTTGTACTTTTTGAATCTTCAACCGGAGAATCCACAGTAAGCGTATTTTTACACCAACGTTTCAAATCCCAAATGGGATCCATCATCAGGGTTATGAGAATGATGATAAAAGAAGAGCAGAATGGAAGAAATAAATATTCATGAGGGAAACAATTTTAAGGAACAACACAGGTCGGCTTGAATAATTTTATTTTTATTCTTAAATTTAATTTTCAATTTTTATAAATTAATATCATTTATTTAATGGAATTTTTTTTTTTTTTTTTAATTTTATTAATCTAGGATTAAAACCTATAGAATAAGAGGGATTAATACTAAAATCGAAAGACAGAACTAAACTATATTAATATCTATATAACTTAATATCTATATTAATATCTAAACTATGTTAATAACTATATAACTTAATATATATATTAATATCTATATAACTTAATATTTATATTAATATCTATATTAATATTAATATCTAAACTATAATAATATCTATATTGATATCTAAACAATATTAATATCTATATTAATTTCTATATATAAATTAAATTAATATATGAACCAGATTATATTAATATTTATAATTAATTAATATAATAATTGATATATTAATTAATCATTATGAAGGGATTAATATATTAAAGAATTCTAATGATAATAATTTTAATAATGAAATAAATAAAAAGTACTGGCCAATAATAATAGAAAAGGAAAGGAAGGGAAAAAACTAACCTGCTTGAAGGCTTACCTGGGGAAGGGTTGACGCTTTTTGATTTCACTGATCAGGGGAAGCCAGCTTCCGCTAATCTCCAAACCGTTGTCTCTGTTCAGATTACAAGGGTGCTTCAAAATTTCGAGGGCTTCTCTGATTTTCCGTCTCTGATGCTGCTCTTCTCTTGCGATAATTGATGCGCCTTCCAAGCAGATGTGGTGCTTAGTCTTCGAGGAGTGTTCTGCCAAGGCTGAGGTACGAGATCTTCCATTCCTGATGTCAGCGCCATGTTCCTTGAGTCTTGTCTGGAGGGAGCGACCAGTTTCACCTATGTAACTTTTTCCACAAGAACAGTCTATTTTATAGACTCCTTTAAGCTGCTGCTTGTCAATATCATCCTTAACAGATTTCAAACTTTGTCTGATAGTACCAGGAGCTGAGAATTGGGTTATAATGTTTTTCTTTCTTAGGATTTTAGCCATTTTATCTGTAACCCCATGGATATAAGGAAGAAAAACCTTACCACATTGAGGTTGATCCTGATCATTAGGCTTGGGAGATGACAACCTCTTTTCAGCTTTCTCTATGGCTTTTTTAATCTCATGATCTTTGTAGCCTATATTTTTAAAAGTTAAAACCAAATGCCTCTTCTCTTCGCTTATATGCTCTGAGTCAGAAATTCGAAGGGCTCTAATGGCAAGAGTGTTCAGAACGCCAAGCTTTTGGGCTGGGTGATGGTGGGAGTCCGCATGGAGGTAACTTTCTGTGTGGGTTGACTTCCTGAAAACCTTATGGCCCAAAGAGCCATCCTCTTTTCTGATGATAAGAATGTCCAAGAAAGGGATGCTCATGTTTTCTTCAAGCTCCATTGTGAAGTTGGACAGACTTTGTCCCATCAATAATTTGTTGATGACACTATGTTGCAGGGAGTCCCCACGGTAAAAGAAGCTCTTGCTTATAAACAAATACTGAGTGACTTTGCTATGGCCACAGGTATGGAGGTAAATCTGTCCAAATCTAATATTTTTTTCTTTAATACTAATATCACTATTCAGAGAAATGTCTCTAGGATTCTGGGCTTTCAAAGGGAGGTCCTTCCTTCCAAGTACCAGGGAGTTCCTCTAACTAATAAACCTTTTCACAAAGGCATCTGGGAGCCGGTAATTAATAAGATGCAGGATAAAATCAGATAATGGACTATCATATCTTTAAACCTGACAAGCAGGTTGGTACTTACAAAAGCTGTTTTGCAATCAATCCCCATTTTCATGCTTTTAGCACTTCCAGCTCCAAAGGGAGTTTTACAACAATTTAGAACCATTCAAAGAGACTTTCTTTGGGGTAAGGGGGAGGAGAGAAAGAAATGGGCCTTGGTAGCCTGGGATAAGATCTGAAAACCAAAAAGCCATGGGGGTCTTCGATTGGATGATCCAGATGTACTTAACAAGGTTTTAGGGGAAAAATTATGGTGGCGTTGGGTAAAAGATCCAAAGGTTCAGTAGGCTAGTGTATGGAAAGAAAAATATGTCAACAATTGGCAAGATAATGATCACATAAGGATGACGGGAATCATAAAAGGATCCCACATTTGGAATAAGGCCTGGGAGAATAGAGGCTTAGTGCAGAAAAACAGTTTTTGGGAAATCAGAGAATGAGACCTTGCTCTGTTTTGGGAGGATAAATGGCAACAAGAACCTACATTGTTAAGAGAGGATTTTCTGAACCTCAAGAAAGAAATGGATAAAAAAGGGCTTTTCAGGGTTAAAGATTTTTTGGAACAAACCAGTATAGAAGACAAATGCAGAACCTGGAAGAATATAGTATTTGGAAGATGACAACCCCTTGAAAGAAAAAGCAGATGCACTACTGACAATTTTGGACCAAAGGAAGATTCTTGTTTTAGAGGGGCATGACCAACTTAGATGGGGCAATAATAAAGAAGGTACCTTCAATATTAAGGAAGCCAAGAAGATATTCCTTGAGCTAGATTCCTACGTACCGAATAGGGTTTGGCAGAACCTTTCGAAGCATCAAGGTTGGATGAAAATTAAACTCTTCATGTGGTTGGTACATCATAAGAAAATTATGACTTCGGAAAGTATTTGGAAGAGGGGTGTTCTGGGACCTTCTAGATGCCAGCTCTGTGAAACCTAAGAGGAGACAATGGAGCATCTTCTCAATGACTGCATCTTTACCTCTAGGTTTTGGGATACTTTTGCCACTATTTTCCAACAGATGGACAGGGACAAAGAAAGCATTATCAACACCCTAAATAACTGGAGACGAAACTTCTCTGAGTATGAGTTTCTTCGCTTGGCTTGGGTTTTAATTCTAGGCTTCATAATTTGGAATGTTTGGAAAGAAAGGAATAATAGAATCTTCAAAAATGTTCACAGCACCACCGAACACATTTTTGAGCAGATCTTAAGACAACCCAAGGAGATGGTTGACACTATTGGGCAAAACTCCCCAAAAAATCCTCCTACAGAAAATGAGATGCGGATACTACGTCAACTAGGTATGCAGGGGCTTATACCACAGGGAATGGATAGGAAGGTTATGAATCCCACAAATGAGTCAGATTATTGGCATCCCCCCCAGGGTTTTCTGAAATTCAACATTGATGGGACCAATAAAGGCAACCCTAGTCTTGCTGGTTTTGGAGGAGTGCTATGAGATGATAATGGTTGTATTCCTTTTATTTTCCATTACCATCTGGGAAGAGCTACAAACAATATGGCTAAATTAATGGCTCTTGAACATTGTTTAGATTTCCTGAAGTAGGATAATCTCCATAATATTATTATTGAAGCTGATTCTGAGTTGATCATTAACTTGGTTAAAAGAATATGCTGTGGCACAGAGCTGGAAAAAGTCTCAAGTCATTGGAGGCTGATCCAGGTCTTTCAAAGGATCCAATTTCACCTCCTAGACTTACGCACAGTGAGTTTCACCCATGTGCGTAGGAAGGCCAATAAATTGGCAGAAATTATGCCCAATCAAGGAGTGGTTTGCACTAAGAACAGGGTCAAGTTGATTTTGCAAGAGATGCCTCAGAACAGCTTAAGGGAGCAGTGCTTTAGTCAGGCGGAAGAGGACAATAAGGTATACTGAAACAAAGCCATAGAGACAGGATCTGGTTGACTTTTATGCAGAGTTATGACACAAGTTAGGTCGCTTTTAGCATGCAGGTCTATGATTAGCAACAACAAACCAGAAGTTTTAGGGGGTTGGTTGAAAGAAGGGATCTTCACCTTCCTTTGGCCCAGGCACCGGAATCCAGTCTTTTGTGCCAGCCACAAAACCCTGCTTTTTTGCCTACGGCAACTTTACCGCCCTCGAAGTGGTTTCCGGTGTATCACACCACCTTCATGCCGGAAGTGATTTTTTTCATTTGGAAGTGATTCCACTCACCACGCAACATGTGGCTCAGAGTGGGGAGGAAATACCACCCTCATCGTGCGGTAATCTTTGATGAGTTAAGGCCATGTGATATGATTCATAACCGTTGGATCAATCACGGTCATTCTACGACCAGAATTAATCGTGCTTGTTGGTGGGTCTAAAACAAAGGTTAAGTTTCAAGCTGTTCGCTTGACCTATCTAGAATCGCGCGCATATGGTGGATTTCGGGAGGTGAAATTGAACGAAGGTTATGTTTACAATTGACCCGATTGAATTATCAACTATGGTCTAATGAGTTCATTGGGTCCATTTTGCTTGTTAAACGGTGCGTTTATTGGCCACCCGAATTGTTTCTCTTCATTGAATCTTTAGCTCAGGATCTAATGACTAGTTGTGGGTCAAGCCTTTTGTACACTATTTCTTTTTTTTTAACTGAACAGAGAGATCCGCTCTTGCTTTAGCAAAAAAAAAGTTTAATTATTAATAGTTATTTATGTTAAATGAAAGTTAAGTATAAAACATGTGTTGATAAGTTTAATTATTAATGTTTATTTATGTTCAATGAAATATTAAAAAAAATAATGGAATTATAAATTTGCAAAAAGTTAATTATTTAGATTTGATAAAAAATGTAAAATTTAATTATAAATATTTATTTTAATATAGCAATATTTCATAAATTCAGCCAATTTGGAAAAGTTAACTATTAATAATGTGAAAAACTTTACTATTTATGATTTAGATATATTAAATAATATGTTAATATTTTAAATTAAAAACTAATGTAAAATAAATTATATATATTAAAAATCTATTTTTAAATGTACCAAAAATTCAAATCTTTTAATTCAGATTAATAATTAATTAAAATATTAATATTAGAATATATTTTAAATATATTTGTTACACTAATAATAATATCTCCAAATATAATTTTTGTTGTTTCATGTCATAAATACATATTATATTATAAATATAATAAATTTTTTTGATGGAGGAATCTCAAAATATTGAAAAAATTGATCAATTCGAATTTTGGATTTTTTTTATTACATATAATTTAAATATATTGAATAAAATATTAATATTTTAAATTAAATTTTTTTTTTAACTGATTTAATAAAAAAAATCTGTTTATAATTTACAAAATAACATATTTTTTTCAAATCCCTTTCAAATAAATTATGTAATGGGTGTAAAATAAAAATAAAGCTAGAAGCTTTGTAAAATTAGGAAAATGTGATGCTAAAGAAAAAAATCTGTTTATAATTTATAAAATAACATATTTTTTTCGAATCCCTTTCAAATAAATTATGTAATGGGTGTAAAATAAAAATAAAGCTAGAATCTTTCTAAAATTAGGAAAATGTGATGCTAAAGAAAATTGAGATATTATTAAAAAGTTATTAAGCATATTTTATGTGATAAATAATATTTTTTTTGTTCGGAGAGGATAAAGATGAAAATAAATTAAAAAAAAAAGTTATTAAGCATATTTTATATGATAAATATTATTTTTTTTTGTTGAGAGACGATAAAGATGAGAATAAATTTTACTAAAATAATAATTATTTTTCATAATTTTTTATAGTGAAATTAAAGCTGGGACAATTCTCAAAAGACAATAATAAGTTTGAAAATGAAAAATATGGCTAACACAAAGAACCTTCACAACTTTTTAAATTAAAAAAAAACAATAATAATCCTGAACCATTTCTCTTAATGCTCTTTTATCACAAGAATGGAATTGTAAAAAGGGCCAAGTGATCCAAAGAACAATTTTGTCACGTACCCGTGACCCCATTAGTAAAAGTTTTTTTTTCTTTTTATATATGTACATATCATGGCTCATGATAATAATAATACCTTCTGTTGACTTAATTACGCATGAATACATATATATTGTTACTTATATGCTTATACATTGAAAGCGCATATATTGTTTACATGTATGCTCACACATTGAGTTCGCATCTATACTATGGTGAAGCCTCTTACTATTTGTTGACTTGGTTAATGTGTCCGTGAGCCATTATGATTTGTACACCTCGGGATTGTTAAGGACTAAGATAATTTGGTTGATGATTGATACGCTCATCTCCAACTCGTGGCAAGGCCTCCGCATGAACCTTGGTGTTGTCAATTTAGCAACCCCAGGTTTGCTGCCGGCGTTCACTGCTGTGACAGGTGTTCGCAGCATTCACTCCGCCTGGTTCGATCACGTGAAGGGGAGATGGGTTGGCTTTAACTTTCCGGCTAACCCTTTGCCGCCTTATTCAAGGGTGAAGATGGCCCGGAGTGAATCCAAGGGCGGAGACGCCTCCAGGTGTCCCTTCCAAGGTATTGACGGTATAAGGGTTAATCTTCTCGACTGTTCGGCTTATTGTGTAGCTCGGCAACTCCTTACCATCCTCTGCGCCACCTTGTTCCAGTCTGAGTGCTGTTGGGAAATTCTTATTGCGCCGAGCGCTCATTCCTCCGTCGAGCGTGCATTCGGTCGCCGAGCACCCGTGCTGTTCATCATATACATTCTACCGAAACTGTTGAGGTGAGACACAGGTGATATCCCACCGGCTCCGTCTCTTCTGTTCTTTGCTACGTTTCCTGCTGTTTTCTTTGTTTTCAGGTCGTTAAATGTATCCCCTCATGAAGTGATACTAATAGTTCCTTGTCGTGGGTGTGTGCATATAGCGGATTTCGATTCTGGTTCGATGCAGATAAGGTGGCCCTCCTTCGAGGCTGTGGTGCTCCCGGCCTTACCACAGGTGTGTCCCTCAGAGATTCATGGTGCGCGAATGTGGTTAAGGTTCTATTTTTTTTCCTTTGTTTGTTCTGATGGCAGAGGGTCTCCCCTACGCCTAGCCGTAGCCCAACCTTACCCTACTATGGTTGGTCGCAGATGGCTACGGAAAACCCTCCACTGTCTTATTCTGTACCATTCCGGTGTCGGCTATGGGTTCCTTCAAACCCTAGCGCTTCCAGTGTTTGAGGCTGGGAAAGTCTATGGAATGTGGGGACTGCGTTCGTGTCCTTCGTTAATTATGATTTGTATTGTTATACTGTTTTATATATTTAGTGGTTTTCCGGCCACGACCTGTTGGATACAAATGTTGGGCGCAGACCCTTTTGTTTTTCTTTTAAATGAATTGTTACCGCCGTGCGGCTTTTCCCAGTTCGGCAATATATCTCTTGTTCTATTTCATGTTCAGCTACAAGTTCTCTTTTATATCAAGAGTGGCGTTGGTAATGTCGACCCGGGTGCTGATTAGTCTTGCAATACAAATTCTGTTTAATACTTGCGTTATGGTTATTTTAATTATGGTAGAGGTTTTATATATATATACTGTTGTACATATTCGTAACCTCCCGTTACTGTTCAGTTTGTTCCATGACTGTTCCACGGGCAGAGTAAGCAGCTCGGTTACCCGGCCCTATGTTTACTCTGTATAAGGAACTAGTCCGAGATTTCGCTCATACCAAGAGCCAAAGTGTGGTTACTCGGTTTCATAACTCGGTTATTCCGCTAATTGTTGTGTATCGATTCTATGGATGATAGCCTAACACGGCGTGGTTTAATTTTCAAGTTCTGTCTGTTAACACATTTAAATTCCGGTTCTCTTTCTATAAGATTGCAGATTATATATGTGATCCGAGGTGCTCCAGTTGTTCGCTATGATAATTATTTCTTTAATTATATTTTTGTTACAGGGTTAACCCGCACCACTGGGGTTACCCTATGCAAATGGTTATGTTACTTCCTTATCTTTCTGTAATATATTCTGTTTCATGGATTCAAGCTATATTCTTGTGACAGGGTTACTGTTCTAGTCCAGTAATAAACCGGTGTTGCTGTCATTATTGCTTTGCTTACACCACCCTGTAATTTCTTTAAGGTAGCGACACTAACAGTTCTGTTACAGTCAGCGTTTACCTATCCTTGCTCCTATTACTTCAACAGCGAGACCATAAATTGTCTAATCTTGTTCCAGCTCCTGTTATCTTAACAGCGAGACCTTAAACTTCTCTGTTCGGGTCTCTGTCCAGAACCTGGACACAAGTTCCTAAGCTTGTATGCTGACATGTACTGACCAATTATTTTTCATTAGGAAGTAGCAGTGGTAATTTTCAAGCAACAAATAACTCATATGTCTTACAGCTACTTACAGAGTTTAACTCAAATGATTTGCAGATACTTACAGGAGATTAAGGGTTCAGTCTTACTTACCTGGTCTCTGCCAGCCCTTAAATCCTTTAGTAGTCACCTGCAAGTCTGTGCATACTATTTAGCCGCCCATCCATGAGACTCGTCCTTCGAGACCAGAGCCTCCCCCCTAGCTTCCTCTTGCCGGATCTCTATCCTCAGCAAGATCGCACTGTGTGCTCGACTATCTGGTCCTTACCAGACTTAGTCTTCAATTCCTTTTTTTTTTTTTTAGCTTTCTTCTCTGCTTGTCTCTACAGCCCAGATTTTTGCCATTCCCCCTTCCTTTTCCCTGGAAACTTTCCAGTTAGGGAGGGTGGTTAAAGTCAGTTCCAATAAACGACTTTTCTTGCCAACTCCCTCCCAGGAGTTGCCAACATTATCATGAGTATTTTTCATTAAAATATTTTAATGCATTTGTAAAATAAAGAAATACGCGTAAGATTTTTTTTTAAACAAACAATAAAATAGTCTTGCAATGTCATTCTTAATTCAGTGTTTTACTGTAGTGAAATTTAAATATTTACATATTCCCGGGGTCATCACAAATTTCATCTCAGTGTAAGATGTTTTCTTCTTCACCCCTCTATTTTTATCTGTGTAAGTTCTTTATAAGTCAGTATCTTTTAATTTTCATGAATACCTTGTGGCTAACATTCTTCTCTTTTTTCCTGATACTTTCCACCGTCGGTTTCCGGCAATGAACTCTTTATTTCACCAGCTTCTCATAATGTTTGTGCAGTTCGGGAGTACGGCAGAGCCTACGCTTATTATCTACAAAATCGCTGCCCTTTGCACGTCTGCGTTCGTCAACGTTAAGCCTCTTGTTTTCCATAAACTTTGGAACAAAATCTGGGTAGACTCTTATCGGAAGGCCTTCGCAAGCATCGCCCTTCTGTATGTCAAAGGGGTGGCAGAGAAGAGAAGCACGTTCACTTATGTGGAGCGGAGCTGATATGCAAACACTGAAATTACTAGGAAGTGGAGCTTTTGAGGGTGACGGTGGCGATATTAAGGAAGCCAACAATAGGAGAGATAACGGACAGTGAAAGAAGAAGGGTAGAAGGAAGTCAATATATATTCTAATTTCTAACCATTCATATTAATAAATTGAAATATATTTATTATTTGTTTAAGATGTCTGAGATACATATTTCCATGGCTTAATCAAATCAAATCAAGTCAATATTATGATAAAGGTAATTTGTTTCTCTGAAGTGAATTTCTCGAATCATCTTCAGTTTACCCAAAATTAATCCCAAGCGGCCATGCGTGGTTACCAACACCGATGGTGACGGATTTGAATGCTCTGCTCCACTGAATTGAAGCCAGAGAGGTACTGCTTCACCACGTAAAGGGCTAATCAGCCAGACTCTATTTTAGGTTTTGTTTCCCACCGAGTTTCCACTCGAGGTTTATAGCTTCTTCCTTACTGAGCAAAATCTACAGCAAAGTGAAACCAGATTCTCTTTTCTGGTGGGATTTCTCACTCACGGTTTTTAACCCAGCGTTTCTCTAACGCCGACTTTACGATGAAACGTCTAGCACCAAAAACCTAATGCCTTTGGATCAATGTTGTTGGAAGAAAACAGGTTGGTTGGCTTTTCTCCGCCATGAAAGCCAGCCTCGGCGTCCATGGGCTCCACGTCTGCCTGGCACGAATTCGCACTTTAACACGGAATACAATACGATATA